>CM068373.1:254736198-255105528 GCA_034769895.1 Magicicada septendecula
TTTTGTAACCACCTTTGGTGGTATTCTTCTTCCTTCACTATTGATTATATTTACTACTTTCATTCTCATTATCATTTATCTATCAAAATATATTGTTTCTTGGCATTTTTTACATACTTATTTATATCAAATGTGATCAGGGTTTGGCAATGTTATATAATGCCCTTCCACCAAAATTGATCATTTTATAAAACGTGAATTTAAGTTTGATGAAATTATCAATTGTATCGTATCAATTTTTTTTTTCCAAATTCTCCTGCTTCTCATTCATTTTTTATAATTAATTCGGTATCTTTTATTTCCATTCTTCTTAGTCTTTCCTTCATTATTTTCTCACATTGCGAACTGCTTATTGATTTTTTATTATAACTTATTCCCTCTAAATCTTATTTTTCATCAAAACTACTCTTATACTGATATCAGGGGAACATCATCCCTGCTCAGTAAAATGATTGCTGGTTCATTCAACAGACAATCTCAATTAATAATTCTTAAATATAGTCAACTCGTGACTCAAAATAATAATAATAATAATCATAATCATATATTTGTTGGAATCTTTTACTTTTATACTTCATTATTGCTCAGTTCGAATCATATATTGTTCCATCTTTCTTATAGATACTATTTGATACTATTCGAAGCATTGTTTTTTATTGATACAATTCACATTTTTATTCATTTTTAATTACTCTTTGTTTCATCTCATTTCACATTATAACTCTTAGAACGTTTATTTCATTTATATTGTTTTGTGATCATTGGTTTGGGTAATTTTACTTCCCCTCTTTCTAAATAGTTGTGAAGCTGATCATTTTGATTGATTTTTTTTTCATAATTTTTTAGATATAGTAAGTTATGGCTTCTTACTAGTTATGAATTTTTTGTAGTTTATTCCTTTACAGTATGGTCATGCTTTTCATGCCTCATTTTTTGGCTAAATATTATGGTAATTTAACCTTATTTTGTAGGAATGTTTTGTAACTACACTCCTCTATTGTTAATTTTTATTTAAATATTGTAGTAAGTTGGTTGCTCTTACTTTATATGAATGCCTTGTAACTTTCATCTCTCCATTTTTACTTGTTCTAAAATATTATCGAGATATTTGGGTAAGCTTTTCTACATATCTTTTTTGATTTTTTACAATTTTTTATTCATCATAATGGTTTCTCTAATGCTTAGTGTAAGCTGTACTTACGAATGTTTTGGAATTTTGACATTCTTTAGAGATCTTTTCTTTATGACATTGGCAGACTTGTTTGTTTGTCACTTTATTTTTTTTTTTCTTTATTTAAAGTATTTTTGTTGGTTTTTTACTTTAAATTGTTTTTTACAGTTATTGTTGATTGTCATAATATTTCTTAATTGAGGCTTGATTGTATACCCCCTTTATTTTCTTGGTGACGGGGTGAGTGATCTCGTAAGTGTTATTGCGCTTGTCTTTTGTTATAGTGTATGGTCCCACGTATAATAATAGTAACTTGCTAGTGATGCCTTCTATGGAGCTGGGTAATTCTCTGTTTTTTAACAGTACCCTTTCTCCTACCTCGTACTTAATAGTCTTTTTCTGGTTCTTAGCGTATTTATTCTTTTGTTGCTCTACCCTTTTCGGCTATTCTGTTATAGAATCTTTTTTTCTCGAATTGATATTCGGTGTTGGTGGGGAATTGGATCATATCAGTTATCTCTCTAGGCGGTGGCCGCTCAAACATCATTGTGTATGGGGTAGCTTCCGTAAAGTCGTGGTAAGCTAAGTTTATAAATTCTTCAGTGGATTTGATTATTCTTCTTTCTTCTTTAGTTTTGATTATTCTTCGATCAAATCGTCCCTTATATTTTTCAAATAATTAGTACATATTATTGTGATCTTCTTGTCATGTGTTGTCTTATATTCACCCAGAGATTGGTCCAGTGATGGGCTGTCCGCAGTTTTCACTGGCCTTAAGCGTTTAAATGAGGGTTGACCTCATTGCCCCCAACATCAGTAGTGTTTGATGGTTGGTTAGCGTTCGGCTCCTGTTGATTATTCCGGTCATCCACGCTGTGCCTGTGATCTCTTCGAATGGGTGACTTCTCGTATCGGGTACCTGGTTATAGTACGTTCGCCGATAGTTAGATGAGGGATAGTTTCTTCTTGGGCTCCTTTGTCTTTGCCCCCTTATGTAATTTACCTGTGGCCGGTATCCTGGATTATTGTTCTGATTACTGTTGTTTCCAGGGCGATAATTGTTGTTGTAACCATTCGACGGGAAATTACCCCTGTGGTTGTTCCTGAAGTTGTTATTATTATGGTTTCCACTTCTGTTAAAATTTCTGGGCGCGTTATTGCCCCGTGTGTTCCTTGGTAATTGTTATGGTTATTTACCGGTGGCTTATTATCTCCCTGTTGATTCTGTGACAATTGTCCCTCATTGGTTCTATTATTTCTGAAACTGTACCCTCTATTTTCCTGTACTGCCACTCATGTTCATGGCTTTCTAGTAAGCTAGCCATATCTTGGATGGTCTTTACCTGGCTGTACATCCGTGCCTTTTGGATGGCGTCGTCGTAGTGGTAAGATGACTGTATTACCAGACACTCTTCAGGTATACGTGGCTCCAAATTCCTGGCCATGCAGATTTTTCCCAAGAAGTAGGAGGTAAGGGATTGCCCATTCTGGTTTTCATACCTTCCATTGCTCAGTTATTGCGGACCATATTCTGAGTTGATTCAGACCAGTATTTAGCCTTGAACTGAGTCTTAAAGTCTTGAAGGCTTTGGATGTCTGGTCGAGTGGCAGTCCACCAGTTGTCGTATGTCTCCTTGAACATTTCGTCCAACATCCCTCTTATTGTAGTCCATCGAGTCTCTCGATTCTTGATGATTAACTCTTCTACCCTCTTCAAGAATTCAATAGGGTTTCTTTATAATTACGGAAATTAATAGTATCTCTGTTGTCTGTGTTCATGACATGATTATTATTACATGGTCGGTCACGCCAGGCATCCACTTCTTCCCGTATAATGACTCTTCTATTCTGCGCATTTCGACAATCCTCTGTTGGTTTTTGTCTACTTTGCTATCTACTTTATTTAAGTTACTGTAAACTCCTTCCATTCGTTCTCCCAAGTCTGTTCGTACAGCTGCTACCTCTTTCTGGTTTTCTTCCCGGACTTGGTGTATGTCCTGGTCTATCTGGGTACATCTTCTGACTGTTTCTTCATGACCTTCCTCAATTCTTCTCTTATTTTCTCCTTCGAGACGGTTCATTTTATCGAGTACTTCCTTGCGGACTCCAGAAACATTTTCGTTGGTATTCTCTAGCTTCTCCAACGTTTCCTCTAATTTGTCATTTATTTCCGTAACCTGCTGCTTTGCTTCTTCTCGGTACTCCATTAATTGGTGTGCCATCTGCAGCTTCATTTCTTCTTTATTTTTCTCGTGGTCCTCCTTCAGCTGTTCCTTCAATTCTTCCTTTAATTCTTCGTTTCTTTGCTGAATTTCCTCCATCAATCGTGTTGTAATATTTCATTATTCTCGTTAATGGTTTGTCTCAATTCTTCCTTCTGTTTCTGAAAATTGTCCCTCCTGTTTTTTAAAATTTTCGTTTGTTTCTTTCTTCATTCCGTCAAATTTATTGTTCATCTCCTTCAAATTATTATTCATCATTTCCATTAATTTTAGTATGTTCGGGTCTCCTCTAAATTCTCCCTTGTCGCCCGCCTGTAATTCCGTTTCTTCGTCTTGGCTTGGTTCTGTTGTGGTTATTATTGTCTCCACTTCTTCAATCGGTGTTCCTTCCTCTTCTTCCCCTCTGTTTTCTTCCATCTCCATCTCCTTTGCCAATTTTTTCGACAATCCTCTGGTGTGCATATTGTAACCTTTCGTAATCGCCGCTAGAATGTCGTATTTTTCTCTCTTCTAGCTCCACCGGTTGGTCGCCAATTTGTAATATCGGGACGTCCGCCTCGTTCAAGCCCCACGTTGGGCGCCAATTTGTAATATATTGTCGTGTGTCGTCTACCGTTTTACTCTGCAAATGTGAATAATGTGCAATTTGTGTGTAATGGGTGTAACGTGTCTTCTCTATCCGTAGTTCAAATGCGTGCAACTTCCGCAGATTTCGTCCGTAGCGAACGTACGAATAACCAGGTCTTGATGTTCTTACCTGATGTTCACTAGGGGTATGAAAATCCCGGTGGCGCCAAATTGTTTTCTTAAAACAATTAAAATAAAATTCAAAGGTGTATGACCAGCGCAGCTCAGGCGGTTTGAATAATTCAAATATTTCCGCCAGCTAGGCCCACTGGAGCGCACAGCAGTTCGATGCGTGGGCTGTGTAAGTCGTTATTCGTCTGCTAAAACGTACATAAAATATTGTGCACCTCCTAATGAAATTATAACACCGTGGTTACACTCAATACTTACACATTTTTTATTAGTGATTGTTATTCATTTAATACAAATTATTCTAACACAAATGCTCCGGTTGTTTATATGAGACAATTACAGGGTTTGACAAATCGATATTTTAATTGATAAACAGACTTTTAGTAATGGCGTCTGTTGGAAATTGTACAAATTATTAATGTTCGTTTGTCACAGGTTCTTGAGGTTACGTTAAAAGGATTACAAATGTTTAAAACAATAAAAATACACACCCTTACATCAAGTAAACTTAACTAACATATTGTGTAGGTATAATTTGTTTAGCGCAGTGTAGTAAAAGTGTTTACAAGTTATGGATCATTAACAACAGTTATATTGGTTAGTTTATAAATTGTCAGTGACTTAGTATTCTTTTTAATCTTTGAAAGTAATTAATTTCAGTTCAGTGAGATTTCGACCTTTAGTGAGAAATAATTAACGTGAGTTTATTTATATATTTTGGTAATTTAAGAGGTACTTATCACTTCCGTAGTTATGGCGAATTCATACGATCTGTTATTCATGGGTTATACTACAATCTTCTTTAATTTGCTTGGTTCAGGACATCAGGCATCTTTTCCAGTTTAATTGGTAGTAATTTATTTTCTTTTTTCGTTAATTTGGCCTCAACTTCAATAATATGGTTCCCGTCCTTGTCTTATGTCTTGGTATACACTTAGTAGTAACTTCTTCTGATATTTTCTATGTTTTAATTGACGATTTGGTCACTCGAAAATTAGCGTCTATACCATTAAAGCGTCATGCATTCAGTAAAAAAATCTAACGGTATTTTTGCTTGTTACTCCACAGTTTCCATGGTAACGTAATTATTCTCCCTGGTCGATCTCAAAATAAACACATTGTTATCAAACTTTGAATTTTTTGTTTAATTTGAATAAATATTTTATAATGGCTATATTTACTTGGGGATAATTTCAATGGTTGTAATCTTTACATAGATGTTCCTATTTTCTTTCAAAGATTAGTTTGATATCTTACAAGATTGGTCCTAAAGCCATGTATTAATGTTTTAGTCCAAAATTGATAATACTATGTTAATACATAATTTACTTATTTCTAAGTTTTAATATAATTCTGCCATGTTCCCTTTCGTTACACATAATTATTATATTTTGCCTATTATTTCTTATAGAGGTATTGCTATTATTTTCTTTATAAATTTCTTACTTACTTAAAACATACTAACATATTACTGTAAAACTATTTCTTCTGGTATTTATTGCCTTAAACATTAAGCCAATAACTTCTTTCTTTAAATTAACAAATGAACAAATTTGGTGAGTGTTATACCTACACATCTCTTTTATAACAGTAATCACCCTGGTGATTTTTATACTGAGATAATATTTTTTCTGTTTTTTACATTCACAATTATTCTGTCTCTTTCAGTCTAATATACTTAACTTAATTGCTCATTTAACATGTGCTTATGTTTTGGGTTTGTCACACTTGTTTAACTCTTTTTTCTTAAGATTATATGCTGTTTATTTTATTACACTTATCACTTCACTGTTCAACTTTGTCACTCCCTACCTATCTCTAATTACCCTTATATTTCTCACGATCTCACTATTATTACAAAGTTTTTGTATCTAATGAGTTCATGTCTCTTTTGTTAACTTCAGACTGTCACATATCATTTTATAATATTCAACCAACATGGTATTGTAAATACATTTTTCAAATAAAACATAACTTTGTATACATTGTCATTAAAGTGATAAAAATTGGTCTGAAATGTCATAATTAATAATAATAACAACAATTTAATAATGTTAAAATATATTGTGTTAATTGAAACATACTACATCTGTAGCAACAGCAATAATATTAGCGAATAAATAAACTCTCCAAAACCTTATACTTTCAAACACATAATGCTGAAATAACATACATACTGTGAAATAATCCTAGTAAAGTTCCAAAGTATATAGTAGGCTATACAATTTGTTCTCTGATTGAATCACGCACACATTTCTATTCCCTGTCTGTATGAGTGTAATTTTAAACATAACAGCTGACACATCACCTATAGATAAGGATATACATACAATCATATCTACACATGGTTTTTTATGTATAACAATTGCTGAGATACTGTCATTTACAAGTTACCACTAATAAAAATTTAAACATAAATTATTAATAATAATAAAAAATTATGCTCTTTTAAAACAATCTTATGAGTTAATTGTTATGGCCATGTAATTTTTTTTCTTTTTTCTTCACTGTCTTCTTGTCTCGCTTTACTTTGGTTAATATCTGGCCAATTTCTGGGGTTGGTCAATGTCAGTTGTCTGTCAGTCTAGTTCGAATTTTCTTGTTTTGTAACCACCTTTGGTGGTATTCTTCTTCTTCACTATTGATTATATTTACTACTTTCATTCTCATTATCATTTATCTATCAAAATATATTGTTTCTTGGCATTTTTTACATACTTATTTATATCAAATGTGATCAGGGTTTGGCAATGTTATATAATGCCCTTCCACCAAAATTGATCATTTTATAAAACGTGAATTTAAGTTTGATGAAATTATCAATTGTATCGTATCAATTTTTTTTTTCCAAATTCTCCTGCTTCTCATTCATTTTTTATAATTAATTCGGTATCTTTATTTCCATTCTTCTTAGTCTTTCTTCATTATTTTCTCACATTGCGAACTGGCTTATTGATTTTTTATTATAACTTATTCCCTCTAAATCTTATTTTTCATCAAAACTACTCTTATACTGATATCAGGGGAACATCATCCCTGCTCAGTAAAATGATTGCTGGTTCATTCAACAGACAATCTCAATTAATAATTCTTAAATATAGTCAACTCGTGACTCAAAATAATAATAATAATAATCATAATCATAATATTTGTTGGGAATCTTTTACTTTTATACTTCATTATTGCTCAGTTCGAATCATATATTGTTCCATCTTTCTTTATAGATACTATTTGATACTATTCGAAGCATTGTTTTTTATTGATACAATTCACATTTTTATTCATTTTTAATTACTCTTTGTTTCATCTCATTTCACATTATAACTCTTAGAACGTTTATTTCATTTATATTGTTTTGTGATCATTGGTTTGGGTAATTTTACTTCCCCTCTTTCTAAATAGTTGTGGAAGCTGATCATTTTGATTGATTTTTTTTTCATAATTTTTTAGATATAGTAAGTTATGGCTTCTTACTAGTTATGAATTTTTTGTAGTTTATTCCTTTACAGTATGTCATGCTTTTCATGCCTCATTTTTTGGCTAAATATTATGGTAATTTAACCTTATTTTGTAGGAATGTTTTGTAACTACACTCCTCTATTGTTAATTTTTATTTAAATATTGTAGTAAGTTGGTTGCTCTTACTTTATATGAATGCCTTGTAACTTTCATCTCTCCATTTTTACTTGTTCTAAAATATTATCGAGATATTTGGGTAAGCTTTTCTTACATATCTTTTTTGATTTTTTACAATTTTTTATTCATCATAATGGTTTCTCTAATGCTTAGTGTAAGCTGTACTTACGAATGTTTTGGAATTTTGACATTCTTTAGAGATCTTTTCTTTATGACATTGGCAGACTTGTTTGTTTGTCACTTTATTTTTTTTTTTCTTTATTTAAAGTATTTTTGTTGGTTTTTTACTTTAAATTGTTTTTTACAGTTATTGTTGATTGTCATAATATTTCTTAATTGAGGCTTGATTGTATACCCCCTTTATTTTCTTGGTGACGGGGTGAGTGATCTCGTAAGTGTTATTGCGCTTGTCTTTTGTTATAGTGTATGGTCCCACGTATAATAATAGTAACTTGCTAGTGATGCCTTCTATGGAGCTGGGTAATTCTCTGTTTTTTAACAGTACCCTTTCTCCTACCTCGTACTTAATAGTCTTTTTCTGGTTCTTAGCGTATTTATTCTTTTGTTGCTCTACCTTTTCGGCTATTCTGTTATAGAATCTTTTTTTCTCGAATTGATATTCGGTGTTGGTGGGGAATTGGATCATATCAGTTATCTCTCTAGGCGGTGGCCGCTCAAACATCATTGTGTATGGGGTAGCTTCCGTAAAGTCGTGGTAAGCTAAGTTTATAAATTCTTCAGTGGATTTGATTATTCTTCTTTCTTCTTTAGTTTTGATTATTCTTCGATCAAATCGTCCCTTATATTTTTCAAATAATTAGTACATATTATTGTGATCTTCTTGTCATGTGTTGTCTTATATTCACCCAGAGATTGGTCCAGTGATGGGCTGTCCGCAGTTTTCACTGGCCTTAAGCGTTTAAATGAGGGTTGACCTCATTGCCCCCAACATCAGTAGTGTTTGATGGTTGGTTAGCGTTCGGCTCCTGTTGATTATTCCGGTCATCCACGCTGTGCCTGTGATCTTCTTCGAATGGGTGACTTCTCGTATCGGGTACCTGGTTATAGTACGTTCGCCGATAGTTAGATGAGGGATAGTTTCTTCTTGGGCTCCTTTGTCTTTGCCCCCTTATGTAATTTACCTGTGGCCGGTATCCTGGATTATTGTTCTGATTACTGTTGTTTCCAGGGCGATAATTGTTGTTGTAACCATTCGACGGGAAATTACCCCTGTGGTTGTTCCTGAAGTTGTTATTATTATGGTTTCCACTTCTGTTAAAATTTCTGGGCGCGTTATTGCCCCGTGTGTTCCCTTGGTAATTGTTATGGTTATTTACCGGTGGCTTATTATCTCCCTGTTGATTCTGTGACAATTGTCCCTCATTGGTTCTATTATTTCTGAAACTGTACCCTCTATTTTTCCTGTACTGCCACTCATGTTCATGGCTTTCTAGTAAGCTAGCCATATCTTGGATGGTCTTTACCTGGCTGTACATCCGTGCCTTTTGGATGGCGTCGTCGTAGTGGTAAGATAACTGTATTACCAGACACTCTTCAGGTATACGTGGCTCCAAATTCCTGGCCATGCAGATTTTTCCCAAGAAGTAGGAGGTAAGGGATTGTCCATTCTGGTTTTCATACCTTCCATTGCTCAGGTTATTGCGGACCATATTCTGAGTTGATTCAGACCAGTATTTAGCCTTGAACTGAGTCTTAAAGTCTTGAAGGTTTTGGATGTCTGGTCGAGTGGCAGTCCACCAGTTGTCGTATGTCTCCTTGAACATTTCGTCCAACATCCCTCTTATTGTAGTCCATCGAGTCTCTCGATTCTTGATGATTAACTCTTCTACCCTCTTCAAGAATTCAATAGGGTTTCTTTTATAATTACGGAAATTAATAGTATCTCTGTTGTCTGTGTTCATGACATGATTATTATTACATGGTCGGTCACGCCAGGCATCCACTTCTTCCCGTAATGACTCTTCTATTCTGCGCATTTCGTCAATCCTCTGTTGGTTTTTGTCTACTTTGCTATCTACTTTATTTAAGTTACTGTAAACTCCTTCCATTCGTTCTCCCAAGTCTGTTCGTACAGCTGCTACCTCTTTCTGGTTTTCTTCCCGGACTTGGTGTATGTCCTGGTCTATCTGGGTACATCTTCTGACTGTTTCTTCATGACCTTCCTCAATTCTTCTCTTATTTTCTCCTTCGAGACGGTTCATTTTATCGAGTACTTCCTTGCGGACTCCAGAAACATTTTCGTTGGTATTCTCTAGCTTCTCCAACGTTTCCTCTAATTTGTCATTTATTTCCGTAACCTGCTGCTTTGCTTCTTCTCGGTACTCCATTAATTGGTGTGCCATCTGCAGCTTCATTTCTTCTTTATTTTTCTCGTGGTCCTCCTTCAGCTGTTCCTTCAATTCTTCCTTTAATTCTTCGTTTCTTTGCTGAATTTCCTCCATCAATCGTTGTTGTAATATTTCATTATTATCGTTAATGGTTTGTCTCAATTCTTCCTTCTGTTTCTGAAAATTGTCCTCCTGTTTTTTAAAATTTTCGTTTGTTTCTTTCTTCATTCCGTCAAATTTATTGTTCATCTCCTTCAAATTATTATTCATCATTTCCATTAATTTTAGTATGTTCGGGTCTCCTCTAAATTCTCCCTTGTCGCCCGCCTGTAATTCCGTTTCTTCGTCTTGGCTTGGTTCTGTTGTGGTTATTATTGTCTCCACTTCTTCAATCGGTGTTCCTTCCTCTTCTTCCCCTCTGTTTTCTTCCATCTCCATCTCCTTTGCCAATTTTTTCGACAATCCTCTGGTGTGCATATTGTAACCTTTCGTAATCGCCGCTAGAATGTCGTATTTTTCTCTCTTCTAGCTCCACCGGTTGGTCGCCAATTTGTAATATCGGGACGTCCGCCTCGTTCAAGCCCCACGTTGGGCGCCAATTTGTAATATATTGTCGTGTGTCGTCTACCGTTTTACTCTGCAAATGTGAATAATGTGCAATTTGTGTGTAATGGGTGTAACGTGTCTTCTCTATCCGTAGTTCAAATGCGTGCAACTTCCGCAGATTTCGTCCGTAGCGAACGTACGAATAACCAGGTCTTGATGTTCTTACCTGATGTTCACTAGGGGTATGAAAATCCCGGTGGCGCCAAATTGTTTTCTTAAAACAATTAAAATAAAATTCAAAGGTGTATGACCAGCGCAGCTCAGGCGGTTTGAATAATTCAAATATTTCCGCCAGCTAGGCCCACTGGAGCGCACAGCAGTTCGATGCGTGGGCTGTGTAAGTCGTTATTCGTCTGCTAAAACGTACATAAAATATTGTGCACCTCCTAATGAAATTATAACACCGTGGTTACACTCAATACTTACACATTTTTTATTAGTGATTGTTATTCATTTAATACAAATTATTCTAACACAAATGCTCCGGTTGTTTATATGAGACAATTACAGGGTTTGACAAATCGATATTTGAATTGATAAACAGACTTTTAGTAATGGCGTCTGTTGGAAATTGTACAAATTATTAATGTTCGTTTGTCACAGGTTCTTGAGGTTACGTTAAAAGGATTACAAATGTTTAAAACAATAAAAATACACACCCTTACATCAAGTAAACTTAACTAACATATTGTGTAGGTATAATTTGTTTAGCGCAGTGTAGTAAAAGTGTTTACAAGTTATGGATCATTAACAACAGTTTATATTGGTTAGTTTATAAATTGTCAGTGACTTAGTATTCTTTTTAATCTTTGAAAGTAATTAATTTCAGTTCAGTGAGATTTCGACCTTTAGTGAGAAATAATTAACGTGAGTTTATTTATATATTTTGGGTAATTTAAGAGGTACTTATCACTTCCGTAGTTATGGCGAATTCATACGATCTGTTATTCATGGGTTATACTACAATCTTCTTTAATTTGCTTGGTTCAGGACATCAGGCATCTTTTCCAGTTTAATTGGTAGTAATTTATTTTCTTTTTTCGTTAATTTGGCCTCAACTTCAATAATATGGTTCCCGTCCTTGTCTTATGTCTTGGTATACACTTAGTAGTAACTTCTTCTGATATTTTCTATGTTTTAATTGACGATTTTGGTCACTCGAAAATTAGCGTCTATACCATTAAAGCGTCATGCATTCAGTAAAAAAATCTAACGGTATTTTTGCTTGTTACTCCACAGTTTCCATGGTAACGTAATTATTCTCCCTGGTCGATCTCAAAATAAACACATTGTTATCAAACTTTGAATTTTTTGTTTAATTTGAATAAATATTTTATAATGGCTATATTTACTTGGGGATAATTTCAATGGTTGTAATCTTTACATAGATGTTCCTATTTTCTTTCAAAGATTAGTTTGATATCTTACAAGATTGGTCTAAGCCATGTATTAATGTTTTAGTCCAAAATTGATAATACTATGTTAATACATAATTTACTTATTTCTAAGTTTTAATATAATTCTGCCATGTTCCCTTTCGTTACACATAATTATTATATTTTGCCTATTATTTCTTATAGAGGTATTGCTATTATTTTCTTTATAAATTTCTTACTTACTTAAAACATACTAACATATTACTGTAAAACTATTTCTTCTGGTATTTATTGCCTTAAACATTAAGCCAATAACTTCTTTCTTTAAATTAACAAATGAACAAATTTGGTGAGTGTTATACCTACACCATCTCTTTTATAACAGTAATCACCCTGGTGATTTTTATACTGAGATAATATTTTTTCTGTTTTTTACATTCACAATTATTCTGTCTCTTTCAGTCTAATATACTTAACTTAATTGCTCATTTAACATGTGCTTATGTTTTGGGTTTGTCACACTTGTTTAACTCTTTTTTCTTAAGATTATATGCTGTTTATTTTATTACACTTATCACTTCACTGTTCAACTTTGTCACTCCCTACCTATCTCTAATTACCCTTATATTTCTCACGATCTCACTATTATTACAAAGTTTTTGTATCTAATGAGTTCATGTCTCTTTTGTTAACTTCAGACTGTCACATATCATTTTATAATATTCAACCAACATGGTATTGTAAATACATTTTTCAAATAAAACATAACTTTGTATACATTGTCATTAAAGTGATAAAAATTGGTCTGAAATGTCATAATTAATAATAATAACAACAATTTAATAATGTTAAAATATATTGTGTTAATTGAAACATACTACATCTGTAGCAACAGCAATAATATTAGCGAATAAATAAACTCTCCAAAACCTTATACTTTCAAACACATAATGCTGAAATAACATACATACTGCTGAAATAATCCTAGTAAAAGTTCCAAAGTATATAGTAGGCTATACAATTTGTTCTCTGATTGAATCACGCACACATTTCTATTCCCTGTCTGTATGAGTGTAATTTTAAACATAACAGCTGACACATCACCTATAGATAAGGATATACATACAATCATATCTACACATGGTTTTTTATGTATAACAATTGCTGAGATACTGTCATTTACAAGTTACCACTAATAAAAATTTAAACATAAATTATTAATAATAATAAAAAATTATGCTCTTTTAAAACAATCTTATGAGTTAATTGTTATGGCCATGTAATTTTTTTTCTTTTTTCTTCACTGTCTTCTTGTCTCGCTTTACTTTGGTTAATATCTGGCCAATTTCTGGGGTTGGGTCAATGTCAGTTGTCTGTCAGTCTAGTTCGAATTTTCTTGTTTTGTAACCACCTTTGGTGGTATTCTTCTTCCTTCACTATTGATTATATTTACTACTTTCATTCTCATTATCATTTATCTATCAAAATATATTGTTTCTTGGCATTTTTTACATACTTATTTATATCAAATGTGATCAGGGTTTGGCAATGTTATATAATGCCCTTCCACCAAAATTGATCATTTTATAAAACGTGAATTTAAGTTTGATGAAATTATCAATTGTATCGTATCAATTTTTTTTTTTCCAAATTCTCCTGCTTCTCATTCATTTTTTATAATTAATTCGGTATCTTTTATTTCCATTCTTCTTAGTCTTTCCTTCATTATTTTCTCACATTGCGAACTGGCTTATTGATTTTTTATTATAACTTATTCCCTCTAAATCTTATTTTTCATCAAAACTACTCTTATACTGATATCAGGGGAACATCATCCCTGCTCAGTAAAATGATTGCTGGTTCATTCAACAGACAATCTCAATTAATAATTCTTAAATATAGTCAACTCGTGACTCAAAATAATAATAATAATAATCATAATCATAATATTTGTTGGGAATCTTTTACTTTTATACTTCATTATTGCTCAGTTCGAATCATATATTGTTCCATCTTTCTTTATAGATACTATTTGATACTATTCGAAGCATTGTTTTTTATTGATACAATTCACATTTTTATTCATTTTTAATTACTCTTTGTTTCATCTCATTTCACATTATAACTCTTAGAACGTTTATTTCATTTATATTGTTTTGTGATCATTGGTTTGGGTAATTTTACTTCCCCTCTTTCTAAATAGTTGTGGAAGCTGATCATTTTGATTGATTTTTTTTCATAATTTTTTAGATATAGTAAGTTATGGCTTCTTACTAGTTATGAATTTTTTGTAGTTTATTCCTTTACAGTATGTCATGCTTTTCATGCCTCATTTTTTGGCTAAATATTATGGTAATTTAACCTTATTTTGTAGGAATGTTTTGTAACTACACTCCTCTATTGTTAATTTTTATTTAAATATTGTAGTAAGTTGGTTGCTCTTACTTTATATGAATGCCTTGTAACTTTCATCTCTCCATTTTTACTTGTTCTAAAATATTATCGAGATATTTGGGTAAGCTTTTCTTACATATCTTTTTTGATTTTTTACAATTTTTTATTCATCATAATGGTTTCTCTAATGCTTAGTGTAAGCTGTACTTACGAATGTTTTGGAATTTTGACATTCTTTAGAGATCTTTTCTTTATGACATTGGCAGACTTGTTTGTTTGTCACTTTATTTTTTTTTTTCTTTATTTAAAGTATTTTTGTTGGTTTTTTACTTTAAATTGTTTTTTACAGTTATTGTTGATTGTCATAATATTTCTTAATTGAGGCTTGATTGTATACCCCCTTTATTTTCTTGGTGACGGGGTGAGTGATCTCGTAAGTGTTATTGCGCTTGTCTTTTGTTATAGTGTATGGTCCCACGTATAATAATAGTAACTTTCTAGTGATGCCTTCTATGGAGCTGGGTAATTCTCTGTTTTTTAACAGTACCCTTTCTCCTACCTCGTACTTAATAGTCTTTTTCTGGTTCTTAGCGTATTTATTCTTTTGTTGCTCTACCTTTTCGGCTATTCTGTTATAGAATCTTTTTTTCTCGAATTGATATTCGGTGTTGGTGGGGAATTGGATCATATCAGTTATCTCTCTAGGCGGTGGCCGCTCAAACATCATTGTGTATGGGGTAGCTTCCGTAAAGTCGTGGTAAGCTAAGTTTATAAATTCTTCAGTGGATTTGATTATTCTTCTTTCTTCTTTAGTTTTGATTATTCTTCGATCAAATCGTCCCTTATATTTTTCAAATAATTAGTACATATTATTGTGATCTTCTTGTCATGTGTTGTCTTATATTCACCCAGAGATTGGTCCAGTGATGGGCTGTCCGCAGTTTTCACTGGCCTTAAGCGTTTAAATGAGGGTTGACCTCATTGCCCCCAACATCAGTAGTGTTTGATGGTTGGTTAGCGTTCGGCTCCTGTTGATTATTCCGGTCATCCACGCTGTGCCTGTGATCTTCTTCGAATGGGTGACTTCTCGTATCGGGTACCTGGTTATAGTACGTTCGCCGATAGTTAGATGAGGGATAGTTTCTTCTTGGGCTCCTTTGTCTTTGCCCCCTTATGTAATTTACCTGTGGCCGGTATCCTGGATTATTGTTCTGATTACTGTTGTTTCCAGGGCGATAATTGTTGTTGTAACCATTCGACGGGAAATTACCCCTGTGGTTGTTCCTGAAGTTGTTATTATTATGGTTTCCACTTCTGTTAAAATTTCTGGGCGCGTTATTGCCCCGTGTGTTCCCTTGGTAATTGTTATGGTTATTTACCGGTGGCTTATTATCTCCCTGTTGATTCTGTGACAATTGTCCCTCATTGGTTCTATTATTTCTGAAACTGTACCCTCTATTTTTCCTGTATTGCCACTCATGTTCATGGCTTTCTAGTAAGCTAGCCATATCTTGGATGGTCTTTACCTGGCTGTACATCCGTGCCTTTTGGATGGCGTCGTCGTAGTGGTAAGATAACTGTATTACCAGACACTCTTCAGGTATACGTGGCTCCAAATTCCTGGCCATGCAGATTTTTCCCAAGAAGTAGGAGGTAAGGGATTGTCCATTCTGGTTTTCATACCTTCCATTGCTCAGGTTATTGCGGACCATATTCTGAGTTGATTCAGACCAGTATTTAGCCTTGAACTGAGTCTTAAAGTCTTGAAGGTTTTGGATGTCTGGTCGAGTGGCAGTCCACCAGTTGTCGTATGTCTCCTTGAACATTTCGTCCAACATCCCTCTTATTGTAGTCCATCGAGTCTCTCGATTCTTGATGATTAACTCTTCTACCCTCTTCAAGAATTCAATAGGGTTTCTTTTATAATTACGGAAATTAATAGTATCTCTGTTGTCTGTGTTCATGACATGATTATTATTACATGGTCGGTCACGCCAGGCATCCACTTCTTCCCGTAATGACTCTTCTATTCTGCGCATTTCGTCAATCCTCTGTTGGTTTTTGTCTACTTTGCTATCTACTTTATTTAAGTTACTGTAAACTCCTTCCATTCGTTCTCCCAAGTCTGTTCGTACAGCTGCTACCTCTTTCTGGTTTTCTTCCCGGACTTGGTGTATGTCCTGGTCTATCTGGGTACATCTTCTGACTGTTTCTTCATGACCTTCCTCAATTCTTCTCTTATTTTCTCCTTCGAGACGGTTCATTTTATCGAGTACTTCCTTGCGGACTCCAGAAACATTTTCGTTGGTATTCTCTAGCTTCTCCAACGTTTCCTCTAATTTGTCATTTATTTCCGTAACCTGCTGCTTTGCTTCTTCTCGGTACTCCATTAATTGGTGTGCCATCTGCAGCTTCATTTCTTCTTTATTTTTCTCGTGGTCCTCCTTCAGCTGTTCCTTCAATTCTTCCTTTAATTCTTCGTTTCTTTGCTGAATTTCCTCCATCAATCGTTGTTGTAATATTTCATTATTCTCGTTAATGGTTTGTCTCAATTCTTCCTTGTGTTTCTGAAAATTGTCCTCCTGTTTTTTAAAATTTTCGTTTGTTTCTTTCTTCATTCCGTCAAATTTATTGTTCATCTCCTTCAAATTATTATTCATCATTTCCATTAATTTTAGTATGTTCGGGTCTCCTCTAAATTCTCCCTTGTCGCCCGCCTGTAATTCCGTTTCTTCGTCTTGGCTTGGTTCTGTTGTGGTTATTATTGTCTCCACTTCTTCAATCGGTGTTCCTTCCTCTTCTTCCCCTCTGTTTTCTTCCATCTCCATCTCCTTTGCCAATTTTTTCGACAATCCTCTGGTGTGCATATTGTAACCTTTCGTAATCGCCGCTAGAATGTCGTATTTTTCTCTCTTCTAGCTCCACCGGTTGGTCGCCAATTTGTAATATCGGGACGTCCGCCTCGTTCAAGCCCCACGTTGGGCGCCAATTTGTAATATATTGTCGTGTGTCGTCTACCGTTTTACTCTGCAAATGTGAATAATGTGCAATTTGTGTGTAATGGGTGTAACGTGTCTTCTCTATCCGTAGTTCAAATGCGTGCAACTTCCGCAGATTTCGTCCGTAGCGAACGTACGAATAACCAGGTCTTGATGTTCTTACCTGATGTTCACTAGGGGTATGAAAATCCCGGTGGCGCCAAATTGTTTTCTTAAAACAATTAAAATAAAATTCAAAGGTGTATGACCAGCGCAGCTCAGGCGGTTTGAATAATTCAAATATTTCCGCCAGCTAGGCCCACTGGAGCGCACAGCAGTTCGATGCGTGGGCTGTGTAAGTCGTTATTCGTCTGCTAAAACGTACATAAAATATTGTGCACCTCCTAATGAAATTATAACACCGTGGTTACACTCAATACTTACACATTTTTTATTAGTGATTGTTATTCATTTAATACAAATTATTCTAACACAAATGCTCCGGTTGTTTATATGAGACAATTACAGGGTTTGACAAATCGATATTTTAATTGATAAACAGACTTTTAGTAATGGCGTCTGTTGGAAATTGTACAAATTATTAATGTTCGTTTGTCACAGGTTCTTGAGGTTACGTTAAAAGGATTACAAATGTTTAAAACAATAAAAATACACACCCTTACATCAAGTAAACTTAACTAACATATTGTGTAGGTATAATTTGTTTAGCGCAGTGTAGTAAAAGTGTTTACAAGTTATGGATCATTAACAACAGTTTATATTGGTTAGTTTATAAATTGTCAGTGACTTAGTATTCTTTTTAATCTTTGAAAGTAATTAATTTCAGTTCAGTGAGATTTCGACCTTTAGTGAGAAATAATTAACGTGAGTTTATTTATATATTTTGGGTAATTTAAGAGGTACTTATCACTTCCGTAGTTATGGCGAATTCATACGATCTGTTATTCATGGGTTATACTACAATCTTCTTTAATTTGCTTGGTTCAGGACATCAGGCATCTTTTCCAGTTTAATTGGTAGTAATTTATTTTCTTTTTTCGTTAATTTGGCCTCAACTTCAATAATATGGTTCCCGTCCTTGTCTTATGTCTTGGTATACACTTAGTAGTAACTTCTTCTGATATTTTCTATGTTTTAATTGACGATTTTGGTCACTCGAAAATTAGCGTCTATACCATTAAAGCGTCATGCATTCAGTAAAAAAATCTAACGGTATTTTTGCTTGTTACTCCACAGTTTCCATGGTAACGTAATTATTCTCCCTGGTCGATCTCAAAATAAACACATTGTTATCAAACTTTGAATTTTTTGTTTAATTTGAATAAATATTTTATAATGGCTATATTTACTTGGGGATAATTTCAATGGTTGTAATCTTTACATAGATGTTCCTATTTTCTTTCAAAGATTAGTTTGATATCTTACAAGATTGGTCTAAGCCATGTATTAATGTTTTAGTCCAAAATTGATAATACTATGTTAATACATAATTTACTTATTTCTAAGTTTTAATATAATTCTGCCATGTTCCCTTTCGTTACACATAATTATTATATTTTGCCTATTATTTCTTATAGAGGTATTGCTATTATTTTCTTTATAAATTTCTTACTTACTTAAAACATACTAACATATTACTGTAAAACTATTTCTTCTGGTATTTATTGCCTTAAACATTAAGCCAATAACTTCTTTCTTTAAATTAACAAATGAACAAATTTGGTGAGTGTTATACCTACACCATCTCTTTTATAACAGTAATCACCCTGGTGATTTTTATACTGAGATAATATTTTTTCTGTTTTTTACATTCACAATTATTCTGTCTCTTTCAGTCTAATATACTTAACTTAATTGCTCATTTAACATGTGCTTATGTTTTGGGTTTGTCACACTTGTTTAACTCTTTTTTCTTAAGATTATATGCTGTTTATTTTATTACACTTATCACTTCACTGTTCAACTTTGTCACTCCCTACCTATCTCTAATTACCCTTATATTTCTCACGATCTCACTATTATTACAAAGTTTTTGTATCTAATGAGTTCATGTCTCTTTTGTTAACTTCAGACTGTCACATATCATTTTATAATATTCAACCAACATGGTATTGTAAATACATTTTTCAAATAAAACATAACTTTGTATACATTGTCATTAAAGTGATAAAAATTGGTCTGAAATGTCATAATTAATAATAATAACAACAATTTAATAATGTTAAAATATATTGTGTTAATTGAAACATACTACATCTGTAGCAACAGCAATAATATTAGCGAATAAATAAACTCTCCAAAACCTTATACTTTCAAACACATAATGCTGAAATAACATACATACTGCTGAAATAATCCTAGTAAAAGTTCCAAAGTATATAGTAGGCTATACAATTTGTTCTCTGATTGAATCACGCACACATTTCTATTCCCTGTCTGTATGAGTGTAATTTTAAACATAACAGCTGACACATCACCTATAGATAAGGATATACATACAATCATATCTACACATGGTTTTTTATGTATAACAATTGCTGAGATACTGTCATTTACAAGTTACCACTAATAAAAATTTAAACATAAATTATTAATAATAATAAAAAATTATGCTCTTTTAAAACAATCTTATGAGTTAATTGTTATGGCCATGTAATTTTTTTTCTTTTTTCTTCACTGTCTTCTTGTCTCGCTTTACTTTGGTTAATATCTGGCCAATTTCTGGGGTTGGGTCAATGTCAGTTGTCTGTCAGTCTAGTTCGTATTTTCTTGTTTTGTAACCACCTTTGGTGGTATTCTTCTGCCTTCACTATTGATTATATTTACTACTTTCATTCTCGTTATCATTTATCTATCAAAATATATTGTTTCTTGGCATTTTTTACATACTTATTTATATCAAATGTGATCAGGGTTTGGCAATGTTATATAATGCCCTTCCACCAAAATTGATCATTTTATAAAACGTGAATTTAAGTTTGATGAAATTATCAATTGTATCTTATCAATTTTTTTTTTTTCCAAATTCTCCTGCTTCTCATTCATTTTTTATAATTAATTCGGTATCTTTTATTTCCATTCTTCTTAGTCTTTTCTTCATTATTTTCTCACATTGCGAACTGGCTTATTGATTTTTTATTATAACTTATTCCCTCTAAATCTTATTTTTCATCAAAACTACTCTTATACTGATATCAGGGGAACATCATCCCTGCTCAGTAAAATGATTGCTGGTTCATTCAACAGACAATCTCAATTAATAATTCTTAAATATAGTCAACTCGTGACTCAAAATAATAATAATAATAATCATAATCATAATATTTGTTGGGAATCTTTTACTTTTATACTTTATTATTGCTCAGTTCGAATCATATATTGTTCCATCTTTCTTTATAGATACTATTTGATACTATTCGAAGCATTGTTTTTTATTGATACAATTCACATTTTTATTCATTTTTAATTACTCTTTGTTTCATCTCATTTCACATTATAACTCTTAGAACGTTTATTTCATTTATATTGTTTTGTGATCATTGGTTTGGGTAATTTTACTTCCCCTCTTTCTAAATAGTTGTGGAAGCTGATCATTTTGATTGATTTTTTTTCATAATTTTTTAGATATCATAGTAAGTTATGGCTTCTTACTAGTTATGAATTTTTTGTAGTTTATTCCTTTACAGTATGTCATGCTTTTCATGCCTCATTTTTTGGCTAAATATTATGGTAATTTAACCTTATTTTGTAGGAATGTTTTGTAACTACACTCCTCTATTGTTAATTTTTATTTAAATATTGTAGTAAGTTGGTTGCTCTTACTTTATATGAATGCCTTGTAACTTTCATCTCTCCATTTTTACTTGTTCTAAAATATTATCGAGATATTTGGGTAAGCTTTTCTTACATATCTTTTTTGATTTTTTACAATTTTTTATTCATCATAATGGTTTCTCTAATGCTTAGTGTAAGCTGTACTTACGAATGTTTTGGAATTTTGACATTCTTTAGAGATCTTTTCTTTATGACATTGGCAGACTTGTTTGTTTGTCACTTTATTTTTTTTTTTCTTTATTTAAAGTATTTTTGTTGGTTTTTTACTTTAAATTGTTTTTTACAGTTATTGTTGATTGTCATAATATTTCTTAATTGAGGCTTGATTGTATACCCCCTTTATTTTCTTGGTGACGGGGTGAGTGATCTCGTAAGTGTTATTGCGCTTGTCTTTTGTTATAGTGTATGGTCCCACGTATAATAATAGTAACTTGCTAGTGATGCCTTCTATGGAGCTGGGTAATTCTCTGTTTTTTAACAGTACCCTTTCTCCTACCTCGTACTTAATAGTCTTTTTCTGGTTCTTAGCGTATTTATTCTTTTGTTGCTCTACCTTTTCGGCTATTCTGTTATAGAATCTTTTTTTCTCGAATTGATATTCGGTGTTGGTGGGGAATTGGATCATATCAGTTATCTCTCTAGGCGGTGGCCGCTCAAACATCATTGTGTATGGGGTAGCTTCCGTAAAGTCATGGTAAGCTAAGTTTATAAATTCTTCAGTGGATTTGATTATTCTTCTTTCTTCTTTAGTTTTGATTATTCTTCGATCAAATCGTCCCTTATATTTTTCAAATAATTAGTACATATTATTGTGATCTTCTTGTCATGTGTTGTCTTATATTCACCTAGAGATTGGTCCAGTGATGGGCTGTCCGCAGTTTTCACTGGCCTTAAGCGTTTAAATGAGGGTTGACCTCATTGCCCCCAACATCAGTAGTGTTTGATGGTTGGTTAGCGTTCGGCTCCTGTTGATTATTCCGGTCATCCACGCTGTGCCTGTGATCTTCTTCGAATGGGTGACTTCTCGTATCGGGTACCTGGTTATAGTACGTTCGCCGATAGTTAGATGAGGGATAGTTTCTTCTTGGGCTCCTTTGTCTTTGCCCCCTTATGTAATTTACCTGTGGCCGGTATCCTGGATTATTGTTCTGATTACTGTTGTTTCCAGGGCGATAATTGTTGTTGTAACCATTCGACGGGAAATTACCCCTGTGGTTGTTCCTGAAGTTGTTATTATTATGGTTTCCACTTCTGTTAAAATTTCTGGGCGCGTTATTGCCCCGTGTGTTCCCTTGGTAATTGTTATGGTTATTTACCGGTGGCTTATTATCTCCCTGTTGATTCTGTGACAATTGTCCCTCATTGGTTCTATTATTTCTGAAACTGTACCCTCTATTTTTCCTGTACTGCCACTCATGTTCATGGCTTTCTAGTAAGCTAGCCATATCTTGGATGGTCTTTACCTGGCTGTACATCCGTGCCTTTTGGATGGCGTCGTCGTAGTGGTAAGATAACTGTATTACCAGACACTCTTCAGGTATACGTGGCTCCAAATTCCTGGCCATGCAGATTTTTCCCAAGAAGTAGGAGGTAAGGGATTGTCCATTCTGGTTTTCATACCTTCCATTGCTCAGGTTATTGCGGACCATATTCTGAGTTGATTCAGACCAGTATTTAGCCTTGAACTGAGTCTTAAAGTCTTGAAGGTTTTGGATGTCTGGTCGAGTGGCAGTCCACCAGTTGTCGTATGTCTCCTTGAACATTTCGTCCAACATCCCTCTTATTGTAGTCCATCGAGTCTCTCGATTCTTGATGATTAACTCTTCTACCCTCTTCAAGAATTCAATAGGGTTTCTTTTATAATTACGGAAATTAATAGTATCTCTGTTGTCTGTGTTCATGACATGATTATTATTACATGGTCGGTCACGCCAGGCATCCACTTCTTCCCGTAATGACTCTTCTATTCTGCGCATTTCGTCAATCCTCTGTTGGTTTTTGTCTACTTTGCTATCTACTTTATTTAAGTTACTGTAAACTCCTTCCATTCGTTCTCCCAAGTCTGTTCGTACAGCTGCTACCTCTTTCTGGTTTTCTTCCCGGACTTGGTGTATGTCCTGGTCTATCTGGGTACATCTTCTGACTGTTTCTTCATGACCTTCCTCAATTCTTCTCTTATTTTCTCCTTCGAGACGGTTCATTTTATCGAGTACTTCCTTGCGGACTCCAGAAACATTTTCGTTGGTATTCTCTAGCTTCTCCAACGTTTCCTCTAATTTGTCATTTATTTCCGTAACCTGCTGCTTTGCTTCTTCTCGGTACTCCATTAATTGGTGTGCCATCTGCAGCTTCATTTCTTCTTTATTTTTCTCGTGGTCCTCCTTCAGCTGTTCCTTCAATTCTTCCTTTAATTCTTCGTTTCTTTGCTGAATTTCCTCCATCAATCGTTGTTGTAATATTTCATTATTCTCGTTAATGGTTTGTCTCAATTCTTCCTTGTGTTTCTGAAAATTGTCCTCCTGTTTTTTAAAATTTTCGTTTGTTTCTTTCTTCATTCCGTCAAATTTATTGTTCATCTCCTTCAAATTATTATTCATCATTTCCATTAATTTTAGTATGTTCGGGTCTCCTCTAAATTCTCCCTTGTCGCCCGCCTGTAATTCCGTTTCTTCGTCTTGGCTTGGTTCTGTTGTGGTTATTATTGTCTCCACTTCTTCAATCGGTGTTCCTTCCTCTTCTTCCCCTCTGTTTTCTTCCATCTCCATCTCCTTTGCCAATTTTTTCGACAATCCTCTGGTGTGCATATTGTAACCTTTCGTAATCGCCGCTAGAATGTCGTATTTTTCTCTCTTCTAGCTCCACCGGTTGGTCGCCAATTTGTAATATCGGGACGTCCGCCTCGTTCAAGCCCCACGTTGGGCGCCAATTTGTAATATATTGTCGTGTGTACGTCTACCGTTTTACTCTGCAAATGTGAATAATGTGCAATTTGTGTGTAATGGGTGTAACGTGTCTTCTCTATCCGTAGTTCAAATGCGTGCAACTTCCGCAGATTTCGTCCGTAGCGAACGTACGAATAACCAGGTCTTGATGTTCTTACCTGATGTTCACTAGGGGTATGAAAATCCCGGTGGCGCCAAATTGTTTTCTTAAAACAATTAAAATAAAATTCAAAGGTGTATGACCAGCGCAGCTCAGGCGGTTTGAATAATTCAAATATTTCCGCCAGCTAGGCCCACTGGAGCGCACAGCAGTTCGATGCGTGGGCTGTGTAAGTCGTTATTCGTCTGCTAAAACGTACATAAAATATTGTGCACCTCCTAATGAAATTATAACACCGTGGTTACACTCAATACTTACACATTTTTTATTAGTGATTGTTATTCATTTAATACAAATTATTCTAACACAAATGCTCCGGTTGTTTATATGAGACAATTACAGGGTTTGACAAATCGATATTTTAATTGATAAACAGACTTTTAGTAATGGCGTCTGTTGGAAATTGTACAAATTATTAATGTTCGTTTGTCACAGGTTCTTGAGGTTACGTTAAAAGGATTACAAATGTTTAAAACAATAAAAATACACACCCTTACATCAAGTAAACTTAACTAACATATTGTGTAGGTATAATTTGTTTAGCGCAGTGTAGTAAAAGTGTTTACAAGTTATGGATCATTAACAACAGTTTATATTGGTTAGTTTATAAATTGTCAGTGACTTAGTATTCTTTCTAATCTTTGAAAGTAATTAATTTCAGTTCAGTGAGATTTCGACCTTTAGTGAGAAATAATTAACGTGAGTTTATTTATATATTTTGGGTAATTTAAGAGGTACTTATCACTTCCGTAGTTATGGTGAATTCATACGATCTGTTATTCATGGGTTATACTACAATCTTCTTTAATTTGCTTGGTTCAGGACATCAGGCATCTTTTCCAGTTTAATTGGTAGTAATTTATTTTCTTTTTTCGTTAATTTGGCCTCAACTTCAATAATATGGTTCCCGTCCTTGTCTTATGTCTTGGTATACACTTAGTAGTAACTTCTTCTGATATTTTCTATGTTTTAATTGACGATTTTGGTCACTCGAAAATTAGCGTCTATACCATTAAAGCGTCATGCATTCAGTAAAAAAATCTAACGGTATTTTTGCTTGTTACTCCACAGTTTCCATGGTAACGTAATTATTCTCCCTGGTCGATCTCAAAATAAACACATTGTTATCAAACTTTGAATTTTTTGTTTAATTTGAATAAATATTTTATAATGGCTATATTTACTTGGGGATAATTTCAATGGTTGTAATCTTTACATAGATGTTCCTATTTTCTTTCAAAGATTAGTTTGATATCTTACAAGATTGGTCTAAGCCATGTATTAATGTTTTAGTCCAAAATTGATAATACTATGTTAATACATAATTTACTTATTTCTAAGTTTTAATATAATTCTGCCATGTTCCCTTTCGTTACACATAATTATTATATTTTGCCTATTATTTCTTATAGAGGTATTGCTATTATTTTCTTTATAAATTTCTTACTTACTTAAAACATACTAACATATTACTGTAAAACTATTTCTTCTGGTATTTATTGCCTTAAACATTAAGCCAATAACTTCTTTCTTTAAATTAACAAATGAACAAATTTGGTGAGTGTTATACCTACACCATCTCTTTTATAACAGTAATCACCCTGGTGATTTTTATACTGAGATAATATTTTTTCTGTTTTTTACATTCACAATTATTCTGTGTCTTTCAGTCTAATATACTTAACTTAATTGCTCATTTAACATGTGCTTATGTTTTGGGTTTGTCACACTTGTTTAACTCTTTTTTCTTAAGATTATATGCTGTTTATTTTATTACACTTATCACTTCACTGTTCAACTTTGTCACTCCCTACCTATCTCTAATTACCCTTATATTTCTCACGATCTCACTATTATTACAAAGTTTTTGTATCTAATGAGTTCATGTCTCTTTTGTTAACTTCAGACTGTCACATATCATTTTATAATATTCAACCAACATGGTATTGTAAATACATTTTTCAAATAAAACATAACTTTGTATACATTGTCATTAAAGTGATAAAAATTGGTCTGAAATGTCATAATTAATAATAATAACAACAATTTAATAATGTTAAAATATATTGTGTTAATTGAAACATACTACATCTGTAGCAACAGCAATAATATTAGCGAATAAATAAACTCTCCAAAACCTTATACTTTCAAACACATAATGCTGAAATAACATACATACTGCTGAAATAATCCTAGTAAAAGTTCCAAAGTATATAGTAGGCTATACAATTTGTTCTCTGATTGAATCACGCACACATTTCTATTCCCTGTCTGTATGAGTGTAATTTTAAACATAACAGCTGACACATCACCTATAGATAAGGATATACATACAATCATATCTACACATGGTTTTTTATGTATAACAATTGCTGAGATACTGTCATTTACAAGTTACCACTAATAAAAATTTAAACATAAATTATTAATAATAATAAAAAATTATGCTCTTTTAAAACAATCTTATGAGTTAATTGTTATGGCCATGTAATTTTTTTTCTTTTTTCTTCACTGTCTTCTTGTCTCGCTTTACTTTGGTTAATATCTGGCCAATCTCTGGGGTTGGGTCAATGTCAGTTGTCTGTCAGTCTAGTTCGTATTTTCTTGTTTTGTAACCACCTTTGGTTGTATTCTTCTTCCTTCACTATTGATTATATTTACTACTTTCATTCTCGTTATCATTTATCTATCAAAATATATTGTTTCTTGGCATTTTTTACATACTTATTTATATCAAATGTGATCAGGGTTTGGCAATGTTATATAATATATAAAAATATAAAAATGGTACATCATAACAAGTGTATATAAATGTGTACAAGGTAAATATACATACATATATATAAATATAAAATTCTCCCCCATCTTGTGTCTAGCTAGACACGGACAACATAACACACACAGAAACCTAAGGCACACAAACTCACAATTACATTAAGTCTAACACGACTGCCCCTGGAATGCACCCGCCCCGCAGGCAGTGTAACTACAATATTCATAACCCAGCAGTGATAACATATTCGCCCATCAACAGCCCGTTCTGTAGAATTACATAAAAGCCAAACCCCCAGAAAGGATGATAATAATTCATGACGCATAAATAAAACCGGACCGCCCATTTGTCTAGCATTCCACTGATCAATGACCCCTCATGAGCGTATAAACCTTAAGTTCCTTTCACAGTATTAAATAAAAATTGACAGAACTACATCACCTGATTTCACACAGTGATTATAGAATTCTAAACGGTTATTTTACTTCACAAATTCCGAAGGAATCAAAAATCCTTATGTACCTTAACAATCAGAAATTCATCACTCGAGGCTTTACAATTTCAGAAAATTTTGACAACATATGTTTTACCAAAAATAATGAGTACATGTTTTATAGTTAAAGAAAATTAAACAGCAGATACTACCAGTGAAAGTCCATCAGTATGTGTTTTGCCAGTTAAGAAAAACAATCAGTATAGCTCTTGTGCAAGGAGCAAAATCCACTAATATATTTCCAGAAAAATAGCAAATTATTTCTATTAACCCCGAATGGCTATATACATATAATAAAAATAAAAAAAATACAATAAAGTGGTGGTGCTCTAGCATCTGTGGCAGCGCGCCAGCATGTAGTTGACAAAATTTGACCGGCCTCCAACCTGTCTGAGGTTGCACCAGCATGAGTCAGAGAAAAACTAAGTCCCCTTTTTAAACCCCAGAAAACGTCCAAAAAAAACCCCCAGCCCTTACATGTGAAACCATAGTGAAGTTAAAATATATTCATCTCTGTTCCAGCCGGAACAGAGATACTAACCTGTTCAATACATTTTGTAAAAACTAAAATGACAATGATGAGCAAACTGTACAATGTGCAAGTGTGAAAATATCTCTGGCACGCTCCCCCAGTGCATCACCCACTTACAGGCAGTGCACTTAGCGTTATGTAATTCAATTATAAAAAGTGTACTTGAATTTAACTAGTAAAGTTCTGAGTCATGAACAGCGGCTTCCCATTCTAGCAGAGAGTCTGCACACGTGGGCCCATGGATGCAATGATATTTGATAAGAAAATAATAGAGTGCATATCACCTTATCACAGCTGGCGAGTGTTACATTGAGAACGAGTCACCATCTCCCTCTTCAAACAGGATCTTGTTCATTGTTCACGGCTTAGGCAGGTGTACGGCCATCAGCAAGCCAGGTATCCGGCTTAGTTCAAGAACCCTGCCAATTCAAATAAATTAGAGAACTGTTCACTAAAAATGTACACCCGAGCTAAGGTAATTAACCTCAAAACGGGCCTCCAGCTAACTCTCAATAAATGCACAATATTCATTAATAATGTATTTGCAACCAGCTTAAAGGGTAAAAAATCAGCCATGGAATAAGAAAAATTTTATAATGAAACGACTACATCAAAAGTGGCGCAATATAACAGTGATCAGTACTTGCTCTACATGCTTCGACAGAAATTAACAGGTTATGCGCCACGTGGTAAGTGATAATCGTTATTTGACCAAAATTCAACTGCAAGACACTCACAGCACTAAGAATGTTTTAACATTAATAATAAATCTTGTAACGGTACGGAATTGTGAGCCACCCCAGTTTAATTTTATATTAATGTAAATCATCGTTTTAAGCACTTTCCAAATTGCCAGACTTTCACCTGTAAGGAGCCTCCAGTACAGCAATGCAACACACATACAGTCAGCCAAAACAACTGCCAGACGCATTGCGCAATCACATAGCAGCAGCCTTGTGACACAGTCTGCAATGTACCATTAGAGAGTGAACAGACAACCAGCAGTCAGATAGTAGAGTTTTGTGAATTGAAAAATAGTGGCCTCGGGAGTGTAAGATAGGCTGAAATAATTAGTAGGCCTATCTATCTATCTATACATAAAAACAGTATAACGCGCGGCCAGTCTGCAAAATTAGTGCGAATAAAATTAATTCGGCCGACTTAATCATAATGTATAATGTGGAACCTTAATGTATAAAACAGTAAGGGCTTTTAACCACAAACAGTAAACGTGTTAAACGAGTACCGGAGTGCGTGAGATCGAAGCAAGTATTCAACACCAGTTCGCGCAACTAACCCTAGAAGTACGCTGCGTATGGGTAACTAGAAACATTCAATATGCATATTAAAACCAATGCCAACTAACTGGTGATTATTCGTTATAAAAGGAAAATATATAACACCAATACTTTGTACGATAGAGTTCTCTCAGGGGCGGAGTTTATTTGAAGATCAATGTAACAGAATGAGTGTGCGTGTGCTAAGATAGAGGTTATCCACTGGTTCATTTTCAATGTTTTAATTATTTAACAATATCACTTATAATATTAACCAAAATAAAACTCAATAGAGATAAGAAATAATTTCAACCAGTTGTACTATCGTTGAAAGATTGTAATAACATAAAAGAAAGGCGAATTTTTGATAAATAAAAATAAGTATGTGTTTTAGACAGTATCACATGTGTTAACGTAATTATTGAACATATCAAATCCAAGTAATCCTTTTTGCAGCAGTTTCGTCTGAACGACCCTTGGAATAGAAACCCTAAGGTAAGAGATAATTTAATTAATTTGTAATTAATTCGTAGAGTTTCACTGGCGCCCGAACAGGGACTGCGAATATAATTCGTGGTTATATTCGCCAGACCTAATTAAGCTGCAGAACGGGTTATTTGGAAGTGAGGGCGTGGTTAAATAAATTAATTTCATAATGGAGAAAATAAATGAAATTGATGTAGTCATCGGCAGTGAGGCCGAAAATAAATCGATGTATGAAAACACGTCAACTGAGTCGGCCAATAAAGGCGATTCAGGTATTCAAACAGAGTCGCTGTTAACGAGTGAAAGTAATGTAGACGAATCGAAAATCATGAATGAAGTTGCAATTCATTCAACACCTATTGTAGCAAATCAAAATAAGAAGTCCGATGAGGACAATATGTTAACACGATTGTATAATATGATGTATAGTAATTTCAGTGAACTAAGAGGGGATATTAATATTAAATTCGACGAACAGAATAGTAAATTTGATATTATGAATAGTCGTTTTGATGTAAGTGATGTTAAGTTCCATGAGTTAATAAATAATATTGACCAAAAATTTGATAAGCGTTTACATGATATGAAAGACAATATTAATAAACGTTTAAATGAGACGAATGAATGTTTCAATACATTGAAAGAACAAATAGTAGAGTCAGTAGCAGAACAGATTAAAAGTAAGAAATTAACAAATGTTAACAATGATATTGAAAATGGTAATGTGATTGAAAGGGCGGTATCAGAAAGGGATACGTTGAAAATAGGTAGTGAAACAGTAAGTGAGAGTGAGAAAATGATAAGTTGTAATGAAGTAATAATTAGTGTTGTTGAATTAGAAAAAGAATGGAAAGAAAGAGTAGATGAATATGTAGAGCAGAGGGTAAGTTTTCCCCTTATTTGTGATGAACCAGAGTGTTCAAAATTGTTAGTATTGGAGGGCAAGAGACCCTTATTAGTGAAAGATTTGAGTTGTTTATTTATGTTGAATAATTTTGTACCCTCTGCATGGAATGAGAGAGAAAGTATGATATGGTGTTATGATGAGAGAAGTTTAAATATAGAACGGTGTAGTGAAAGAGAGACAGAATTATATAAAGTAAAGAGAGACTATAATGAGTTGAAAGAGATGTTAAATAACTTGAAGTTCTTACCTGTTAAAATGGAGAATGAAGATTATTTTGATGATACATGTTTAAACGATAATAATTTACCTTATGATGAAAAAATAACTGACTTGATAACGAATATTACTGATGGAGACTTAACCGATGTACTCAATGTTGACTTAGTATATGATTATTATGGTAAAATGAATAAACAGAAATTGTATGGTTACAAAACACAAGATAACCGTATACGGAATGTAAATAAAATTCAAAATTGTTATTTGAAACCCCGATTAATTTTTGACGATGGAGGTTGAAATTCATAAATGAACATTTTAAATATGTTAATATATGGTAATGACCTAGCTGAATTTTGATATTGAAGTGTGACATAACTGAATAATTATTGCTGAAGAATTGTAAATACATGTGTAGTGAAATTAATTGTATGTATTATAAAAGGTTAAATTGTTTGTATGAAATAACATTGTTGTTAAATGTTTCAGAGGTTACGTGGAGATATTGGTGTGTGTGTGGTGTGTATTTTGTATTCATGTCAATAGGTGGATAATGTATTGTAAGTATAAAGTTCATTATACCAGTCAGATAGAATAAAATGCTTACAGGTGTGAAAAGAGTGTAATAATAATAATAATAATGGTATTGAGATAATAGTATTAAATAGAAATTGTAATTAAAAGAGAAATAATAATTGAAAGTGAATTAAAATTATATTTGGTTCGAATTGCAACAAATAGATTTTGATAAATATGTTAACATTAAAAGATTTACAGAAACTAAAAATTCGAAGGAAGTATATCTGTTAGTATATGATGTAACCATGAATGCTGAAACTGAGAATGTTTATAACTGTTGTTTATGAAAACAAGTCTGGCACACAACTGTGTTTATATAAACAGGTGTGGTATGTTGAGACTAATGTCTGTAGTCATGCTTGGTGACAATAACAAAGAATGTTGTAGGTTGCTGAATCAGTATCTTGAGTAAAACCTTATTGTGATAGAAGAGAATTGAAATTAAATTTTTTTTACAGACCAAATAATAATGAGGCAATTACTGTAACTTTTGAGATTAATTGAATTAATTAAAGTAAATTAAATACAATTAAACTAATTTAGTAATAAAATTAATAGAAACGACGATTTTTAACAATGAACTTAACTTTATTTTCATTTAAATTCAAATTGGAATTATAAATTAAATGCTAATTGATGTCAATAATGATTAAAACATTTATTTAACACTGACAACTGATGGAAAATGTTCAGGATGAGATAGTGGCTGGAAAATAAGATGTGTATATTACTGTCCATATAGATTTTTCAGATGTTATGAATTTTTTATCCTATACATATATAGTAGTTAAGGATACCTTGTATAATCTATGTATCATTTTGGAGGGCAATAGTGTATGGGGAATATTATTCAATTCAACTGGAATTTATGTGTATCATTGTAAACCAATATTGTTTTATTAATATTATTCTTTAGGGTCTATAATATAAAATGAGCCAGTACGTTGTCAATGAACCAGTACGGCTAAGAGGAAACAAATCAGTTGTGGGATATGGAGTGATGGAAGGCCGTTTGTTGATTTTTTTATTGAATGTTTTAAAAGTCAGGCGATACTGGGACGGGTATCTGTTCGGTTTTTCGGTGTTGGGATCTCGAATAGAGAAATCCAGTAAGATCGGATGGGTGCTGTCGCAGTCGCCAGACTAGGGGGGTAAGAACCCATGATGTAGTAGAGTGTTCAGGGGGGTTGCGGCGCCATATCCTCACTGATCCTCTTAGGTTTAGGCAATAAGAGTTTGAACGCTTCAGCCTTCAACCTCTTATTGGGGGGGTATTGTAACGGTACGGAATTGTGAGCCACCCCAGTTTAATTTTATATTAATGTAAATCATCGTTTTAAGCACTTTCCAAATTGCCAGACTTTCACCTGTAAGGAGCCTCCAGTACAGCAATGCAACACACATACAGTCAGCCAAAACAACTGCCAGACGCATTGCGCAATCACATAGCAGCAGCCTTGTGACACAGTCTGCAATGTGCCATTAGAGAGTGAACAGACAACCAGCAGTCAGATAGTAGAGTTTTGTGAATTGAAAAATAGTGGCCTCGGGAGTGTAAGATAGGCTGAAATAATTAGTAGGCCTATCTATCTATCTATACATAAAAACAGTATAACGCGCGGCCAGTCTGCAAAATTAGTGCGAATAAAATTAATTCGGCCGACTTAATCATAATGTATAATGTGGAACCTTAATGTATAAAACAGTAAGGGCTTTTAACCACAAACAGTAAACGTGTTAAACGAGTACCGGAGTGCGTGAGATCGAAGCAAGTATTCAACACCAGTTCGCGCAACTAACCCTAGAAGTACGCTGCGTATGGGTAACTAGAAACATTCAATATGCATATTAAAACCAATGCCAACTAACTGGTGATTATTCGTTATAAAAGGAAAATATATAACACCAATACTTTGTACGATAGAGTTCTCTCAGGGGCGGAGTTTATTTGAAGATCAATGTAACAGAATGAGTGTGCGTGTGCTAAGATAGAGGTTATCCACTGGTTCATTTTCAATGTTTTAATTATTTAACAATATCACTTATAATATTAACCAAAATAAAACTCAATAGAGATAAGAAATAATTTCAACCAGTTGTACTATCGTTGAAAGATTGTAATAACATAAAAGAAAGGCGAATTTTTGATAAATAAAAATAAGTATGTGTTTTAGACAGTATCACATGTGTTAACGTAATTATTGAACATATCAAATCCAAGTAATCCTTTTTGCAGCAGTTTCGTCTGAACGACCCTTGGAATAGAAACCCTAAGGTAAGAGATAATTTAATTAATTTGTAATTAATTCGTAGAGTTTCAATCTCATCTAAGGAAGTTCACGCAAAGAAACTCTCTACCGTTCAGTTAATTAAATACTCCCCGACAATCCATTGCCTGCACGGACAGTTCATACCCTGCCTACGCACTAAGTTTTAGCCTTTAATAATTTAATGTTGTACACCTTTATCATGACAATGACACTTGCAATACCTCTCACACTATTCTAAACTAATAAACGGAACATGGGCAATCTACTGAACATTAAGTTAATCACTGAATACTGAGTTCTCTCTTAATATAAAGCTGTCGGGTCGCACACACACATCATTACGTATTTTATACGGTTGCATATAGTTATTAATTATCCATATATATATATATATATATATATAATTACTTATAAAGACAAAATAATGAAATTCTTACCGGGAGTCAATTACGCCTTAGCACGGCATGAAGAGACAGAAAACTGCGTCGTAAAGTTCTAAGAGGGAGTCGGTTAATTCTCTGAGCCAGGCGGAGCGTAGACTGCCGCTGCACCCGACAAGGCAAGTCGACCCCAACCATAAGCTGCGCGCGCAAACGTCCCTTTATCTCGTAGTACAAGGGTCGCCTTAGCATACTCGCATTCGCGTTATATTACAATAACAAAACTTTTAACTAAAATCTTCGATAGCTGGATTCACACCGGCACAGTATGAGGGAAGATTTTCTCTGCTTTGTACCCGTATTTGATGTCACTGGCGCTGGTTTGGCGCATACTTTAATGGAAAACCTAACAGCCTTGGGTTTGGACTTGGCTAATTTGAGAGGACAAGGGTATGACGGTGCGTCTACCATGAGCGGCGAATTCAGGGGAGTACAGGCTTATGTTCAAGAAAAATTGTCTTCAGCTGTCTACACTCATTGTGCCTCACACTTTCTCAATCTATGCCTGTCTGATGCGAGTAAAGTCTCATTTGTTAGAAATTGTATGGGGGTGATTAAAGAAGTGAATGCATTTTTCCATACGTCAGCCAAAAGAACAGAAATTTTAAAATGTAAAATAGCAGCATGTTGCCAAAGTGATTATAAGAAGAGAAAACTAATATCTTTGTGTGAAACCCGATGGGTGCAACGCCATGATTCAGTTTTAATGTTTAAAGAGATTCTAGAACCAATTATCTTGGCCCTTTTGGATATTGAGAATGAATCTTTTTCAAGGGAAGCAGCTGCAAAGGCTCATGGTTTGAGTAATTCAATATGCCAATTCCAATTTATTGTCAGTTTGTTCGTGTTGAGCAATATGCTATCTATAACTCTAAATTTATCAGAGACACTACAAAAGAAAGAAATTGATCTTTCAAAAGCTGTTAAGAAGATTTCTGCTATTTTAGAAAATGTTTCTTTAAAGAGAAGTAGTGCCAATGAACATTTTGCTGAAATATACAAAGAGGCAAAAATATTTTCTGATAAAATAAAAGTTCCTGAAGACATCCCTAGAACATGTAGACTGCAGGTAGGCCGTTCTAATATAACTTACTCCTCCGCAGAAGAGTATTACCGACGTTCTATCTACGTGCCATACTTAGATGATTTTTCCTCCTCCCTCAAAGAGCGGTTTGAATCACACCAAGAAACAGTTGCGTCATTACAATGTGTCTTGCCCGAGTTTTGTATCTTAAATGATTTTGAGTCTTTAGAACCAGCTTTTGACTTTTATGAAGCAGATTTATCATACAAAGAAGTTGTAAAGAGTGAGTATGCTCTTTGGAAAAATAAATGGAGTCAAGAAAGTGAGGATCTACCTAAAACAGCAGTTTGTGCTCTTGTAAAATGCGACAAAGACTTTTTTCCTAACTTGTACATTCTTTTAAAGATTTTAGCTGTATTGCCTGTTTCCGTTGCTACTGCAGAAAGAAGTTTCTCCAGCCTTAGAAGATTAAAGACATATTTGAGGATTATTACATCAGAAAACAGATTAAATGGTCTGGCACTACTTTCCATTCATCGTGACATTTATATTAGCGATGAAAAAGTTATAGACAAATTTGCAAGCCTTCCAAGAAAACTTGATTTTGTTCTTTAGTTGTTTTAATCTATAACGCAAGTTTTTTGAATATGTTAAGTTGTGTATCCATCTAATTTGGACTTGGTTTAACAGTTCACTAAATAATATATATATTATATATATTGCGACAGTACAAATAAGTGATGTACTGAGCATGGAATATAAAAATTTAAATTTACCTAATAAACTGTAAATAATTAATAATATATTAGAAATAAGCATGTCAGGGATTGCAAGCTTGACTCAGACAAAAATATGAACAGGTGTTTCGACCTGAATCGACGTGCACACACACACAAATGTAACTGAAATGTGTACACCAGTATTTTGCTAGTGTGTGTGAACGCAGGTCTCTGCAGGCGAGTTTGCCACCCCAAGATGAATAATTGCACAATTACTGTTTTTCCGTAATTATTCATAAACTATAATTAAGAATTAAAATCCAAAACCACAATAAAATGTAACAAAATTTACTAAATACTGTGTACGAAAACCACGCGAAAGTGACACACCGTACGAGTGTAATAGTGAAATAACTGTGTACAAATCGAAAGGGTTAAGTTGCAATGTCCAAAATTACAGTGAACATGTGTTGTAAAAATATTTATAAGATAAGTATAAGAGTATACTTACAGGACTCTGCAATTCGCAGAAATATAAAAAATAGCGAAGTTGACAAAGAGTGGGGGAACTGAATCCAGAGACAGTTTCTAACATGTCGATTTCGTACCACTGCAGGTGTCGACCAAGACATGGGTATAAATAGGACACGCAAGCTACAGTGGTTCTCTTTCTTGAATCACCCACGGTGCAGCGGGAGCTTATGCCCGTCAGCACGGCGTATTTATTTTTTTTGTAAACAGTTTAAATTTGCCAGTTACGTACAAATATGTAACTAAGCTGTAAAGACAATCATTTTAATTAATAACAGCACTACTTAAGAAGATCCATTAACGTCAGAAACAGCACGAGGAGAGTTCCAGAGAATGATTCGACACTAGACAAGAGAGTGATACGACGCTGGACAAGAGGAGTGTTCCAGAGAGAGAGAGTGATACAACGCTGGACAAGAGGAGAAGAAAGACAGCCGACGCTGGACAAGAGGAGAAGAGAGACAGCCGACGCTGGAGGCGAGACGAGGACGAATACCGATGGAAAAAAAAATGATCGAGTATGATTGACGACAATAAGGTGATAAACAACTTATTTATATCTTAATCATACAAAGAACTCAAAGACAATTAAAGACATTTCTATTTTATTTAAAAGTAAGAGCAATGTTTCTTGTAAAGTAGAATTAAAATCATAGATGTTTTAGAAATATGATTAACGTAACAAGAGCTCAAATTAATATGATATAAATGATTACAAAGCATTTAAATGAAAACAATTAGTATTTGAGAAAACAGTACTGAGAAACAAAAGATAAATTCAATAACTATTAATATTTTGAGTACATTACAATATAGAAAAAGAGATTTAAATATTGATATTTTGAGACACATTAATAGACTGAGTAGTCTGAAAATGAGATTTTTCTTTTATACAATAATTAGTAGAATAGAATATTTAGTCAGTAAGGATGTATATAGCTTAAGCCTTACGGCATAACAACAAATAATAACGAATGTTTTAAATCGACGTCAGTGCTATGTGCACATTTTTTAATAGTATCAAATAAATTTTAATTACCGTTTCAAGTTACATAAAGTTCTTATTGCAGATACACCTGACACCCAATTTAAATGTTATATTGTTAAATAATTTGTCAATCTTGAACGTGAGACCGGTCACGCCTATTTATGTATATGTAACGTTGCATAAATTTGGCGCTCCAAGATCGTGGGGCTCCACAAATTTAAATTATATTAAATTTGCAATTTGTTATCGAGATCATAAATATGTCGCTTCCAACGTGGGGCATCACAAACATAAATTACATGTAAATTTGTATATATACAATATAATATTATGCAGATTTGCAATTTGTTACGTTGCAATATATATATAATTATAATAATAATAACATTTTATTATGTAGTATACTCAGGTACAAAATACAATGTATTCCACTGTACTTTTGAGAAATAAACTATAAATTTGTAAAAAATTTAACTGTTTACCTTTCTGCTTAATAAATTGACAAGTATTTAGATATTTGCCATTAATACTCCATCGGCTATAATAGAAAAATTCATTAAGTATAAAATCTTTTTTATGAGTTGTATTTTACAGCTTTGTTTGTATTGCCACTAATTTTAGGCTATATAAACTTAGAATTTTACAATTAACTCTTATCTAAAATAATTACACAAAGTTATATCCTCTTAGGTCATATAAGCTAAGATATTGGTTGATATTTCTGGGTATTTTGTGGTGACAATCCCCTGAGAATACTCACAATTTTCCAGGATAGCCAGCCCCCCCAAATTTTTTTCTATATACGCCCCTGATACATTATAATGCTCCATATAAAACACTTTGGAAATCTATTTTATAACGTTACATCAATTTCTATTGTAACCAATAGGTTCTTTACTCAACTGAATGCTGTCTTTCAAGTGCAATTATAATTCCAATATCCTCTGTACGATTTCCATTCCAATAATTGTTCTCCCAAGACATTTGAATGAATCTGCTTGTTCCAACTTTCGATCCTCTATTATCATATTTACCTAACTTTTTCTTAGGGATTCCCATTACTTGGTTTTCATGACGTTAATTTTCATTCCAAACGTTTTTCCTATTAAAACTATTCTATTTATTATTTCTTGTAAGTCTTCTTCACTGCTCACTAGAACTACCTGATCATCTGCATATTGAATGACATCTGCAATACATATCTTCTTCTTATCTGGCATTGCAGCCTTTGGTGGGCTTTAGCCTCCTCCATGCTTCCCTGTTCTCTGCCCTTCCTCTCCACCCTCTGCTTCCAATGCTAGCAAGATCTTCTGTTACCCATCCAACCATCTCATCCTTGGTCTGCCTCTACGTCTAGTAGTACATAATCTTCCATTCGGCATTATTTTAGGCATTCTTTCCTCAGACATTCTTTTCACACGTCCAAGCCAATGCAACCTCTGTGATTTGATGAATTTCTCAATGTCTTTTCCATGTATGGACAGCCTGTAGTTCATTATTGTTATGTACTCTCCAACTGCTATCTTCCCTTACTGGGCCATACATTTTGTGCAATATTTCTACGCACATGATATTAAAGCAGTTTTGTCATTTTCTGTCAAAGTTCACACCTCAGATCCATATGTAACAACTGGTCTCACAAGAGAATAATATACTTTAAGTTCTATACCTCTTGTAACAAGATTGTTTTTAAAGGTGTTAATATTTGAAAAGTAGGCTTTATTTCCAGATTGTATCCTTTCCCTTAGACTCATGCTAATGTTATTATCATTTGATACCAAGCCACCTAGATACGAGGGGGTACCCAAAAATAACCAGAATAGCGCTGCGACTGGCGGAGCTTACATAGTACGCATTTCTCCGCTAGGCGAGTGTAGCGCAACTCGTTCCGAGTTCAGTGCCGTCATTGTTGTCACCTGAGAAGGTTATGTCCGGTCACAGTAATTCGTTTTGTAAAAGCAGTTTCGCTTGCTCCTCGTTTTTTGTCATGGCGGATTTAAGTGAACAGCGCCCTGCTGTGAAATTTTGTTTCCTGCTTGGGAAAAACGCTGCAGAAACTGTTGTGATGTTGAAAACAGCTTACAAGGATAGTGCTATGGGAAAAACTCAAGTGTACCAATGGTTTTCTCGTTTCAAAGAAGGTGAAATGTCAACTGATGACAAACCTCGTTCTGGACGTCCGTCAACTTCCAGAATTGACGAAAATGTTAAAAAAGTTCATGCAATCGTGCTTGAAGACTGACGACGGACCATTGAAGAGATTAGTAAGTTATCTGGAATAACTTGGAGCTCGGTTCAGCGAATTTTGTCAGAAGATTTGGGGATGAGAAGGGTCACTGCAAAATTTGTGCCTCGGGTCCTGACTGAACAGCAAAAAGAGAATCGAGTTGAAACATGCCGTGCATTGAAAGACCAGCTCCGAACCGACCCAGATTTTTTCTCCAAGGTCATTACTGGTGATGAGTCATGGTGCTATGGTTATGACCCCGAAACTAAACAACAGTCAAGCCAGTGGAAAACTTCATTGTCGCCTCGCCCAAAAAAGCTCGTCACGTGAAATCAAACATCAAGACGATGCTCATTTGTTTTTTCGATGTGAGAGGGGTAGTGCATTCTGAATTCATCCCACCAGGTCAGACTGTTAATTAGGCTTTCTATTTGGAGGTTTTAAAAAGATTGCGTAACAATGTGCGACAAAAAAGGCCCGATTTGTGGCAGACGAGGGACTGGTTTTTCCACCATGACAATGCACCTGCTCACGCAGCCATTTCAGTGCGCCAGTTTTTAGCAAAAAACAACATGACTCCCTTGCCCCACGCCCCTTACTCACCTGACCTCGCTCCGTGCGATTTCTTCTTGTTTCCGCGAATGAAGAGGGACATGAAAGGACAACGTTTTGATGACGTGGAAGCGGTAAAGAAAAAAACGAGGCAGGAGCTGTCGGCCATCACAACAGACGAGTTTCAAAAATGTTTCCAGGAATGGGATCGCAGATTGGACAAATGCATTAAGTGTAATGGAGAGTACTTTGAAGGTGATAAGGTTGTTTTGTAAAAAAAAATAAATACATAGCTTTAAAAAAAAAATTCCGGTTATTTTTGGGTACCCCCTCGTAACTAAAGCAGGACACTCCCTTGAAAAACTTCCCATTCACACAGAACATCACATATAGTCTTGCCAAAAGAGTCTGGATTACTGACAATAGATACTGGATACTGACAGTAGGGGCAGTATATAAACCACTAGTTTTATTACACTTTTAATCAAATTATGGTTAATTGTACTATTGTATTGCATAAATATGATAATCACATATGCACAATAGATTCACAGTAAATGATAAGAATCACTAAACTCATTACATTTACTAATTCTGAATTTAAAAAAGCTAAACAATTAACACTTTGAGGTCTGGATGTTTCACGCATTTTCTGGTCCCTGTGGACTAGGCATTGTGTATGTACCTTTGGCGATTTGTTACTTACCCCTGTAACAACTACTGACGTTCTGTTTATTTCACATGAAAGCTACTTTCATCTTCCAAATAATGCTATATAATGTACACACATCTGTGTGATAATGCAAATTGTAGGAATAAAATAATTACAATACTTTTTTACATTTCAAAAAGTTCAACATTTTTTTTAATCACTCTACATTAATATTTATCTAAAAATGAAACTGTTTCTTGTGAACTTACTGTTTATTCTCTTCTCGTCGAACGCGTTTCAGCATACGTATTCGTCTTCTTCAGCTTAGAAACACACTGCCATCATTTAGTAACGGTTGTTGTGTGGAATGTGTAGTGGGGGTGGTGCGTGGAGGAAGGGGATTGGCGCGGGGATTCAAATTAATGTTTGTTTTTTGTATAATTGTGTCAAAAAGTGTATGAGATTTATATTGTAATTCATCGTTAAGTATGTTGTTTGGTTGTGTTGTGTGGTGTTTATATATTTCGTATTGTTCAGTTGTGTTGAGTTTTCGACCTTTGGGTAAGTAATGTAAAATTTCAAGATTAGTGTCTATGTTGGTGTAACTGTGGTTTTCTGTGTGTATGTGTGTGGCAAATGCGGAGTGTATATTGTTGTTGGTTAAAGCTTTTAAGTGTTCAGAATAACGGGATGAAAAAGATCTTCCCGTCTGGCCTATGTAGAAACTATTGCAGTCATTACAATTTAATTTGTAAACACCTGTTTTGTTATATTTGTCTATGTCTGCGTTTGTATTATTGATGTGTTTTTTGATGGTATTGGTTGTTCTGTATGCCATTTTGTATTTGTGTTTTCTGAATGTGTTGGCGATTTTGTGTGTGTAGGAGTTGTGGTATGTGAGTGTGATGTATTTATTGTGCTGTGTGTTGATGGTATTTTGTGTTTTGTTGTTTTTGTTTTTGATGCGTTTGTGTAGTGTGTTTATTAAATTCGGATTGTAACCATTTTTGATTGCTATGTATTTTATTGTGTTTGTATTTTATTGCTATGTAAATTTTAATTTGTGGTTTACAGTGTTTATGTATTTGTCAAAGGCAACACAAGACAAGTTGAAAACTTCCACAAATACATAAACACTATACACCACAAATTAAAATTTAAACTGGAAATTGAACAAAACAATAGTATAAATTTTCTAGACCTAACAATTAACAAAACTAACAATACACACACGTACAAAATATACAGGAAACCAACCACAACTGACATGGTTATACACAACACATCAAACCACCCAACACAACATAAACATGTGGCCTTCAACCATATGCTCCATAGACTAACGAAAATACCCTTAAATAAACAAGATTACACCGACGAACTCAACACAATAAAATACATAGCAATCAAAAACGGTTACAACCCGAATTTAATAAACACACTACACAAACGCATCAAAAACAAAAACAACAAAACACAAAATACCATCAACACACAGCACAATAAATACATCACACTCACATACCACAACTCCTACACACACAAAATCGCCAACACATTCAGAAAACACAAATACAAAATAGCATACAGAACAACCAATACCATCAAAAAACACATCAATAATACAAACGCAGACATAGACAAATATAACAAAACAGGTGTTTACAAATTAAATTGTAATGACTGCAATAGTTTCTACATAGGCCAGACGGGAAGATCTTTTTCATCCCGGTATTCTGAACACTTAAAGCTTTAACCAACAACAATATACACTCCGCATTTGCCACACACATACACACAGAAAACCACAGTTACACCAACATAGACACTAATCTTGAAATTTTACATTACTTACCCAAAGGTCGAAAACTCAACACAACTGAACAATACGAAATATATAAACACCACACAACACAACCAAACAACATACTTAACGATCAATTACAATATAAATCACATACACTTTTTGACACAATTATACAAAAAACAAACATTAATTTGAATCCCCGTGCCAATCCCCTTCCACCACGCACCACCCCCACTACACATTCCACACAACAACCGTTACTAAATGATGGCAGTCTGTCTCTAAGCTGAAGAAGGCAAATACGTACGCTGAAACGCGTTCGACGAGAAGAGAATAAACAGTAAGTTCACAAGAAACAGTTTCATTTTTAGATAAGTGTTAGTGCTGTGAAAGAAGTGATGAATAATCAAGACAACTACATTAATATGAATTCTTATATATATAATGTAAAATTATATATATATATATATTGTTACAACACAAACAAGACACCCCAATACCAGGGAAAAAATGATCAATCAACTATATAAAATGTTTAAACTAATGAAAATAAAATGACTATGACGCGACAAACGACGATGACCCAACCCAAGTGATTGACTCAATAAAATGAAATAAAGTGGAATCAAATGAGAAGGTAAATGAAAAGGAAACAAACAAAATATAAATAAAATAAACTAAGAAGAAATGAAAAGACACAAACGAATAATATAGAACAGAAAAGGAGAAATGTTACACTCAAATAAAGTAATGAAAAAGAAACCAATAAATACTAAAATGTAAATGATAATTATTAGTATCGACTAATTAATCAATGTAAATGATAATTATTAAAATCCAATAAAGTAATGACAAACTAAAGTACACTAACCAAATATATAGAGAGTAAATGTTATAAATAACTCTATAATGATATGAAACTTGTTAAAAGTATAACTAACCATTGTGAAGTGAGAGATAGAGAGCTAGATAGATAGTGAACATAATTCAGTGAGAAAGAGAATTCAGTGTTAGGGAATACCCACTAGTAACACTTAAATACTATAACAAGTCCAAAGTGTCAGTGTAAAAACCCCAAAATAAATAGAAAACCATATTGATAGGTATAGACACCTAAAATCCAGGGATAAACACTAAAGGTTAATGGTGGAAAGTGCTAGAAATTAAGAATATTGTTATTATTAGGATTAAGAGTAATTGTAGATTAGGAATACAGGGGTATTCAGGGAAAAAATCCCATGAAGGGTCAAAGTAATAGTGTTACCATGGTTAGCTAGTAAAGTTTAGAAAAGAAAAAATGTGGTAAAGAATATAAATGCAAAATCAATAAACATCCTATGTTCAAAGGAATAGTTAATTAGATAAAGTAAATGGTGTGATGATGTTTGTCACCAAAAAATAAATAAGAATAAACAAAATGAAAACAAGAGTAAACAAGCATAATAACTGTTAAAGATTTGTTCAATTAAGTTTATGAGAAGGAATATGGCTGAAAGAGTTATACAGACCATAAGCCTATATGTTGTGTTATATTCTATAGAGAATAGTAAATAATAGATAAATTATAAACAATGGCAAGATAGATAAGAAAAAAGATAAATTCATACAAACCTAATAATACTGGAAAAGCAGTTAGAAAATAATAGACAAACCATAATATGTAAAATAATAGAAACATACAGTTATTATAAAACAGATCCAAATCAATTCAAAAAGTAAACAAATTATTTGTAACACAAAACAAAACATGTATAAAGGTAAAATAATATGTAATTTATATAAAATAAGAAAATATAGCCAATTACTACCTAGGCCTATGAAATGCCTAACTGTATAAAACCAATAACAACAAATTGTAAGAAATTGACTATGATATTAGCAAATCCAAGGCAAGTAACTAGTTAATGATAATTAGTGAATCATATTAACAGATAAATGTTAAATTAAGGACACAAAATAAGAAGGAAATGTAATTAGATAATATCAACATAATTGTCAAAACATTAATACATAAGCAAACCCAGCTTTGAGGGATGTCAAAATGATCTTTGAAGGAAAATACGAACAATTGTGATAATATCTCATACATAGATAAGAAGACAGAAGAATAATAGCAATCAGAAGATATTTAGTCATTTTGAATAAAAATTCAAAAATCATAACAATGGGCTTAAGATGAGTATAGCCAATGAGAGTCAAACCGTTACCATAACAACCAAGCGTTATTTATGAATATTCCGTTAGAAACTGTTAGTCCATTATTGAAGCTCAAGACGAATAGACGCCAAGCTGTAAATGACTCAAATTTTAATATAAAACGATAAACAGTAATCCAAATTTAATAAAATGAACAAGTAAGAAGATGGTGAAGGACTAGGACATCCAACTGAGGCCAAGGACCAATTTATTAAATTCTAAATTAATAAATTTCAATCAACTTATATGTAAAAGAAGCCAGGCGTAATTAAGTCCCAAAATGATAGAAGATTGATGACCATAGACGACCCAACCTATTTCAACTGAATGACATTATACCTTAAGCCAACTTATTTGATAAGTATTGCTGAGTTACCCGAATTTATGAAATAAATTCTTTTTAATTTTTCCTCACAACACTTTTAACTCTCACTATAAACTGATGATCTAATTTCTTTCAAAGATTAATTAAAAAATAAAACACTAAACGTATGTGAACTAGAAAAATAACCTGTATAAGAATTAGGAACTTTTGAAACACACTGTTTAACACTTCAGGAACAAATTGTAATTACTCCTTATAGTATATAAGTACCAGTAATGTAAGGTAATGTACTTTATTGTAATCGAATTGATATTTTTTCATAAACCAAAAGAATCCAGATTCGTTGAACGAAATTAATAATAAACATTCAATAGACGCCATGTCTAAATAAAGCGTTCACAATCGATTTCGCCAAGCCTTGAGATATAATTGTCTTTTAACGTCGGAGCAAATTTGTTTAATAACAAAATATAATTTTGTATATTACTGAATAAATACTAATCACAATTTAATAAACTAGTACAGAGTTGTAACCACTGTTCTTTATTTCATATGAAAGTGCATTATATGATTTGTGTATTTTAGCAAAGAGCAAAGGTGACGGTAAGCGTTCACATCGGAAACTCGGTGAACTAACAGCTAGATTAAGAAATTCGCACATGGCGGGAGTCATTTGAATTCAGTCATAGAAGGAACGCGCAATCGTCCTATTCTTTTTAATTGTTTTCAGATTAAACAATTTGGCGCCACCTGGGATTTACAAACACAGATTAAAGAACAGGTAATGTTCCCACTCGCATGTACTGGTAATTAGAGAGATCGCTACGGACATCGTCAGCGTGAACATAAAGTAACGACCACGACGTGTGAGGCGAACGCATGATACACACATTTTAACAAAGACGACAGTCTTATCGTTACAAATTGACGTCCACAACGTGTGGCTCTAAGGAACACAAGGATCGTCTCGTTACAAATTGGCGACCAACTAGTGTGGCTAGCATTGAAGACTAGCGGCGGTTACGAAAGAGTATGAAACATTCCATGGTCACAAGGTGAAAATCTAAGAAGGGAACTGAGGGTACTGACGAAGAAGAAATGGAGATGATTGAAGAAATAATCGAAGAGGATGCCCAAGGGGACCAACCAGAAAACCCAACCCAACCAACACCGGAAGTAGAAGTAATAGTCGGCAACCAACAGGAGAAACCAAGTCAAGACAGGGAACGGGAACAACAAGCAGGAGATACAATCGAAAATCCACCGGGCAAAGTTACACCAACCGAAGAGGCGAAAATAGATAGCATGATGAGGATAATGATGGAGCAATTCGGACAAATAAAAGGAAAATTCAATGAAAAAATAGATCAATTGAAAGAAGAAACTATTGGAAAAATAGACCAAAACAGTGAAGAATTGAAGAAAATGAAGGAAGAAAATAGAGAACAAAGAAAAGAAGACAGGGAATTCTTAAACGAAAAACTGGACAGAAACAGTGAAGAATTAAGGAAACAACTCAAGGAGGACACAGAACTTCTGAATAATAAAATGGAAAGCAACCATGAAGCCTTGAAGAGAAACCAAGAGATCTCAGAAGAGAAGTGTGAGGAGTTAAAGAAACAGATCAAGAAAGATCTGGAAATACTAAATAATAAGATAGAGCATCATAGTGAAACACTTCAACGACAATTGAAGGAAGACGGTGAGGAGAATAGAGAAGAATTAAGATACATACTAATAGGGTATCGTGAAGAAGTCAAGCACACAAAAACGGGGATGAATAAGAAATGGGAAGAAACAAATTACCAAGCAGATCAACTTAATGAAACAATAGATAGTGGTTTCACACACAATTGAATGAAACACTAGACAGCACTTCTGAAGGTATCAAAGAAACGGTGAATAAGAACAGGGAACCGGTGAATCAGAAAATAAAAGAGAAGGAGGAGGAAATAGAGAATAAAGAAGACTCAAGTGTATCCTTTTCTGAAAAGAAAAATAACAAAAACAAAGAGAAAATCAAACACATAGAAACCAACCGTAGAGGAGTAAAGAAGATCCAAATAATTAAGAAGATTAAGAAAACAAAAGAAATAGGAAAAATATATAAAAAGAAACTAATAAAAACACGAGAAGAATGGGAGATGATGAAGAATGGACTAATTGATGTGTTTAATTTACCAATGACCGACCAAAGCAAATTAATGAAATATAAAGATTGTAGGAGGACTCTAAAAGAAATTATAGAAGGGATTCACAACAAACCAGTGAATAAAAACTTCAAAAACTTTATAGTTAAATGGAAATCACCAGAGATAGAAATGCAAAATAAACCAATATCAGTGATAACATCAATCACGGAGGTATGATTAGCTTCGTTGAGTAATAAACAACATCATCAAGTGATTGAAGTAGGCATGGATACTAACGAACACATGGTATTAGAAGAATGGCTGTACCAGGTAGAAGAGACCTATTTCACCAGGACGGAAATAGTTCTACACACCAAGGTTATCCGAACCACAAGTGCAGAGGAAATGATGGACCATGGGTAAACTAACTGAAGATAAACACCAAGAAATGGGACTGACTTTCGAGTTACCGACCATGCAAACCAATGGAGAAGAAAAGAGAAAGTGAATTACAAAATTCAAAAAAGGTGTAAGAATCACCTTACTTACACTGATATTTAGATAACATATGAGGTAAAAAAAAAAATAAATAAAAAATAAAGGAATAAATTACAAAAATTCCTAAATAGTAAGAACAACAAACTTACTATAATATTTAGCATTTATGAGATGAAACAAAGTAAACAAATAAAGTGAAAACAAGAGTTAATAATGTAAGAGAATTAGCAAGGAGACCAATTAAAATAAACAAATATAGAACCAAGCAAGACCTGCTACTAAGAGAAATAAATAAAATTGTAAAGAATATAGAATATTCAAAGAAAAAAAAAGAACTGGTACAAGAAAGAAAAAGAAATAATGTATAAAGCAAATATACAGCAAGTGGCTAAAGCAAAACAAGGGTAATCAACCAAGAAAAGGAAAAAGTGTCTAAAATAATTAAAATGATCACAAGAAGAAAAGAAAAACAAACTAATTAAAAGTTAGAAATAATGAAATTAACAACTAAATAAATAAAAACAATCAACTGTGTGAGTAGATAACAGAATATAGCAAAGGTACTGTTAAAGTGTGGAATGAAGAAATATAAGAGTTTTCACAGTATAATAAAGTTTATTAAACCATACACAATACATACTTAATACACAGTACTACGACACGTGCGTCACTCACGGCGTCTTGTTACAAACTGAAAACTAACAAACTTATACATGCTCACGCGCATTACATATATTATACAATATAAATGTATTGCATATATCCAACACGCCTCCTTACATTTATATTGTATTTACAAATTCAATTTTTACAAATACACATTTCAAGTTCAACTTTTCAAGTTCAGCATAGTTCGAAATCTCTCAAACTTTTCTTTACACAATGACTTTGTAAATATATCAGCAATATTATCATCAGAATTTACCTTTACAACATTAATCATATTTTCTTTTATACATTCGTGTACATAATGGTAATGAACTTCAATATGTTTAGAATTTTTCGTAAAACTTCCATACTTTGCTAAACTTATCGCTCCCGAATTATCTTCAAAAATATTAATCGGTTTTTCTAAAGTTACATTAAACAATTTTAGCAATTCTTTCACAACTTTCAATTCACTCACAGCTTCCGACAACGCTACATACTCTGCATATGTCGAAGCCTTTGTTACACACTTTTGTTTTCTAGACTTCCAATAAATTACATTACCAAATAATCGAATTACATAACCAGTTGTAGATTTTCTGTCCAAATGGTCACCAGCCCAATCGGCATCAACATAACAATCTATAATTTCAGAATTATCATTTCTTTTATAAGTCAATTTTAAATCTTTCGTTAAATACAAGTACTTTAATATTTGCAAAGCATATTTAAAGTGTGTTTCATTATAACAATTCTGATATCTACTTAAATAATTTACACTAAAGCTTATATCAGGCCTTGTAGCTGAGCTTATATATAATAATGCACCAATTAAATTTCTATATTGAATATTCCTTCCACAAATATCAGACTTTTCAACTTTTAAATTTACCTCCATAGGTGTAGTATACATCTTACTGTTTTCTAAATTATACTTTCTTACTAATGACTCAATATATTTTGTTTGACTTAATTTTATTTCACATTTACGGAACTCATACTCTACGGTAATACCAAGATATTCTTTAATTTTACCAAGATCTTTCATTTTAAATTTTTCTGATAAAAGTTTCTTAATATTTTGCATTTTTTCTTTGTTACGTCCACAAATTAATAAATCATCCACAAATATTTATAAATAAATAGTATCTTTTCCATTTCCAAAAGTATATAAACAATAATCTAAATTACTTTTCTTAACACCCAAACTTATTAAAAATTTATCAAGACATTCATACCAAGCTCTGGGACTTTCCTTTAAACCATACAAAGCCTTTATTAACTTACACACTCTATTTGTGCCATCCTCATAACCTTTTGGTTGATGGACATATACCTCAGAACTTACTTTACCATTTAGAAATGCAGTTTCTACATCCATTTGTTCAATAATTAGACCCATTTTACAACAGTATGATAATAAAATCTTTAAAGTTTGCATTCTCGCAACAGGAGAATAAACATCATCAATTTTATCGGTTTGCTGAAAACCTCTTACAACTAACCTGGCCTTATAAGCATTGTCAGACTTTTTTGTATAAATCCATTTTACATCCAATATTTTTTTTACCATTTACATTTTCAACTAATTGCCAAGTCTTATTTTTATTTAACGAATCAATTTCTTTATCCATAGCTTTTGACCAATACTTACTTTCATTGCTTTTAAGCGCCTCCTCAAATGTACTAGGAGTATCTGCTCTACAATAATTTGCAAAAATATTACTATTATATACATAATAATCTTCATATCTTTTTGGTGGGTTTCTTATGCGCTCAGATTTTTTTATTTTATTTTCATTTTCATCCCCTAGATTTTCATCTGTACCTTTAAAGCTATCATCAAGAGATTCATTATCTGAAGATTCATATACTTCTTCATCAGACTCACATTCATTCAAGCCAATACAATTTACATTTTCTTCAACAATATCAACATGTCTAGCCACTATTACTTTTCCATTAATTAGCACTCTATAACCAACTTCACTATAACCGATCAAAATTCCCATATCAGCCTTTTTATCCCACTTAGAAAATCTTTTTTGTTCCGGTTTTCTTACAAAAACTTTACTACCATATAAATGTAAATTTGAAACATTCGGTTTCGTCCCAAAAAATATTTCATAAGGAGTTTTCTTTTCTATAGTATTTGATAACGTACGATTTTTCAAATAAGTAGCAGCACAAACTATTTCAGGCCAATATTTTTTATGGATTTGTGCTTCAGCTAATAAACAACGTGACATATCCAATATCGTTCTGTTAAACCATTCTGCGGTTCCATTTAATTCATGTATGTAAGCAGGACAATTATTAATTATAATACCTTTTTCTTTGGCAAAATTATAAATATTACCATTTAAGTATTCTTTCCCATTATCACACCTCAAAAATTTAATTCTTTTACCCGTTAAGTTTTCACATTCATTTACATATTGAACAAGACAATTGAAAACTTCTACTTTAGACATCATGGTATAAACTTTAGCTATCTTACTGTAATCATCAATAAAGGAAATAAAGTATTTTTCCCCGTTTAGACCAGCTGTTTTAAAAGGTCCACACACATCAGTATGAACAATTTCTAAAATATCTTTTGCTCTTTTTCTATTATTTTCAAATGGAATATTATGCATTTTATTTTCAACACATATTTTGCACTTCATGAATTCTGATTCAAGTTCATTTGGAATACCACTTAACAATTTATGTTTACATAAAATATTCAAATAATTAAAATTTACATGGCCCAGCATACGATGCCACCTTTCTTTTTTACTCATATTATCACAATTTTTATTTGCAACATTTACCAATGACTCTACATTTTTTAATTTACTTTTCATCTTATATAGACCATTTTCTTTCCAAGCTACAGCTGTAGTATTTCCAAAATTATCAATAATTTTTGTCATTTTACCTTTAGAAATAATAGTATTATTTTCCGTTATTTTACCATAACTTATTAAATTTGTATGCATATCTTTAGCATAAAATACATTTTGCATGTTTACTTCATTTTTCTTACCAAAAAGATCAAAGTAACTTACCACATTACCAATTTTAGTTGCTTTTACAACTCTATTATCTCCCAAATAAACATTAACAGGTTCTTTAAGTATCATACATTTATCAAAATATTTATCATTATTTATTATATGGTCAGTACAACCGCTATCTAATAACCAATTAATCTCGCAATTATTAAACTTATCTTTATCGACCTTACTATTATGCGCCGTGTGGTAGTCGACTCTTATAACCCATGCGCTCGTATCTGGATTCTTCTGCTGCGACTGAGTTGCTTGATGTGCTCTTGCACCTCGCTGACTTCGAAAATTGCCATGCCGTCTGGCGTAGTTACTTTTTTCGGTTTCTTGTCTGCCTCGTGGTGCTCGCCATGTATTGCTGCTGCCTGCCGCTTGGCCACCATATTTACAGTCTCTCTTGATATGACCAGTTTTGCCACATTGAAAGCATGTTCGCAGTTGTCGACTTTTATCTGCCATGAATGCGTTAGATTTTCGTCCAGAATATTCATCCTTTTGATGCTTTATTTCAGTCATTTGAATTTTACTTTTCACATAATCCACAGTTTGATCTTCTTCTTTTAATGCGTCTATTAAATCGCCTATATAACTGTATGAATCCGGCAACGTATTTAACATATAATTTAATTTTTCTTTTTCTGACACAGTAGCACCCGCGTTTTTAAGCTCGTTCACAGTTTTTTCAAAATCACTGAAGAATGTCGCTGCATCAGTATAATTTTTAAGTCTTAATTTTTCCAATTTATTTCTATATACAATTTGCAATGCCGTAGACTTTTTCAAATACATTTCATCAAACTTTTGAATTATTTCATACGCCGTTGTTTTATCACTAATAAATTCCAATTGCTTATTCGTTATATTACTGTATATATAGTTCATAACCTTTAAATCATTATCATCCCACGGGTCTTTATCCTGCGCCGTTTTTGCTCGTGTTATCACTTCATCACATTTTTTAAATTTCAAAAACAACACAATACGTTTTCTCCACATACTATAGTCCTCTCCATCAAACACTGGAATTGTAATGTCATTGTACTTCGCCATTTTTCCGTATCACAGCATGCGACAGCACAAAAAAACGATACTATACTCACTTAAACTCTTGACCACAAGTTTATTAAACCACGCACCTCTGCTATCATGTTAAAGTGTGGAATGAAGAAATATAAGAGTTTTCACAGTATAATAAAGTTTATTAAACCATACACAATACATACTTAATACACAGTACTACGACACGTGCGTCACTCACGGCGTCTTGTTACAAACTGAAAACTAACAAACTTATACATGCTCACGCGCATTACATATATTATACAATATAAATGTATTGCATATATCCAACAGGTACAGCGGAAGGAAGAATGAGTAAAAGGTTAAAATGATCTAAAAAACCATGAAGTGGACAATCCCCAAAATATTATTATTAATGAAAGTCACAAATTGACAAAAAGGCATTTAAGATTGACAGAGAATAGGTCCAGCAATCAATTAACTGAGCAGAGATGATGTTCCTCTGATCTCAGAAAAAAAGGTAGTAATGGAAGAAACTAGCTACTAAAAGTTAGGGAAAAAATTATATAACAGGGAGAACGCACTAATGGAAACAAGAAAAACAGATCTAAAAGATAACTAAATAAAAGGAGTGGAACAAGTAAAGAGAAACAAGAAAGAAGAAATAAACAAGAAGAAAAAGGAAAAAATTATATATAACTGATAATTTCATAAAAAACTATGCTAGTGTTTTACCAAAATGATCAGTAAAAGTATTTTGTTTCCTTATTGAACACAGCACATGACACATTAAAAGTATTCAGTACTTAAAAGTAGGTTAGGTTACATTATTTAATCTAAACAACTTCACAGCAGCTGTAACAAAGTTAATTATAAAATAATAATCATTTTGTATATTTTCTTTTACAAGTGGGATATTAAGCCAAAAAGCTGATATCATATAAATTATAATAATCATGTTCAGTGTATTATTATTTTTAATATCATAGGTTACAGATTAAACTAACCTTATACTCACGAGGTATAATTGTACTGTAACTTTATTTTATTATTTACTTTTTGTTATTGATAATTTTGTAATTGAAATTTTCATCGGGTGCCGGGTTATTTTATACAACAAAATATGTATACTTACCTAAGGTCAGAATTCGTGTTAGCGAACCAGTACTTGCGGAATGTATTACCTGAAATAACTCACTCTGACTTATATTGTTTACCAATGACATTACCTTTTATTATCAAAAAGACTCTACGTACATATGAAAATGATTCTACTGAACTATGTGCCAAACACGCACGTTACTATGCCACGGGGCGTAGTCCCATTTATTTTGTAAACATATAATATCACTTAAAATTTTTATAAGCCCTCCAAAATAACATGTTTTATACTTGTTACATAATAAACATAATATATGGTTATTAAAAAATGACTTCACAACCCAGCACTTATTAATTATTGTAATGAAATATCCTCTCTCTCTCTCGCACTCTCATTCATGGTACAAAGTTTTAGTTAATTGACTTCCCCAAAATTGAGCTCATTTTAATGAATTGAATTTTACAAAAAAGATTATCTAAACCCTTAGTTGGACTTTTTGGACCCCCCCATTTTTATGACTTAGCTGGAAATTCTTTGAAGATGTCCCATCGTTGATCTCACACTCTCGATGTCGTAACCCAAAATTTTATGTGGGGTTTACGTCGAACTGTTATTTTTTAAAAATACTGCACTTTCACATATTTAACAAACTCTTGGTTGTGTAAAATTTAGACATAAGTAGCTTTTTTGAGAATTGCCGGCCGGCACGCTACTCTGAGAGACGAGACTGCTAGCGGTTAGTAGTCTTTGCAATGTGGAGGTGGGGCAAACTACGTCACTGGTCCTTTGTTCGAAACGGCCAAACCCTGTTGTTTACAAATGTATTTATTGCGTATTGCATTCCTGTAGCTGATGTCATCATTGGGTTAGGCTTGTTTACTTTAATATGATGAACTAAATATCACTATAATATTGACGACTCGGAACACAAAGTTTTTTATAAGTAAAAACGTAAAGTTTTACCTTACAGCCTAAACCGGCTTTCACCTATAGAAGGCTTCATCAGAGGCTGTCGTTAGTAGCGCTGCTCGTCTTGTTGTTGGCGACGAGAAAGTGTTTCGAAAGATTGAAGCTGTGTGTGTGTGGTGAGATGTGTTCGAATAATGCGTGCGATTTGAATTGTGTCTGTTCGTTTAGGATGTCGTTTTTATTTGTTTTTGTGTGTTTGTATATTTCTAATTGTTCTAGAGTGTCTAGTTTTCGGCCTTTTGTGTGTACGTGTAGTATGTTCATGTTATTGTCGATGTTTTTATATGTGTGGTTTGCTTCAATGAGGTGGTTTGCGAAGGTAGATTCTGTAGTGGTGTGGAGTGCTTTTGTGTGTTCAATGTATCTCTGTTTGAAGCTACGTCCTGTCTGGCCTATGTAGAATTTACTGCAATTTGAACAATTTAGTTTATATACACCGGGTAGATCGAATTTGTTTTGTGCTTTGGGCATGCGTTTTGATAGTGTGTGTTCTGTTTTGTTAGTAGTTTTGTAAGCGATTCTGTATCCTGCTTTTTTGAATTTGTGGGCAATTTTTTCTGTTTGTTTGTTGATGTATGTTAGTGTTATGAATTTGTTGTTTTCTGTCTTTGTCTGTTGTTTGTTTTGTGTAGGAGTTTACTGACTATTGTTCTGTCATAACCGTTAGATTCTGCTAGATATTTTATCGTGTTTAGTTCGTCTTTGTAGTCTATTTCATCTAAGGGGATGTTGTTAAGTCTATGTATCATGGTTCTAAAAGCAGCTAGTTTGTGTTGTATTGGGTGATTGGAGGTGTTGTGTATTAGTGTGTCAGTTGTAGTTGGTTTTCTGTATATACTGAATTTGTGCCTGTGTTCTAGTTTTGTGATGGAGAGGTCTAAGAAGTTTATGGTATTGTTGTGTTCGTATTCGGCAGTGAAGGTTATGTTTTTATGTATTTTGTTTATGTGCGTTAGTAACTGTTCACATTGTCTTTTGTTTCCCCTGTATAGTATTAGAACATTGATGACATTCTAATACTATACAGGGGAAACAAAAGACAATGTGAACAGTTACTAACGCACATAAACAAAATACATAAAAACATAACCTTCACTGCCGAATACGAACACAACAATACCATAAACTTCTTAGACCTCTCCATCACAAAACTAGAACACAGGCACAAATTCAGTATATACAGAAAACCAACTACAACTGACACACTAATACACAACACCTCCAATCACCCAATACAACACAAACTAGCTGCTTTTAGAACCATGATACATAGACTTAACAACATGAAATAGACTACAAAGACGAACTAAACACGATAAAATATCTAGCAGAATCTAACGGTTATGACAGAACAATAGTCAGTAAACTCCTACACAAAACAAACAACAGACAAAGACAGAAAACAACAAATTCATAACACTAACATACATCAACAAACAAACAGAAAAAATTGCCCACAAATTCAAAAAAGCAGGATACAGAATCGCTTACAAAACTACTAACAAAACAGAACACACACTATCAAAACGCATGCCCAAAGCACAAAACAAATTCGATCTACCCGGTGTATATAAACTAAATTGTTCAAATTGCAGTAAATTCTACATAGGCCAGACAGGACGTAGCTTCAAACAGAGATACATTGAACACACAAAAGCACTCCACACCACTACAGAATCTACCTTCGCAAACCACCTCATTGAAGCAAACCACACATATAAAAACATCGACAATAACATGAACATACTACACGTACACACAAAAGGCCGAAAACTAGACACTCTAGAACAATTAGAAATATACAAACACACAAAAACAAATAAAAACGACATCCTAAACGAACAGACACAATTCAAATCGCACGCATTATTCGAACACATCTCACCACACACACACAGCTTCAATCTTTCGAAACACTTTCTCGTCGCCAACAACAAGACGAGCAGCGCTACTAACGACAGCCTCTGATGAAGCCTTCTATAGGTGAAAGCCGGTTTAGGCTGTAAGGTAAAACTTTACGTTTTTACTTATAAAAAACTTTGTGTTCCGAGTCGTCAATATTATAGTGATATTTAGTTAAGTAACGGACACGTCATGGACAACGAAATCCATGATGAACTGTTTTTTGCTATTACTGTGATTTTCCCCTGACCTCGACACAAATCCTGTCCGCTCAATATTACGTCGTTGAAAACTTTTGGACAACTTTACGCTGTTTTCTTTATAGGGCTTTAAAAACAATTATACTTTATAACAATTATTTCCCAAAATATTATAGGATCAGAATTGTACCGTTACAGTACTGATTTCACCTGTAAAAGAACGGTTGGCTGAAAATAAGACACAATTGTAACACATATCAGAACCTGTGTGTGTGTGTTTTGGTGGACGGGTCAATAATCTGTAAACCCTGTAATATTGGTCTCCTAGAATGTTGACTGATTAAACAAAATAATTGATTAATGTTCATATGTCAGTACTTTGTGTGTCCGGTGATGTAGGCCTAATTTATTTTTCTTTGCAGGCACAAGAAAAGGTTAGAAACATTTAGGCCTACATCATCATTACGCAGGCTGAGGAATTGAAACTTCCAGCACTATATTCAGGTTTGTAATTTATACAGTGAAACCAGTCGAAACAAAGTATTAAAATCCTTTGAAAATATTAAAAGCAGGCACATTACGTCATACATACACAGTATCATCATTGTATGGTGTTCTGTTGTGTGACAGGTCCCAGATATTACCAATCATCTCCATTCATAAGTATTTGGCTTGAACTTTTGAGCTTTCATCTCTACATAAGATACTCCACTTTGCATTTCGTACACAAGCTCATCTTCTCTCCTTTCATGGTTCTTTCAAAAACTGGTGTTAATTGTTCATTTTCTCTCAGGATTAAATATACTTACACTTAATATTCAATACTTAAAAGTTGGTTAGGTTACATTATTTAATCTAAACAACTTCACAGCAGCTGTAACAAAGTTATTTATAAAATAATTATCTGCTGTATTTTTTCCTTTACAAGTGGATATTAAACAAAAAACCGATATCATATTCTTATACCATAAGAAGTAATATAATCACGTTATGTTCATGATGAGTTCTATTTCTTGTGTATAGTGTGTTTCAGTGTTTGCATTAAACAAAACATTTTTAAATCAGTGTTGAACACTTGCCAAGTAGTGTGCCTGATATTTTCCAACAAATTCGTATACTGCATGAGAGTAGACTATTGATGTATACTACTTTACATGTCAGAAGTATAACGATATATTTACAAATGACTTTATTCTATATTCTTATGTTATTATTATTATTATTCAATAAAATATCGGTATGGAGAACCATACATGACTTCCATATTCTAAGATTTATATTTAAAATCATTTTCGAAATGAAATATTACCATAGAAACTACTTCTTTCTACTTACTGCTTCAGCCTTAACTACAGTACTGTGGTCACTAACGTATACCACCTCACGTTATCGCACTCGATTTTCACTGATGATGGAAGTCGATGGCATTGCTGAAATGTCTGGTTTTGTAGAAAACATTGGACTACGGCCAAATATCCCGGGAAGGAATTTTAACAAAAACTACTTCTTTGTTGCCGATAACGTTGTACACATATATATCAGTCGCGAAGTTACATGGAGGCAATTGAGGCAATGCCTACACTAAAAAATTCTGTAGAATAAAAATTATAAATACGTATGAACTACATAACGTAAAGATTATACATTGTTACTGCGACTGTCAAATTTATTAAACCGAAACGTGCTTTATTGAGCGACCGCTAGATTGTGACAGGTGAGATTCGGCATAGTTCGTTTAAAGCGAATGAGGCAACCTGAACTTGCCTCAGCGTTTTTTGTATACATCGTATGTAAGCAATGTAGTGGTGTGATAGGGAAGTGTAGGGAGGGGGGATTGTCCCGCGCTGTACACATAGAGCGTTGAGGCATGCCTCACTTCTGTGGTCCAAACAGTTAAGTTAAAGCGCCTGTGTTGTTTCTAAGTGTTTATTTTATGCGGTTATTAAAAGTGTCACTGTTATTCCGCTGAACTAACAGATGATCAAGATTGTTATTTGAATTATTTGTAACATTAAACATATATATAGAAACTAATCAAGTTTAAAAATTTGAAGTTCAATCAGTTGTATTATTGTGTATGACTAATACAAGGATTGTTCAATAGAAACACGTATAGAGCTGTAAAGCATTTTTTATTCAACGATTTTAAAAGAAGTCTCCAATAACATTAAGACATGAGTTCCACTTTTGCGCTAACCTGTAGATTCCCTGCTAGTAAAATTCTTACGGCTGTTTGTGGAACCATTCGGTTACAGCAAACTCTACCTCAGCGTCCGATTTGAACCACCGTCCTTTTAGTGATTCCTTAAAAAAAATTTAAGATAAGATTTTTGCCTACCCATTCATTAACTACTAGCTTCGCCAGTAAGCAGTAAACACACATAATTGTGTGTGTGTGTGTGTGTGTGTGTGTGTGTGTGTGTCTTACCTGCCTTTTTATTGCTGTAGGCATAATAATAAAATGGAAACGTAAACATTACATAACTGAGATATGCTTACCTGCCACGAACGATATATTATTTTATACATGGAGGAGATCAGTGACATACACACGTACAGAAGTCATCTTCAAAAATACTAGAAGTCGTCCACGCTTTTATGTTGGCAGTGTAACTTACAGGAAGTTTTTTGATGTTTTTAAAACATCTAGGATGCAAACTTTTCCCGATAACTAAAAGTTTCCTTTTTTTGGTTCCCGTCATGTTCGCACAAACAAAAACTGTAACTCTTTGTTTTTTAGAGAGCTTCCCACCAACGCACTTTCCATTTGTAAATTTGAAAGTCTTATCTGGTTAATTTATAAAAAATTCCGGCTTCATGTCCATTAAAGATGTTTCATCTTTATATGATAATCTAATTTCTGGCCAACTGTTATGCACCCAATCACCTGTAACGTTCAGATCTACGCATTTTGCCTCACCACAAATTTTTGCAAAGGAAATCGAGTGTCGGGCCTTAAATCGATCTAGCCATCCGTTGGAGCATGTAAAATGGCTGGCGCCGGCAGTCCTGTTACAGTGCTTATCGCTTGCATACAATGTATGTCTGTAGCCATGGGCTAGCGCGCGCACGCACATATATACTTTTATATGAAATTTAGAGTAAAATATCTGAGAAATATTTGACGCTATAACAGAGTAGTACAATATTTAGTGACGTTAAAACCGGGAATTTTTATAATGTTAAAGATATCAGTTTGACCGGGCTTATGACAAAATAACGCTACACCCGAGTTGACGTAACAGCCGAGGCCGTAATAACCAAGTTCCACTGTATATATAAAGATATTAACTCAAACATAATTTACATTAAAATGAAAAAATTATAATTTTATTCCCGGCAACAAAATTATTTTATTTTTAACAATTACCATTGTTTCAGAAAGTTTAAATAAATTTTCAAGTACTTAACTCTTGTTAAAACGTAAAAGGTTGCTGGTAAACTACCCCTTCACCTTAACCGATCTTCACCAAAATCGAAAGTCCTTGAGTCCTCTACAATTCAGGGACGTATGCAAAAAATTATTTGATTCTGTTTGAATTTGCGGCTGTTATCGTTTGCCATAGAAAATACGCTTGATAAAAAAATGTTGCAGGTAAACTACCCCTTTCCCTTAACCGATCTTCACCAAAAACAATAGATCTTGAGTACTCTACAAATCAGGGCTGTATGCAAAACATTATTTGATTCTGTTTGAATTTGCGGCTGTTATCGTTTGCCATAGAAAATACCCTTGTTAAAAAAACGTTGCAGGTAAACTACCCCTTTCCCTCAACCGATCTTCACCAAAAACAATAGGTCTTGAGAACTCTACAATTTAGGGCTGTATGCAAATAATCTTTTGATTCTGATTGAATTTGCGGCTGTTATCGTTTGCCATAGGAAATACCCTTGTTAAAACATAAAACGTTACAGGTAAACTACCCCTTTTCCTTAACCGATCTTCACCAAAAACAATAGGTCTTGAGAACTCTACAATTCAGGGCTGTATACGAAACATTATTTAATTCTGTTTGAATTTGCGGCTGTTATCGTTTGCCAAAAAAAAAAAATTTCCCTTGATAAAAAAAACCGTTGCAGGTAAACTACCCCTTTCCCTCAACCGATTTTTACCAAAAACAATAGGTCATGAGTACTCTACAAATCAGAGCTGTATGCAAAAAATTATTTGATTCTGTTTGAATTTGCGGCTGTTATCGTTTGCCATAGAAAAAAAATCTACAGACACACACACACACTTTTCGGAAAACGACTTTTTTTCATGTTTTGAGCGTAGTACAATCAGAATCTGCAATAATCTTGAACACGATTTTTTTTGCCATCACCATACTTCCATTCCTTAAGGAATATGGAAGTAAAAATAAAATACTTTTTAACAAAAATATGCTTTTATTTTAATTATTGTATTGTATTTAATATTACTTCAGAAACATAAATATAATTAAAGTAAAATATCGGTATGGAGAACCATACATGACTTCCATATTCTAAGATTTATATTTAAAATCATTTTCAGCCAAACAGCCAGGGAAGGAATTTTAACAAAAAAATACTTTTGTTGACAAAAATTATCCCCTCCCCCTTCAACTATAATTTTGATTTATAGAAAATTACCCCCAGCCCGTTCAACTAGCCTCTTCATTTATAGACATTTCATCTACGTTTCTACAGTGGATTATTAAGATCTTATCAGGATACTTTATCAAAATTAAGTACTTTACTCATGTTACAACAAAAAATGTTTCAGGTAAACTGCCCTTTCCCCGTAACCGATCTTCACCAAAATCAACACATTGAGTTCTCTATAGCTCAGGCACATATGTAAAAAATTATTTGATTCTGTTTGAATTTACGGCAGTTATGGTTCGTCATATAAAAAATTACCCATGTTAAAACATAAAACATGAGATTTATAAAACATATCTAAGATTTATATTTAAAATCATTTTTGAAATAAAATATTTTCATAGAACCTACCAACGCTGGGGAAATCTGAGGAGCCAATCAGAGTTGGGCCTACCTGTCACTCTGCTGAATTTGGTGGAAAGCCCTGTCACTGTCGTCAAAGTATCAGCCTTGACAGGGTCCTCTTTTTCTGCAAAATGGGAGAGGCTTGAGATGGAGTGAGTGACATGGTCCCCACCTCAATGAAGAACCCATTGTTTTATAAAAATATATTTAAATTTTGAAAACTGAAAATTCTTTTCTTGTTGTAAATATTTATATTTTATAATCAAAATGACTTTATTTTTGTTACCTGGCAACAAAATTATTTTATTTTCAACAATTACCATTGTTTCAAAAAGTTTAAATAAATTTTCAAGTACTTTACTCTTGTTAAAACGTAAAAGGTTGCAGGTAAACTACCCCTTCCCCTTAACCGATCTTCACCAAAATCTAAAGGCCTTGAGTCCTCTACAATTCACTGACGTATGCAAAAAATTATTTGATTCTGTTTGAATTTGCGGCTGTTATCGTTTCCCAAAAAAAAAAAAAATTCCCTTGATAAAAAAAAACCGTTGCAGGTAAACTACCCCTTTCCCTTAACCGATCTTCACCAAAAACAATAGGTTGTGAGTACTCTACAAATCAGGGCTGTATGCAAAAAATTATTTGATTCTGTTTGAATTTGCGGCAGTTATCGTTTGCCATAGAAAAAAAATCTACAGACACACACACACAGACACTTTTCGGAAAACGACTTTTTTTCATGTTTTGAGCGTAGTAGAATCAGAATCTGCAATAATCTCGAACACGATTTTTTTTGCCATCACCATACTTCCATTCCTTAACGAATATGGAAGTAAAATAAATAGTTGTATGTTCCTTAAGGAAATGGAAGTATGGTGATGGCAAAAAAAATCGTGTTCGAGATTATTGCAGATTCTGATTGTACTACCCTCAAAACATGAAAAAAAGTCATTTTTTGAAAAGTGTCTGTGTGTGTGTCTGTAGATTTTCTATGGCAAACGATAACTGCTGTAAATTCAAACAGAATCAAATAATTTTTACTTCCATGTTCCTTAAGGAAATGAAAGTATGGTGATGGCAAAAAAAATCGTGTTCGAGATTATTGCAGATTCTGATTGTACTGCACTCAAAACATGAAAAAAGTCGTTTTTCGAAAAGTGTCTGTGTGTGTGTCTGTAGATTTTTTTTCTATGGCAAACGATAACAGCCACAAATTCAAACAGAATCAAATCATTTTTTGCATACAGCCCTGATTTGCAGAGTACTCACGACCGATTGTTTTTGGTGAAGATCGGTTGAGGGAAAGGGGTAGTTTACCAGCAACGGTTTTTTTTTTATCAAGGGTAATTTTGTTTGTTTGGCAAACGATAACAGCCGCAAATTCAAACAGAATCAAATATTGTTTCGCATACAGCCCTGAATTGTAGAGTTCTCAAGATCTGTTGATTTTGGTGAAGATCGGTTAAGGGAAAGGGGTAGTTTACCTGTAACGTTTTATGTTTTAACAAGGGTATTTCCTATGGCAAACGATAACAGCCGCAAATTCAAACATAATCAAATAATGTTTTGCATACTGCCCTGAATTGTAGAGTTCTCAAGACCTTTTGGTTTTGGTGAAGATCGGTTAAGGTAAAGGGGTAAATTCTTGGATTTCGTTGTTCATGACGTGTACGTTACTTAACTAAATATCACTATAATATTGACGACTCGGAATACAATGTTTTTTATAAGTAAAAACGTAAAGTTTTACCTTACAGCCTAAACCGGCTTTCACCTATAGAAGGCTTCATCAGAGGCTGTCGTTAGTAGCGCTGCTCGTCTTGTTGTTGGCGACGAGAAAGTGTTTCGAAAGATTGAAGCTGTGTGTGTGTGGTGAGATGTGTTCGAATAATGCGTGCGATTTGAATTGTGTCTGTTCGTTTAGGATGTCGTTTTTATTTGTTTTTGTGTGTTTGTATATTTCTAATTGTTCTAGAGTGTCTAGTTTTCGGCCTTTTGTGTGTACGTGTAGTATGTTCATGTTATTGTCGATGTTTTTATATGTGTGGTTTGCTTCAATGAGGTGGTTTGCGAAGGTAGATTCTGTAGTGGTGTGGAGTGCTTTAGTGTGTTCAATGTATCTCTGTTTGAAGCTACGTCCTGTCTGGCCTATGTAGAATTTACTGCAATTTGAACAATTTAGTTTATATACACGGGGTAGATCGAATTTGTTTTGTGCTTTGGGCATGCGTTTTGATAGTGTGTGTTCTGTTTTGTTAGTAGTTTTGTAAGCGATTCTGTATCCTGCTTTTTTGAATTTGTGGGCAATTTTTTCTGTTTGTTTGTTGATGTATGTTAGTGTTATGAATTTGTTGTTTTCTGTCTTTGTCTGTTGTTTGTTTTGTGTTTTGTGTAGGAGTTTACTGACTATTGTTCTGTCATAACCGTTAGATTCTGCTAGATATTTTATCGTGTTTAGTTCGTCTTTGTAGTCTATTTCATCTAAGGGGATGTTGTTAAGTCTATGTATCATGGTTCTAAAAGCAGCTAGTTTGTGTTGTATTGGGTGATTGGAGGTGTTGTGTATTAGTGTGTCAGTTGTAGTTGGTTTTCTGTATATACTGAGTTTGTGCCTGTGTTCTAGTTTTGTGATGGAGAGGTCTAAGAAGTTTATGGTATTGTTGTGTTCGTATTCGGCAGTGAAGGTTACGTTTTTATGTATTTTGTTTATGTGCGTTAGTAACTGTTCACATTGTCTTTTGTTTCCCCTGTATAGTATTAGAATGTCATCAACGTATCTGTGCCAATATAGTATTTTATGTGAGTGTCTGTCATTGTTTGTGAGTATTTTTGTTTTTTCTAAGTGTTGGAGGAAGACTTCTGCTAGAATGCTGGATATGGGGGAGCCCATGGGTAGGCCGTCATTCTGTGTGTAGTATTTATTGTTATAAGTAAAGTAGTTTTGTTTTGTGATAATGTTCAGAGTTTCTGTTATTTCATTGATAAGTTCGTCTGGTGTGTTGTTCTGTTTGAGTTTGTTTTGTAGGATGGTGATTGTTTCAGAGATGGGGATGTTTGTGTACAGGTTTTTAATGTCAAAGGAGGCTACATAAAAGAATCAATTAAACAACTATATAGGAAAAAAGACGCTCTTAACCGCAAAGCATTAACACTACACCTACATATCGCCAACACATACGGACACAATTACATGACTGAACTAATACATCACACAAATGAATGGACAAAAAAACAAATACATATCATACAGACAAAACACGACAGAAAAATAAAAAACCTGACACCAATCAAAACAGATATAATTCCCTCGCACAAATTCTACCCACGTACAGTAAACCTCACGAACGTCACACTCACAAAAAACGAACAAACACTCCTTGATAAAGGCCTAAAACATAACATACATTACAAATATAACAACCAAACACTAACAAAGCTCATAATTGACACAGAAACAAATATACAAAACACAGCACCAGAACATCAAGACACAATATAAACAACACAATAGGAGTAAGTAAGACACCAGACAACAACAACCACAACTCAGAAATACACACAGCCATCAAACTGAGGGAAAAGGCACACAAACACAACATCACATTTGTAAAAGCTGACAAAGGCAACACGACTGTAATTATCCCCACAGACAACCTACACAAAAAAGTACAAGACTTCATAGAACAGAACAACATCACAGAACTAAAACACGACCCCACCGACAGATACCAAAACTCAGTAAAACAAATAGTCAACAAAGCCAAACACATTATGACACATAAACAAAAGCCCTACATGAAACAAATCCGACCATCAGCACCTACACTCCAAGCGCTTCCCAAAATCCATAAAGAAGACATTCCGATCCGCCCCATTATCAACTACCGTAATGCCCCTGCACACAAACTGGCAAAATATCTAGACAAAATTATTAGACAACACACACAAATAGACAACAACATTGCAGTAAAAAACAACACTGACCTAGTAACAAAAATAAAAGACATACACATCCCCCATAACGCCACATTAGCCTCCTTTGACATTAAAAACCTGTACACAAACATCCCCATCTCTGAAACAATCACCATCCTACAAAACAAACTCAAACAGAACAACACACCAGACGAACTTATCAATGAAATAACAGAAACTCTGAACATTATCACAAAACAAAACTACTTTACTTATAACAATAAATACTACACACAGAATGACGGCCTACCCATGGGCTCCCCCATATCCAGCATTCTAGCAGAAGTCTTCCTCCAACACTTAGAAAAAACAAAAATACTCACAAACAATGACAGACACTCACATAAAATACTATATTGGCACAGATACGTTGGTGACATTCTAATACTATACAGGGGAAACAAAAGACAATGTGAACAGTTACTAACGCACATAAACAAAATACATAAAAACATAACCTTCACTGCCGAATACGAACACAACAATACCATAAACTTCTTAGACCTCTCCATCACAAAACTAGAACACAGGCACAAATTCAGTATATACAGAAAACCAACTACAACTGACACACTAATACACAACACCTCCAATCACCCAATACAACACAAACTAGCTGCTTTTAGAACCATGATACATAGACTTAACAACATCCCCTTAGATGAAATAGACTACAAAGACGAACTAAACACGATAAAATATCTAGCAGAATCTAACGGTTATGGCAGAACAATAGTCAGTAAACTCCTACACAAAACACAAAACAAACAACAGACAAAGACAGAAAACAACAAATTCATAACACTAACATACATCAACAAACAAACAGAAAAAATTGCCCACAAATTCAAAAAAGCAGGATACAGAATCGCTTACAAAACTACTAACAAAACAGAACACACACTATCAAAACGCATGCCCAAAGCACAAAACAAATTCGATCTACCCGGTGTATATAAACTAAATTGTTCAAATTGCAGTAAATTCTACATAGGCCAGACAGGACGTAGCTTCAAACAGAGATACATTGAACACACAAAAGCACTCCACACCACTACAGAATCTACCTTCGCAAACCACCTCATTGAAGCAAACCACACATATAAAAACATCGACAATAACATGAACATACTACACGTACACACAAAAGGCCGAAAACTAGACACTCTAGAACAATTAGAAATATACAAACACACAAAAACAAATAAAAACGACATCCTAAACGAACAGACACAATTCAAATCGCACGCATTATTCGAACACATCTCACCACACACACACAGCTTCAATCTTTCGAAACTTTCTCGTCGCCAACAACAAGACGAGCAGCGCTACTAACGACAGCCTCTGATGAAGCCTTCTATAGGTGAAAGCCGGTTTAGGCTGTAAGGTAAAACTTTACGTTTTTACTTATAAAAAACATTTTGTTCCGAGTCGTCAATATTATAGTGATATTTAGTAAAGGGGTAGTTTACCTGCAACGTTTTATGTTTTAAAAGGGTATTTTCTATGGCAAACGATAGAAGCCGCAAATTCAAACAGAATCAAATAAGTTTTTGCATACAGCCCTGATTTCTTGAGAACTAAAGACCTATTGTTTTTGGTGAAGATCGTTTAAGGGAAAGGGGTAGTTTACCTGCTACATTTTTTGTTTTATCAAGGGTATTTTGTATGGCAAACGATAACAGCCGCAAATTCAAACAAAATCATATAATATTTTACATACAGCCCTGAAGTGTAGAGTTCTCAAGACCTATCGTTTTTGTTGAAGATCGGTTAAGGGAAAGGGGTAGTTTACCAGCAACGGTTTTTTATCAAGGGTAATTTTTTTCTATGTTAAACGATAACAGCCGCAAATTCAAACAGAATAAAATGATGTTTGCATACAGCCCTGTATTGTAGAGTTCTCAATACCTATTGGTGTTGGTGAAGATCGGTTAAGGGGAAGGGGTAGTTTACCTGCAACGTTTTATGTTTTAAAAGGGTATTTTATATGGCAAACGATAAGAGCCGCAAATTCAAACAGAATCAAATACGTTTTTGCATACAGCCCTGTTATGTAGAGTTCTCAAGACCTGCTGGTTTTGGTGAAGATCGGTTAAGGGAATAGGGTTGTTTACCAGCAAATTTTATGTTTTATCAAGGGTAATTTTTTTTTTGACGAACGATAACTGCCGTAAATTAAAACAGAATCAACTACTCTTCTGCACACCTTTTTGGATTATACAGAACTCAAGGTCTGTTGATTTTGTTGAAGATCGGTTAAGGGAAAGGGGTAGTTTACCTGCAACGTTTTATGTTTTAACAAGGGTATTTTCATATGACGAACGATAACTGCCGTAAATTCAAAGAGAATCAACTAATGTTTTGCATACAGCCCTGAATTGTAGAGTTCTCAAGACCTATTGTTTTTGGTGAAGATCGGTTAATGGAATAGGGTAGTTTACCAGCAACGTTTTATGTTTTATCAAGGGTGTTTTCTATGGCAAACGATAACAGCCGCAAATTCAAACGGAATCAAATAATTTTTTACATATGTGCCTGAGCTATAGAGAACTTCTATAATCAACGTCTGTTGATTTTGGAAGTCATGTATGGTTCTCCATACCGATATTAACATATGTGCTTGAGTTGTAGAATACTCAAGGTCTATTGATTTTGGTGAAGATCGGTTACGGGGAAAGGGCAGTTTACCTGAAACATTTTTTGTTGTAACAAGAGTAAAGTACTTAATTTAGATATAAAGTATCCTGATAAGAAGATCTTAATAATCCACTGTAGAAACGTAGATGAAATATCTATAAATGAAGAGGCTAGTTGAACGGGGTGGGGGTAATTTTCTATAAATGAAAATTATAGTTGAAGGGGGAGGGGATAATTTTTATGTGTACTACGTTATCGGCAACAAAGTAGTAGTTTGTTGTTAAAATTCTTTCCCGGGCTGTTTGGCCGTAGTCCAATGTTTTCTGCAAAACCACATGTTTCCACAGTGCCGTCGTCTGCCATCATCAGTGAAAATCGAGTGCGATAACGTGTGGTGGTATACATTAGTGACTACAGTACTGTGGTTAAGGCTGAAGCAATAAGTGGAAAGAAGTAGTTTATATGGAAACATTTCATTTCATAAATGATTTAAAATACAAATCTTAGAACATGGAAGTCATGTATGGTTCTCCATACCGATATTTGGTTAAGTGACCAAAATACCAGGTAAAGTGGTAAGTAAACAGCCATTCCAATCTCCTCAGCCTACACATAGATATATATTATTGCCTGTCTTCTTTATTTACAGTGTGGAACAGTAGATCCTGTTACAGTATACTGGATTTAATACTGGGTTGAGGCACAGATACTTCTTAAATAATACGTCTACTCTACATGAATGTTGTGGTTGGTTAGGTAATGATAGTACATTATTGTGTGTAATGATAGTACATTGGGTTTGACATTTCTTTACAAACCCAATTGACTCTGTAGTGCTCAATTCTACGTCTTTTGCCTCACTGTAACTGTTTATTCTCCGTTTCTTCCAGCAATTGTTCATGTAACCTGTCTTGTATGTTACTGTACTAATTTTTAAAATAAACACATGTATCTTGTAGCATAAGCTATTAACTACTATTACGCTACTATTAGTGCATACTTCTTCTTTATCTAAAAAGTGGTAGATATGTAATACTAACCTATTAAAACTGTGTATTTAATAGTACTAACTTATTAACCATAATGCATGTTCCTTCTTTATCTAGAAAATGTTAGACATTGAATATTGTGTTTTTACAGAAACATCAGCTAGCCACAGGTAGTCGTGAGTGGTAAGGAGGTGATCTATATGCTTCTCGATACATCACCTGGAAAGATATTCTGGACCTCCACATGAACTCACTTAAATAGGAATCTAAGCGTTCCCTTCTCGTACCACATTCAATCATGTTTCGGCATTTACAGGACCGCCACATGCTTTCTACGCCTTGTGTATGCGCTCCCGTTTCAGGATCCACAAAGTTATAACTATGGTTTACAGTCAAATGACTGTACTGTTGTGGCAAATTAACAATTTGACGGTACGAACGCCATTCGTCTGACATTATAGTAGACCCTGGTTCAGTATTTGCCACTATGAGAGGTAGGAGGGTAGCTGCTGATCTATCTTCCACACTACACAAAAAGCATTCCTTCGTTTCTCGGCAGTATCCATCGAATACCCATTGTTGTGGATACACCCGGCCAAACTTATTTTTTCTCTTGGCAAACACGCTCTCGTCAATTTCAACTGTTAAATTCGGTCCTCCAATTTTCTGTGGGTTTCTCATGACGTTACGGCATAGATATATCTTAAGTAAGCTGTCCAGTCTGCGTGTGTGTTGACGCCGATTTCCAGTTGATTTTTACTGTTTTTCACACTACTACGCCCTTCACACCAGAAATAAATAAATTTTATTATTTTTCCTAGCGGTAATTTGGACCCCTGTAAAAATGTGCCCTTGCGAACTACCTTATACTCACGGCAAGTCGTCTTATTGCAACACCAACGCTGTTGCTGCCCAAGGGCTAATACCATGTCGTGTCCTTGTTCACATTGACGAGGATTGTGAACCAAACCTTTTTCTTGAAGAAAAGAAACTGCAGCATCCTCTTCTGTACCAATAACACTCAACCATCGTAGCTACTCACAACACAACACTGATTAAAATATCGGTATGGAGAACCATACATGACTTCCATATTCTAAGATTTATATTTAAAATCATTTTCGAAATGTAATATTACCATAGAAACTACTTCTTTCTACTTACTGCTTCAGCCTGTACCACAGTACTGTGGTCACTAACATATACCACCTCACGTTATCGCACTCGATTTTCACTGATGATGAAAGTCAATGGCATTGCCGAAACGTCTGGTTTTGTAGAAAACATTGGACTACGGCCAAATATCCCGGGAAGGAATTTTAACAAAAACTACTTCTTTGTTGCCGATAACGTTGTACACATATATATAAAATATATGCATAAAATTAATGGCTTGTATAAGTTAATGATTGATCTCCATTAAGTAGTGCTCAAGTTTCCAAAGTTTTAATATTATGATGTCCGTAATTAAAACATCAGAGCAGGTTTAGTGTGAATGAGGGTACACTGTGGACAAACATTTTCAACATTTCCTATTGAGCGTTGCTTAGAGTAAAGTTGCGAATCCACAGTGTATGTTTCACAGAACAAACACGCGAAAAAGAAGGAGCGCTCCGAAGTCACTCATGGACCCTCAGCATCTTGCAGAGGGTTCATTCCCTAAAGACGAAAAGTCTGTCTATGAATCGTTCCTCTGTAAACACGTGCAGTTACATTGCCCAGCGATCCACAGGAAGCAAATTGATGTCATTTTTTCGGCTTGCACGTGTTATGTTGGTATGGGTTTCGGCACTTACATTTAAAAAGCGTGCAAATGTAAGAAAATAAACATGAGTGAGGTCAGAAATAACGTGAATTGTGTGTGTGTGTGTGTCTTACCTGCCTTTTTATTGCTGTAGGCATAATAATAAAATGGAAACGTAAATATTACACAACTGAGATATGCTTCCCTGCCACGAACGATATATTATTTTATACATGGAGGAATTCAGTGACATACACACGTACAGAAGTCATCTTCAAAAATACTAGAAGTCGTCCACGCTTTTATGTTGGCAGTGTAACTTACAGGAAGTTTTTTGATGTTTTTAAAACATCTAGGATGCAAACTTTTCCCGATAACTAAAAGTTTCCTTTTTTGGTTCCCGTCATGTTCGCACAAACAAAAACTGTAACTTTTGTTTAGAGAGCTTCCCACCAACGCACTTTCCATTTGTAAATTTGAAAGTCTTATCTGGTTAATTTATAAAAAATTCCGGCTTCATGTCCATTAAAGATGTTTCATCTTTATATGATAATCTAATTTCTGGCCAACTGTTATGCACCCAATCACCTGTAACGTTCAGATCTACGCATTTTGCCTCACCACAAATTTTTGCAAAGGAAATCGAGTGTCGGGCCTTAAATCGATCTAGCCATCCGTTGGAGAACGTAAAATGGCTGGCGCCGGCAGTCCTGTTACAGTGCTTATCGCTTGCATACAATGTATGTCTGTAGCCATGGGCTAGCGCGTGCGCGCACATATATACGTTTATATGAAATTTAGAGTAAAATATCTGAGAAATATTTGACGCTATAACAGAGTAGTACAATATTTAGTGACGTTAAAACCGGGAATTTTTATAATGTTAAAGATATCAGTTTGACCGGACTTATGACAAAATAACGCTACACCCGAGCTGACGTAACAGCCGAGGCCGTAATAACCAAGTTCCACTGTATATATAAAGATATTAACTCAAACATAATTTACATTAAAATGAAAAAATTATAATTTTATTCCCTGGCAACAAAATTATTTTATTTTTAACAATTACCATTGTTTCAAAAAGTTTAAATAAATTTTCAAGTACTTAACTCTTGTTAAAACGTAAAAGGTTGCTGGTAAACTACCCCTTCCCCTTAACCGATCTTCACCAAAATCGAAAGTCCTTGAGACCTCTACAACTCAGGGACGTATGCAAAAAATTATTTGATTCTGTTTGAATTTGCGGCTGTTATCGTTTGCCATAGAAAATACGCTTGACAAAAAAACGTTGCAGGTAAACTACCCCTTCCCCTCAACTGATCTTCACCAAAAACAATAGGTCTTGAGTACTGTACAAATCAGGGCAGTATGCAGAAAATTATTTGATTCTGTTTGAATTTGCGGCTGTTATCGTTTGCCATAGAAAATACCCTTGTTAAAAAAACGTTGTAGGTAAACTACCCCTTTCCCTTAACCGATCTTCACCAAAAACAATAGGTCTTGAGAACTCTACAATTCAGGGCTGTGTGCGAAACATTATTTGATTCTGTTTGAATTTGCGGCTGTTATCGTTTGCCAAAAAAAAAAAATTTCCCTTGATAAAAAAAAAAACCGTTGCAGGTAAACTACCCCTTTCCCTTAACCGATCTTCACCAAAAACAATAGGTTGTGAGTACTCTACAAATCAGGGCTGTATGCAAAAAATTATTTGATTCTGTTTGAATTTGCGGCAGTTATCGTTTGCCATAGAAAAAAAATCTACAGACACACACACACAGACACTTTTCGGAAAACGACTTTTTTTCATGTTTTGAGCGTAGTAGAATCAGAATCTGCAATAATCTCGAACACGATTTTTTTTGCCATCACCATACTTCCATTCCTTAAGGAATATGGAAGTAAAATAAATAGTTGTATGTTCCTTAAGGAAATGGAAGTATGGTGATGGCAAAAAAAATCGTGTTCGAGATTATTGCAGAATCTGATTGTACTACCCTCAAAACATGAAAAAAGTCATTTTTTGAAAAGTGTCTGTGTGTGTGTCTGTAGATTTTTTTTCTATGGCAAACGATAACTGCTGTAAATTCAAACAGAATCAAATAATTTTTACTTCCATGTTCCTTAAGGAAATGGAAGTATGGTGATGGCAAAAAAAATCGTGTTCGAGATTATTGCAGATTCTGATTGTACTGCACTCAAAACATGAAAAAAGTCGTTTTTCGAAAAGTGTCTGTGTGTGTGTCTGTAGATTTTTTTTCTATGGCAAACGATAACAGCCACAAATTCAAACAGAATCAAATCATTTTTTGCATACAGCCCTGATTTGCAGAGTACTCACGACCGATTGTTTTTGGTGAAGATCGGTTGAGGGAAAGGGGTAGTTTACCAGCAACGGTTTTTTTTTTATCAAGGGTAATTTTGTTTGTTTGGCAAACGATAACAGCCGCAAATTCAAACAGAATCAAAGAATGTTTCGCATACAGCCCTGAATTGTAGAGTTCTCAAGATCTGTTAATTTTGGTGAAGATCGGTTAAGGGAAAGGGGTAGTTTACCAGTAACGTTTTATGTTTTAACAAGGGTATTTCCTATGGCAAACGATAACAGCCGCAAATTCAAACATAATCAAATAATGTTTTGCATACTGCCCTGAATTGTAGAGTTCTCAAGACCTTTTGGTTTTGGTGAAGATCGGTTAAGGTAAAGGGGTAAATTCTTGGATTTCGTTGTCCATGACGTGTCCGTTACTTAACTAAATATCACTATAATATTGACGACTCGGAACACAATGTTTTTTATAAGTAAAAACGTAAAGTTTTACCTTACAGCCTAAACCGGCTTTCACCTATAGAAGGCTTCATCAGAGGCTGTCGTTAGTAGCGCTGCTCGTCTTGTTGTTGGCGACGAGAAAGTGTTTCGAAAGATTGAAGCTGTGTGTGTGTGGTGAGATGTGTTCGAATAATGCATGCGATTTGAATTGTGTCTGTTCGTTTAGGATGTCGTTTTTATTTGTTTTTGTGTGTTTGTATATTTCTAATTGTTCTAGATTGTCTAGTTTTCGGCCTTTTGTGTGTACGTGTAGTATGTTCATGTTATTGTCGATGTTTTTATATGTGTGGTTTGCTTCAATGAGGTGGTTTGCGAAGGTAGATTCTGTAGTGGTGTGGAGTGCTTTAGTGTGTTCAATGTATCTCTGTTTGAAGCTACGTCCTGTCTGGCCTATGTAGAATTTACTGCAATTTGAACAATTTAGTTTATATACACGGGGTAGATCGAATTTGTTTTGTGCTTTGGGCATGCGTTTTGATAGTGTGTGTTCTGTTTTGTTAGTAGTTTTGTAAGCGATTCTGTATCCTGCTTTTTTGAATTTGTGGGCAATTTTTTCTGTTTGTTTGTTGATGTATGTTAGTGTTATGAATTTGTTGTTTTCTGTCTTTGTCTGTTGTTTGTTTTGTGTTTTGTGTAGGAGTTTACTGACTATTGTTCTGTCATAACCGTTAGATTCTGCTAGATATTTTATCGTGTTTAGTTCGTCTTTGTAGTCTATTTCATCTAAGGGGATGTTGTTAAGTCTATGTATCATGGTTCTAAAAGCAGCTAGTTTGTGTTGTATTGGGTGATTGGAGGTGTTGTGTATTAGTGTGTCAGTTGTAGTTGGTTTTCTGTATATACTGAGTTTGTGCCTGTGTTCTAGTTTTGTGATGGAGAGGTCTAAGAAGTTTATGGTATTGTTGTGTTCGTATTCGGCAGTGAAGGTTATGTTTTTATGTATTTTGTTTATGTGCGTTAGTAACTGTTCACATTGTCTTTTGTTTCCCCTGTATAGTATTAGAATGTCATCAACGTATCTGTGCCAATATAGTATTTTATGTGAGTGTATGTCATTGTTTGTGAGTATTTTTGTTTTTTCTAAGTGTTGGAGGAAGACTTCTGCTAGAATGCTGGATATGGGGGAGCCCATGGGTAGGCCGTCATTCTGTGTGTAGTATTTATTGTTATAAGTAAAGTAGTTTTGTTTTGTGATAATGTTCAGAGTTTCTGTTATTTCATTGATAAGTTCGTCTGGTGTGTTGTTCTGTTTGAGTTTGTTTTGTAGGATGGTGATTGTTTCAGAGATGGGGATGTTTGTGTACAGGTTTTTAATGTCAAAGGAGGCTAATGTGGCGTTATGGGGGATGTGTATGTCTTTTATTTTTGTTACTAGGTCTGTGTTGTTTTTTACTGCAATGTTGTTGTCTATTTGTGTGTGTTGTCTAATAATTTTGTCTAGATATTTTGCCAGTTTGTGTGCAGGGGCATTACGGTAGTTGATAATGGGGTGGATCGGAATGTCTTCTTTATGGATTTTGGGAAGCGCTTGGAGTGTAGGTGCTGATGGTCGGATTTGTTTCATGTAGGGCTTTTGTTTATGTGTCATAATGTGTTTGGCTTTGTTGACTATTTGTTTTACTGAGTTTTGGTATCTGTCGGTGGGGTCGTGTTTTAGTTCTGTGATGTTGTTCTGTTCTATGAAGTCTTGTACTTTTTTGTGTAGGTTGTCTGTGGGGATAATTACAGTCGTGTTGCCTTTGTCAGCTTTTACAAATGTGATGTTGTGTTTGTGTGCCTTTTCCCTCAGTTTGATGGCTGTGTGTATTTCTGAGTTGTGGTTGTTGTTGTCTGGTGTCTTATGTACTCCTATTGTGTTGTTTATATTATGTCTTAATGTGTCTTGATGTTCTGGTGCTGTGTTTTGTATATTTGTTTCTGTGTCAATTATGAGCTTTGTTAGTGTTTGGTTGTTATGTTTGTAATGTATGTTATGTTTTAGGCCTTTATCAAGGAGTGTTTGTTCGTTTTTTGTGAGTGTGACGTTCGTGAGGTTTACTGTACGTGGGTAGAATTTGTGCGAGGGAATTATATCTGTTTTGATTGGTGTCAGGTTTTTTATTTTTCTGTCGTGTTTTGTCTGTATGATATGTATTTGTTTTTTTGTCCATTCATTTGTGGATTGTATTAGTTCAGTCATGTAATTGTGTCCGTATGTGTTGGCGATAAGTAGGTGTAGTGTTAATGCATTGCGGTTAAGAGCGTCTTTTTTCCTATATAGTTGTTTAATTGATTCTTTTATGTATGTTCTTTGTGCGATGTTTTGTGTTATTCGGGCGGCCTGGTTGTTATGTTTAATTTTGATTTGGGCATATTTAGGTGTTAGTGAATTGTTTATGCATGTTTTGTTGAAATTTATGTGAGCTACAATCTTTCTAACCTTCAAAGTTGTGAACTTGTACGCTTGGACGTTGGCTCATCTTGCTAAGTTAAATTCTTGGATTTCGTTGTCCATGACGTGTCCGTTACTTAACTAAATATCACTATAATATTGACGACTCGGAACACAATGTTTTTTATAAGTAAAAACGTAAAGTTTTACCTTACAGCCTAAACCGGCTTTCACCTATAGAAGGCTTCATCAGAGGCTGTCGTTAGTAGCGCTGCTCGTCTTGTTGTTGGCGACGAGAAAGTGTTTCGAAAGATTGAAGCTGTGTGTGTGTGGTGAGATGTGTTCGAATAATGCGTGCGATTTGAATTGTGTCTGTTCGTTTAGTGAAAAAAAAAAAAAATATATCTAGCAGAATCTAACGGTTATGACAGAACAATAGTCAGTAAACTCCTACACAAAACACAAAACAAACAACAGACAAAGACAGAAAACAACAAATTCATAACACTAACATACATCAACAAACAAACAGAAAAAATTGCCCACAAATTCAAAAAAGCAGGATACAGAATCGCTTACAAAACTACTAACAAAACAGAACACACACTATCAAAACGCATGCCCAAAGCACAAAACAAATTCGATCTACCCGGTGTATATAAACTAAATTGTTCAAATTGCAGTAAATTCTACATAGGCCAGACAGGACGTAGCTTCAAACAGAGATACATTGAACACACAAAAGCACTCCACACCACTACAGAATCTACCTTCGCAAACCACCTCATTGAAGCAAACCACACATATAAAAACATCGACAATAACATGAACATACTACACGTACACACAAAAGGCCGAAAACTAGACACTCTAGAACAATTAGAAATATACAAACACACAAAAACAAATAAAAACGACATCCTAAACGAACAGACACAATTCAAAACGCACGCATTATTCGAACACATCTCACCACACACACACAGCTTCAGTCTTTCGAAACACTTTCTCGTCGCCAACAACAAGACGAGCAGCGCTACTAACGACAGCCTCTGATGAAGCCTTCTATAGGTGAAAGCCGGTTTAGGCTGTAAGGTAAAACTTTACGTTTTTACTTATAAAAAACATTGTGTTCCGAGTCGTCAATATTATAGTGATATTTAGTTAAGTAACGGACACGTCATGGACAACGAAATCCAAGAATTTAAATCAGCAAGACGAGCCAACGTCCAAGCGTACAAGTTCACAACTTTGAAGGTTAGAAAGATTGTAGCTCACATAAATTTCAACAAAACATGCATAAACAATTCACTAACACCTAAATATGCCCAAATCAAAATTAAACATAACAACCAGGCCGCCCGAATAACACAAAACATCGCACAAAGAACATACATAAAAGAATCAATTAAACAACTATATAAGAAAAAAGACGCTCTTAACCGCAAAGCATTAACACTACACCTACATATCGCCAACACATACGGACACAATTACATGACTGAACTAATACATCACACAAATGAATGGACAAAAAGACAAATACATATCATACAGACAAAACACGACAGAAAAATAAAAAACCTGACACCAATCAAAACAGATATAATTCCCTCGCACAAATTCTACCCACGTACAGTAAACCTCACGAACGTCACACTCACAAAAAACGAACAAACACTCCTTGATAAAGGCCTAAAACATAACATACATTACAAACATAACAACCAAACACTAACAAAGCTCATAATTGACACAGAAACAAATATACAAAACACAGCACCAGAACATCAAGACACAATATAAACAACACAATAGGAGTACGTAAGACACCAGACAACAACAACCACAACTCAGAAATACACACAGCCATCAAACTGAGGGAAAAGGCACACAAACACAACATCACATTTGTAAAAGCTGACAAAGGCAACACGACTGTAATTATCCCCACAGACAACCTACACAAAAAAGTACAAGACTTCATAGAACAGAACAACATCACAGAACTAAAACACGACCCCACCGACAGATACCAAAACTCAGTAAAACAAATAGTCAACAAAGCCAAACACATTATGACACATAAACAAAAGCCCTACATGAAACAAATCCGACCATCAGCACCTACACTCCAAGCGCTTCCCAAAATCCATAAAGAAGACATTCCGATCCGCCCCATTATCAACTACCGTAATGCCCCTGCACACAAACTGGCAAAATATCTAGACAAAATTATTAGACAACACACACAAATAGACAACAACATTGCAGTAAAAAACAACACTGACCTAGTAACAAAAATAAAAGACATGCACATCCCCCATAACGCCACATTAGCCTCCTTTGACATTAAAAACCTGTACACAAACATCCCCATCTCTGAAACAATCACCATCCTACAAAACAAACTCAAACAGAACAACACACCAGACGAACTTATCAATGAAATAACAGAAACTCTGAACATTATCACAAAACAAAACTACTTCACTTATAACAATAAATACTACACACAGAATGACGGCCTACCCATGGGCTCCCCCATATCCAGCATTCTAGCAGAAGTCTTCCTCCAACACTTAGAAAAAACAAAAATACTCGCAAACAATGACAGACACTCACATAAAATACTATATTGGCACAGATACGTTGGTGACATTCTAATACTATACAGGGGAAACAAAAGACAATGTGAACAGTTACTAACGCACATAAACAAAATACATAAAAACATAACCTTCACTGCCGAATACGAACACAACAATACCATAAACTTCTTAGACCTCTCCATCACAAAACTAGAACACAGGCACAAATTCAGTATATACAGAAAACCAACTACAACTGACACACTAATACACAACACCTCCAATCACCCAATACAACACAAACTAGCTGCTTTTAGAACCATGATACATAGACTTAACAACATCCCCTTAGATGAAATAGACTACAAAGACGAACTAAACACGATAAAATATCTAGCAGAATCTAACGGTTATGACAGAACAATAGTCAGTAAACTCCTACACAAAACACAAAACAAACAACAGACAAAGACAGAAAACAACAAATTCATAACACTAACATACATCAACAAACAAACAGAAAAAATTGCCCACAAATTCAAAAAAGCAGGATACAGAATCGCTTACAAAACTACTAACAAAACAGAACACACACTATCAAAACGCATGCCCAAAGCACAAAACAAATTCGATCTACCCGGTGTATATAAACTAAATTGTTCAAATTGCAGTAAATTCTACATAGGCCAGACAGGACGTAGCTTCAAACAGAGATACATTGAACACACAAAAGCACTCCACACCACTACAGAATCTACCTTCGCAAACCACCTCATTGAAGCAAACCACACATATAAAAACATCGACAATAACATGAACATACTACACGTACACACAAAAGGCCGAAAACTAGACACTCTAGAACAATTAGAAATATACAAACACACAAAAACAAATAAAAACGACATCCTAAACGAACAGACACAATTCAAAACGCACGCATTATTCGAACACATCTCACCACACACACACAGCTTCAGTCTTTCGAAACACTTTCTCGTCGCCAACAACAAGACGAGCAGCGCTACTAACGACAGCCTCTGATGAAGCCTTCTATAGGTGAAAGCCGGTTTAGGCTGTAAGGTAAAACTTTACGTTTTTACTTATAAAAAACATTGTGTTCCGAGTCGTCAATATTATAGTGATATTTAGTTAAGTAACGGACACGTCATGGACAACGAAATCCAAGAATTTAACTCAGCAAGACGAGCCAACGTCCAAGCGTACAAGTTCACAACTTTGAAGGTTAGAAAGATTGTAGCTCACATAAATTTCAACAAAACATGCATAAACAATTCACTAACACCTAAATATGCCCAAATCAAAATTAAACATAACAACCAGGCCGCCCGAATAACACAAAACATCGCACAAAGAACATACATAAAAGAATCAATTAAACAACTATATAAGAAAAAAGACGCTCTTAACCGCAAAGCATTAACACTACACCTACATATCGCCAACACATACGGACACAATTACATGACTGAACTAATACATCACACAAATGAATGGACAAAAAGACAAATACATATCATACAGACAAAACACGACAGAAAAATAAAAAACCTGACACCAATCAAAACAGATATAATTCCCTCGCACAAATTCTACCCACGTACAGTAAACCTCACGAACGTCACACTCACAAAAAACGAACAAACACTCCTTGATAAAGGCCTAAAACATAACATACATTACAAACATAACAACCAAACACTAACAAAGCTCATAATTGACACAGAAACAAATATACAAAACACAGCACCAGAACATCAAGACACATTAAGACATAATACAAACAACACAATAGGAGTACGTAAGACACCAGACAACAACAACCACAACTCAGAAATACACACAGCCATCAAACTGAGGGAAAAGGCACACAAACACAACATCACATTTGTAAAAGCTGACAAAGGCAACACGACTGTAATTATCCTCACAGACAACCTACACAAAAAAGTACAAGACTTCATAGAACAGAACAACATCACAGAACTAAAACACGACCCCACCGACAGATACCAAAACTCAGTAAAACAAATAGTCAACAAAGCCAAACACATTATGACACATAAACAAAAGCCCTACGTGAAACAAATCCGACCATCAGCACCTACACTCCAAGCGCTTCCCAAAATCCATAAAGAAGACATTCCGATCCGCCCCATTATCAACTACCGTAATGCCCCTGCACACAAACTGGCAAAATATCTAGACAAAATTATTAGACAACACACACAAATAGACAACAACATTGCAGTAAAAAACAACACAGACCTAGTAACAAAAATAAAAGACATACACATCCCCCATAACGCCACATTAGCCTCCTTTGACATTAAAAACCTGTACACAAACATCCCCATCTCTGAAACAATCACCATCCTACAAAACAAACTCAAACAGAACAACACACCAGACGAACTTATCAATGAAATAACAGAAACTCTGAACATTATCACAAAACAAAACTACTTTACTTATAACAATAAATACTACACACAGAATGACGGCCTACCCATGGGCTCCCCCATATCCAGCATTCTAGCAGAAGTCTTCCTCCAACACTTAGAAAAAACAAAAATACTCACAAACAATGACATACACTCACATAAAATACTATATTGGCACAGATTCGTTGGTGACATTCTAATACTATACAGGGGAAACAAAAGACAATGTGAACAGTTACTAACGCACATAAACAAAATACATAAAAACATAACGTTCACTGCCGAATACGAACACAACAATACCATAAACTTCTTAGACCTCTCCATCACAAAACTAGAACACAGGCACAAATTCAGTATATACAGAAAACCAACTACAACTGACACACTAATACACAACACCTCCAATCACCCAATACAACACAAACTAGCTGCTTTTAGAACCATGATACATAGACTTAACAACATCCCCTTAGATGAAATAGACTACAAAGACGAACTAAACACGATAAAATATCTAGCAGAATCTAACGGTTATGACAGAACAATAGTCAGTAAACTCCTACACAAAACACAAAACAAACAACAGACAAAGACAGAAAACAACAAATTCATAACACTAACATACATCAACAAACAAACAGAAAAAATTGCCCACAAATTCAAAAAAGCAGGATACAGAATCGCTTACAAAACTACTAACAAAACAGAACACACACTATCAAAACGCATGCCCAAAGCACAAAACAAATTCGATCTACCCGGTGTATATAAACTAAATTGTTCAAATTGCAGTAAATTCTACATAGGCCAGACAGGACGTAGCTTCAAACAGAGATACATTGAACACACAAAAGCACTCCACACCACTACAGAATCTACCTTCGCAAACCACCTCATTGAAGCAAACCACACATATAAAAACATCGACAATAACATGAACATACTACACGTACACACAAAAGGCCGAAAACTAGACACTCTAGAACAATTAGAAATATACAAACACACAAAAACAAATAAAAACGACATCCTAAACGAACAGACACAATTCAAATCGCACGCATTATTCGAACACATCTCACCACACACACACAGCTTCAGTCTTTCGAAACACTTTCTCGTCGCCAACAACAAGACGAGCAGCGCTACTAACGACAGCCTCTGATGAAGCCTTCTATAGGTGAAAGCCGGTTTAGGCTGTAAGGTAAAACTTTACGTTTTTACTTATAAAAAACATTGTGTTCCGAGTCGTCAATATTATAGTGATATTTAGTTAAGTAACGGACACGTCATGGACAACGAAATCCAAGAATTTAACTCAGCAAGACGAGCCAACGTCCAAGCGTACAAGTTCACAACTTTGAAGGTTAGAAAGATTGTAGCTCACATAAATTTCAACAAAACATGCATAAACAATTCACTAACACCTAAATATGCCCAAATCAAAATTAAACATAACAACCAGGCCGCCCGAATAACTAAACATCGCACAAAGAACATACATAAAAGAATCAATTAAACAACTATATAAGAAAAAAGACGCTCTTAACCGCAAAGCATTAACACTACACCTACATATCGCCAACACATACGGACACAATTACATGACTGAACTAATACATCACACAAATGAATGGACAAAAAACAAATACATATCATACAGACAAAACACGACAGAAAAATAAAAAACCTGACACCAATCAAAACAGATATAATTCCCTCGCCAAATTCTACCCACGTACAGTAAACCTCACGAACGTCACACTCACAAAAAACGAACAAACACTCCTTGATAAAGGCCTAAAACATAACATACATTACAAACATAACAACCAAACACTAACAAAGCTCATAATTGACACAGAAACAAATATACAAAACACAGCACCAGAACATCAAGACACAATATAAACAACACAATAGGAGTACGTAAGACACCAGACAACAACAACCACAACTCAGAAATACACACAGCCATCAAACTGAGGGAAAAGGCACACAAACACAACATCACATTTGTAAAAGCTGACAAAGGCAACACGACTGTAATTATCCCCACAGACAACCTACACAAAAAAGTACAAGACTTCATAGAACAGAACAACATCACAGAACTAAAACACGACCCCACCGACAGATACCAAAACTCAGTAAAACAAATAGTCAACAAAGCCAAACACATTATGACACATAAACAAAAGCCCTACATGAAACAAATCCGACCATCAGCACCTACACTCCAAGCGCTTCCCAAAATCCATAAAGAAGACATTCCGATCCGCCCCATTATCAACTACCGTAATGCCCCTGCACACAAACTGGCAAAATATCTAGACAAAATTATTAGACAACACACACAAATAAACAACAACATTGCAGTAAAAAACAACACTGACCTAGTAACAAAAATAAAAGACATACACATCCCTCATAACGCCACATTAGCCTCCTTTGACATTAAAAACCTGTACACAAACATCCCCATCTCTGAAACAATCACCATCCTACAAAACAAACTCAAACAGAACAACACACCAGACGAACTTATCAATGAAATAACAGAAACTCTGAACATTATCACAAAACAAAACTACTTTACTTATAACAATAAATACTACACACAGAATGACGGCCTACCCATGGGCTCCCCCATATCCAGCATTCTAGCAGAAGTCTTCCTCCAACACTTAGAAAAAACAAAAATACTCACAAACAATGACAGACACTCACATAAAATACTATATTGGCACAGATACGTTGGTGACATTCTAATACTATACAGGGGAAACAAAAGACAATGTGAACAGTTACTAACGCACATAAACAAAATACATAAAAACATAACCTTCACTGCCGAATACGAACACAACAATACCATAAACTTCTTAGACCTCTCCATCACAAAACTAGAACACAGGCACAAATTCAGTATATACAGAAAACCAACTACAACTGACACACTAATACACAACACCTCCAATCACCCAATACAACACAAACTAGCTGCTTTTAGAACCATGATACATAGACTTAACAACATCCCCTTAGATGAAATAGACTACAAAGACGAACTAAACACGATAAAATATCTAGCAGAATCTAACGGTTATGACAGAACAATAGTCAGTAAACTCCTACACAAAACACAAAGCAAACAACAGACAAAGACAGAAAACAACAAATTCATAACACTAACATACAGCAACAAACAAACAGAAAAAATTGCCCACAAATTCAAAAAAGCAGGATACAGAATCGCTTACAAAACTACTAACAAAACAGAACACACACTATCAAAACGCATGCCCAAAGCACAAAACAAATTCGATCTACCCGGTGTATATAAACTAAATTGTTCAAATTGCAGTAAATTCTACATAGGCCAGACAGGACGTAGCTTCAAACAGAGATACATTGAACACACAAAAGCACTCCACACCACTACAGAATCTACCTTCGCAAACCACCTCATTGAAGCAAACCACACATATAAAAACATCGACAATAACATGAACATACTACACGTACACACAAAAGGCCGAAAACTAGACACTCTAGAACAATTAGAAATATACAAACACACAAAAACAAATAAAAACGACATCCTAAACGAACAGACACAATTCAAAACGCACGCATTATTCGAACACATCTCACCACACACACACAGCTTCAGTCTTTCGAAACACTTTCTCGTCGCCAACAACAAGACGAGCAGCGCTACTAACGACAGCCTCTGATGAAGCCTTCTATAGGTGAAAGCCGGTTTAGGCTGTAAGGTAAAACTTTACGTTTTTACTTATAAAAAACATTGTGTTCCGAGTCGTCAATATTATAGTGATATTTAGTTAAGTAACGGACACGTCACGGACAACGAAATCCAAGAATTTAACTCAGCAAGACGAGCCAACGTCCAAGCGTACAAGTTCACAACTTTGAAGGTTAGAAAGATTGTAGCTCACATAAATTTCAACAAAACATGCATAAACAATTCACTAACACCTAAATATGCCCAAATCAAAATTAAACATAACAACCAGGCCGCCCGAATAACACAAAACATCGCACAAAGAACATACATAAAAGAATCAATTAAACTACTATATAAGAAAAAAGACGCTATTAACCGCAAAGCATTAACACTACACCTACATATCGCCAACACATACGGACACAATTACATGACTGAACTAATACATCACACAAATGAATGGACAAAAAAACAAATACATATCATACAGACAAAACACGACAGAAAAATAAAAAACCTGACACCAATCAAAACAGATATAATTCCCTCGCACAAATTCTACCCACGTACAGTAAACCTCACGAACGTCACACTCACAAAAAACGAACAAACACTCCTTGATAAAGGCCTAAAACATAACATACATTACAAACATAACAACCAAACACTAACAAAGCTCATAATTGACACAGAAACAAATATACAAAACACAGCACCAGAACATCAAGACACATTAAGACATAATATAAACAACGCAATAGGAGTACGTAAGACACCAGACAACAACAACCACAACTCAGAAATACACACAGCCATCAAACTGAGGGAAAAGGCACACAAACACAACATCACATTTGTAAAAGCTGACAAAGGCAACACGACTGTAATTATCCTCACAGACAACCTACACAAAAAAGTACAAGACTTCATAGAACAGAACAACATCACAGAACTAAAACACGACCCCACCGACAGATACCAAAACTCAGTAAAACAAATAGTCAACAAAGCCAAACACATTATGACACATAAACAAAAGCCCTACATGAAACAAATCCGACCATCAGCACCTACACTCCAAGCGCTTCCCAAAATCCATAAAGAAGACATTCCGATCCGCCCCATTATCAACTACCGTAATGCCCCTGCACACAAACTGGCAAAATATCTAGACAAAATTATTAGACAACACACACAAATAGACAACAACATTGCAGTAAAAAACAACACAGACCTAGTAACAAAAATAAAAGACATACACATCCCCCATAACGCCACATTAGCCTCCTTTGACATTAAAAACCTGTACACAAACATCCCCATCTCTGAAACAATCACCATCCTACAAAACAAACTCAAACAGAACAACACACCAGACGAACTTATCAATGAAATAACAGAAACTCTGAACATTATCACAAAACAAAACTACTTTACTTATAACAATAAATACTACACACAGAATGACGGCCTACCCATGGGCTCCCCCATATCCAGCATTCTAGCAGAAGTCTTCCTCCAACACTTAGAAAAAACAAAAATACTCACAAACAATGACAGACACTCACATAAAATACTATATTGGCACAGATACGTTGGTGACATTCTAATACTATACAGGGGAAACAAAAGACAATGTGAACAGTTACTAACGCACATAAACAAAATACATAAAAACATAACCTTCACTGCCGAATACGAACACAACAATACCATAAACTTCTTAGACCTCTCCATCACAAAACTAGAACACAGGCACAAACTCAGTATATACAGAAAACCAACTACAACTGACACACTAATACACAACACCTCCAATCACCCAATACAACACAAACTAGCTGCTTTTAGAACCATGATACATAGACTTAACAACATCCCCTTAGATGAAATAGACTACAAAGACGAACTAAACACGATAAAATATCTAGCAGAATCTAACGGTTATGACAGAACAATAGTCAGTAAACTCCTACACAAAACACAAAACAAACAACAGACAAAGACAGAAAACAACAAATTCATAACACTAACATACATCAACAAACAAACAGAAAAAATTGCCCACAAATTCAAAAAAGCAGGATACAGAATCGCTTACAAAACTACTAACAAAACAGAACACACACTATCAAAACGCATGCCCAAAGCACAAAACAAATTCGATCTACCCGGTGTATATAAACTAAATTGTTCAAATTGCAGTAAATTCTACATAGGCCAGACAGGACGTAGCTTCAAACAGAGATACATTGAACACACAAAAGCACTCCACACCACTACAGAATCTACCTTCGCAAACCACCTCATTGAAGCAAACCACACATATAAAAACATCGACAATAACATGAACATACTACACGTACACACAAAAGGCCGAAAACTAGACACTCTAGAACAATTAGAAATATACAAACACACAAAAACAAATAAAAACGACATCCTAAACGAACAGACACAATTCAAATCGCACGCATTATTCGAACACATCTCACCACACACACACAGCTTCAGTCTTTCGAAACACTTTCTCGTCGCCAACAACAAGACGAGCAGCGCTACTAACGACAGCCTCTGATGAAGCCTTCTATAGGTGAAAGCCGGTTTAGGCTGTAAGGTAAAACTTTACGTTTTTACTTATAAAAAACATTGTGTTCCGAGTCGTCAATATTATAGTGATATTTAGTTAAGTAACGGACACGTCATGGACAACGAAATCCAAGAATTTAACTCAGCAAGACGAGCCAACGTCCAAGCGTACAAGTTCACAACTTTGAAGGTTAGAAAGATTGTAGCTCACATAAATTTCAACAAAACATGCATAAACAATTCACTAACACCTAAATATGCCCAAATCAAAATTAAACATAACAACCAGGCCGCCCGAATAACACAAAACATCGCACAAAGAACATACATAAAAGAATCAATTAAACAACTATATAAGAAAAAAGACGCTCTTAACCGCAAAGCATTAACACTACACCTACATATCGCCAACACATACGGACACAATTACATGACTGAACTAATACATCACACAAATGAATGGACAAAAAAACAAATACATATCATACAGACAAAACACGACAGAAAAATAAAAAACCTGACACCAATCAAAACAGATATAATTCCCTCGCACAAATTCTACCCACGTACAGTAAACCTCACGAACGTCACACTCACAAAAAACGAACAAACACTCCTTGATAAAGGCCTAAAACATAACATACATTACAAACATAACAACCAACACTAACAAAGCTCATAATTGACACAGAAACAAATATACAAAACACAGCACCAGAACATCAAGACACAATATAAACAACACAATAGGAGTACGTAAGACACCAGACAACAACAACCACAACTCAGAAATACACACAGCCATCAAACTGAGGGAAAAGGCACACAAACACAACATCACATTTGTAAAAGCTGACAAAGGCAACACGACTGTAATTATCCCCACAGACAACCTACACAAAAAAGTACAAGACTTCATAGAACAGAACAACATCACAGAACTAAAACACGACCCCACCGACAGATACCAAAACTCAGTAAAACAAATAGTCAACAAAGCCAAACACATTATGACACATAAACAAAAGCCCTACATGAAACAAATCCGACCATCAGCACCTACACTCCAAGCGCTTCCCAAAATCCATAAAGAAGGCATTCCGATCCGCCCCATTATCAACTACCGTAATGCCCCTGCACACAAACTGGCAAAATATCTAGACAAAATTATTAGACAACACACACAAATAGACAACAACATTGCAGTAAAAAACAACACTGACCTAGTAACAAAAATAAAAGACATACACATCCCCCATAACGCCACATTAGCCTCCTTTGACATTAAAAACCTGTACAAAAACATCCCCATCTCTGAAACAATCACCATCCTACAAAACAAACTCAAACAGAACAACACACCAGACGAACTTATCAATGAAATAACAGAAACTCTGAACATTATCACAAAACAAAACTACTTTACTTATAACAATAAATACTACACACAGAATGACGGCCTACCCATGGGCTCCCCCATATCCAGCATTCTAGCAGAAGTCTTCCTCCAACACTTAGAAAAAACAAAAATACTCGCAAACAATGACAGACACTCACATAAAATACTATATTGGCACAGATACGTTGGTGACATTCTAATACTATACAGGGGAAACAAAAGACAATGTGAACAGTTACTAACGCACATAAACAAAATACATAAAAACATAACCTTCACTGCCGAATACGAACACAACAATACCATAAACTTCTTAGACCTCTCCATCACAAAACTAGAACACAGGCACAAATTCAGTATATACAAAAAAATCAACTACAACTGACACACTAATACACAACACCTCCAATCACCCAATACAACACAAACTAGCTGCTTTTAGAACCATGATACATAGACTTAACAACATCCCCTTAGATGAAATAGACTACAAAGACGAACTAAACACGATAAAATATCTAGCAGAATCTAACGGTTATGACAGAACAATAGTCAGTAAACTCCTACACAAAACACAAAGCAAACAACAGACAAAGACAGAAAACAACAAATTCATAACACTAACATACATCAACAAACAAACAGAAAAAATTGCCCACAAATTCAAAAAAGCAGGATACAGAATCGCTTACAAAACTACTAACAAAACAGAACACACACTATCAAAACGCATGCCCAAAGCACAAAACAAATTCGATCTACCCGGTGTATATAAACTAAATTGTTCAAATTGCAGTAAATTCTACATAGGCCAGACAGTACGTAGCTTCAAACAGAGATACATTGAACACACAAAAGCACTCCACACCACTACAGAATCTACCTTTGCAAACCACCTCATTGAAGCAAACCACACATATAAAAACATCGGCAATAACATGAACATACTACACGTACACACAAAAGGCCGAAAACTAGACACTCTAGAACAATTAGAAATATACAAACACACAAAAACAAATAAAAACGACATCCTAAACGAACAGACACAATTCAAATCGCACGCATTATTCGAACACATCTCACCACACACACACAGCTTCAATCTTTCGAAACACTTTCTCGTCGCCAACAACAAGACGAGCAGCGCTACTAACGACAGCCTCTGATGAAGCCTTCTATAGGTGAAAGCCGGTTTAGGCTGTAAGGTAAAACTTTACGTTTTTACTTATAAAAAACATTGTGTTCCGAGTCGTCAATATTATAGTGATATTTAGTTAAGTAACGGACACGTCATGGACAACGAAATCCAAGAATTTAACTCAGCAAGACGAGCCAACGTCCAAGCGTACAAGTTCACAACTTTGAAGGTTAGAAAGATTGTAGCTCACATAAATTTCAACAAAACATGCATAAACAATTCACTAACACCTAAATATGCCCAAATCAAAATTAAACATAACAACCAGGCCGCCCGAATAACACAAAACATCGCACAAAGAACATACATAAAAGTATCAATTAAACAACTATATAAGAAAAAAGACGCTCTTAACCGCAAAGCATTAACACTACACCTACATATCGCCAACACATACGGACACAATTACATGACTGAACTAATACATCACACAAATGAATGGACAAAAAAACAAATACATATCATACAGACAAAACACGACAGAAAAATAAAAAACCTGACACCAATCAAAACAGATATAATTCCCTCGCACAAATTCTACCCACGTACAGTAAACCTCACGAACGTCACACTCACAAAAAACGAACAAACACTCCTTGATAAAGGCCTAAAACATAACATACATTACAAACATAACAACCAAACACTAACAAAGCTCATAATTGACACAGAAACAAATATACAAAACACAGCACCAGAACATCAAGACACAATATAAACAACACAATAGGAGTACGTAAGACACCAGACAACAACAACCACAACTCAGAAATACACACAGCCATCAAACTGAGGGAAAAGGCACACAAACACAACATCACATTTGTAAAAGCTGACAAAGGCAACACGACTGTAATTATCCCCACAGACAACCTACACAAAAAAGTACAAGACTTCATAGAACAGAACAACATCACAGAACTAAAACACGACCCCACCGACAGATACCAAAACTCAGTAAAACAAATAGTCAACAAAGCCAAACACATTATGACACATAAACAAAAGCCCTACATGAAACAAATCCGACCATCAGCACCTACACTCGAAGCGCTTCCCAAAATCCATAAAGAAGGCATTCCGATCCGCCCCATTATCAACTACCGTAATGCCCCTGCACACAAACTGGCAAAATATCTAGACAAAATTATTAGACAACACACACAAATAGACAACAACATTGCAGTAAAAAACAACACTGACCTAGTAACAAAAATAAAAGACATACACATCCCCCATAACGCCACATTAGCCTCCTTTGACATTAAAACCTGTACACAAACATCCCCATCTCTGAAACAATCACCATCCTACAAAACAAACTCAAACAGAACAACACACCAGACGAACTTATCAATGAAATAACAGAAACTCTGAACATTATCACAAAACAAAACTACTTTACTTATAACAATAAATACTACACACAGAATGACGGCCTACCCATGGGCTCCCCCATATCCAGCATTCTAGCAGAAGTCTTCCTCCAACACTTAGAAAAAACAAAAATACTCGCAAACAATGACAGACACTCACATAAAATACTATATTGGCACAGATACGATGGTGACATTCTAATACTATACAGGCGAAACAAAAGACAATGTGAACAGTTACTAACGCACATAAACAAAATACATAAAAACATAACCTTCACTGCCGAATACGAACACAACAATACCATAAACTTCTTAGACCTCTCCATCACAAAACTAGAACACAGGCACAAATTCAGTATATACAAAAAAATCAACTACAACTGACACACTAATACACAACACCTCCAATCACCCAATACAACACAAACTAGCTGCTTTTAGAACCATGATACATAGACTTAACAACATCCCCTTAGATGAAATAGATTACAAAGACGAACTAAACACGGTAAAATATCTAGCAGAATCTAACGGTTATGACAGAACAATAGTCAGTAAACTCCTACACAAAACACAAAGCAAACAACAGACAAAGACAGAAAACAACAAATTCATAACACTAACATACATCAACAAACAAACAGAAAAAATTGCCCACAAATTCAAAAAAGCAGGATACAGAATCGCTTACAAAACTACTAACAGAACAGAACACACACTATCAAAACGCATGCCCAAAGCACAAAACAAATTCGATCTACCCGGTGTATATAAACTAAATTGTTCAAATTGCAGTAAATTCTACATAGGCCAGACAGTACGTAGCTTCAAACAGAGATACATTGAACACACAAAAGCACTCCACACCACTACAGAATCTACCTTCGCAAACCACCTCATTGAAGCAAACCACACATATAAAAACATCGACAATAACATGAACATACTACACGTACACACAAAAGGCCGAAAACTAGACACTCTAGAACAATTAGAAATATACAAACACACAAAAACAAATAAAAACGACATCCTAAACGAACAGACACAATTCAAATCGCACGCATTATTCGAACACATCTCACCACACACACACAGCTTCAATCTTTCGAAACACTTTCTCGTCGCCAACAACAAGACGAGCAGCGCTACTAACGACAGCCTCTGATGAAGCCTTCTATAGGTGAAAGCCGGTTTAGGCTGTAAGGTAAAACTTTACGTTTTTACTTATAAAAAACATTGTGTTCCGAGTCGTCAATATTATAGTGATATTTAGTTAAGTAACGGACACGTCATGGACAACGAAATCCAAGAATTTAACTCAGCAAGACGAGCCAACGTCCAAGCGTACAAGTTCACAACTTTGAAGGTTAGAAAGATTGTAGCTCACATAAATTTCAACAAAACATGCATAAACAATTCACTAACACCTAAATATGCCCAAATCAAAATTAAACATAACAACCAGGCCGCCCGAATAACACAAAACATCGCACAAAGAACATACATAAAAGAATCAATTAAACAACTATATAAGAAAAAAGACGCTCTTAACCGCAAAGCATTAACACTACACCTACATATCGCCAACACATACGGACACAATTACATGACTGAACTAATACATCACACAAATGAATGGACAAAAAAACAAATACATATCATACAGACAAAACACGACAGAAAAATAAAAAACCTGACACCAATCAAAACAGATATAATTCCCTCGCACAAATTCTACCCACGTACAGTAAACCTCACGAACGTCACACTCACAAAAAACGAACAAACACTCCTTGATAAAGGCCTAAAACATAACATACATTACAAACATAACAACCAAACACTAACAAAGCTCATAATTGACACAGAAACAAATATACAAAACACAGCACCAGAACATCAAGACACAATATAAACAACACAATAGGAGTACGTAAGACACCAGACAACAACAACCACAACTCAGAAATACACACAGCCATCAAACTGAGGGAAAAGGCACACAAACACAACATCACATTTGTAAAAGCTGACAAAGGCAACACGACTGTAATTATCCCCACAGACAACCTACACAAAAAAGTACAAGACTTCATAGAACAGAACAACATCACAGAACTAAAACACGACCCCACCGACAGATACCAAAACTCAGTAAAACAAATAGTCAACAAAGCCAAACACATTATGACACATAAACAAAAGCCCTACATGAAACAAATCCGACCATCAGCACCTACACTCCAAGCGCTTCCCAAAATCCATAAAGAAGACATTCCGATCCGCCCCATTATCAACTACCGTAATGCCCCTGCACACAAACTGGCAAAATATCTAGACAAAATTATTAGACAACACACACAAATAGACAACAACATTGCAGTAAAAAACAACACTGACCTAGTAACAAAAATAAAAGACATACACATCCCCCATAACGCCACATTAGCCTCCTTTGACATTAAAAACCTGTACACAAACATCCCCATCTCTGAAACAATCACCATCCTACAAAACAAACTCAAACAGAACAACACACCAGACGAACTTATCAATGAAATAACAGAAACTCTGAACATTATCACAAAACAAAACTACTTTACTTATAACAATAAATACTACACACAGAATGACGGCCTACCCATGGGCTCCCCCATATCCAGCATTCTAGCAGAAGTCTTCCTCCAACACTTAGAAAAAACAAAAATACTCGCAAACAATGACAGACACTCACATAAAATACTATATTGGCACAGATACGTTGGTGACATTCTAATACTATACAGGGGAAACAAAAGACAATGTGAACAGTTACTAACGCACATAAACAAAATACATAAAAACATAACCTTCACTGCCGAATACGAACACAACAATACCATAAACTTCTTAGACCTCTCCATCACAAAACTAGAACACAGGCACAAATTCAGTATATACAGAAAACCAACTACAACTGACACACTAATACACAACACCTCCAATCACCCAATGCAACACAAACTAGCTGCTTTTAGAACCATGATACATAGACTTAACAACATCCCCTTAGATGAAATAGACTACAAAGACGAACTAAACACGATAAAATATCTAGCAGAATCTAACGGTTATGACAGAACAATAGTCAGTAAACTCCTACACAAAACACAAAACAAACAACAGACAAAGACAGAAAACAACAAATTCATAACACTAACATACATCAACAAACAAACAGAAAAAATTGCCCACAAATTCAAAAAAGCAGGATACAGAATCGCTTACAAAACTACTAACAAAACAGAACACACACTATCAAAACGCATGCCCAAAGCACAAAACAAATTCGATCTACCCGGTGTATATAAACTAAATTGTTCAAATTGCAGTAAATTCTACATAGGCCAGACAGGACGTAGCTTCAAACAGAGATACATTGAACACACAAAAGCACTCCACACCACTACAGAATCTACCTTCGCAAACCACCTCATTGAAGCAAACCACACATATAAAAACATCGACAATAACATGAACATACTACACGTACACACAAAAGGCCGAAAACTAGACACTCTAGAACAATTAGAAATATACAAACACACAAAAACAAATAAAAACTATCGGTTTGGAGAACCATACATGACTTCCATATTCTAAGATTTATATTTAAAATCATTTTCGAAATGTAATATTACCATAGAAACTACTTCTTTCTACTTACTGCTTCAGCCTGTACCACAGTACTGTGGTCACTAACATATACCACCTCACGTTATCGCACTCGATTTTCACTGATGATGAAAGTCAATGGCATTGCCGAAACGTCTGGTTTTGTAGAAAACATTGGACTACGGCCAAATATCCCGGGAAGGAATTTTAACAAAAACTACTTCTTTGTTGCCGATAACGTTGTACACATATATATAAAATATATGCATAAAATTAATGGCTTGTATAAGTTAATGATTGATCTCCATTAAGTAGTGCTCAAGTTTCCAAAGTTTTAATATTATGATGTCCGTAATTAAAACATCAGAGCAGGTTTAGTGTGAATGAGGGTACACTGTGGACAAACATTTTCAACATTTCCTATTGAGCGTTGCTTAGAGTAAAGTTGCGAATCTACAGTCTATGTTTCACAGAACAAACACGCGAAAAAGAAGGAGCGCTCCGAAGTCACTCATGGACCCTCAGCATCTTGCAGAGGGTTCATTCCCTAAAGACGAAAAGTCTGTCTATGAATCGTTCCTCTGTAAACACGTGCAGTTACATTGCCCAGCGATCCACAGGAAGCAAATTGATGTCATTTTTTCGGCTTGCACGTGTTATGTTGGTATGGGTTTCGGCACTTACATTTAAAAAGCGTGCAAATGTAAGAAAATAAACATGAGTGAGGTCAGAAATAATGTGAATTGTGTGTGTGTGTGTGTGTGTGTGTGTCTTACCTGCCTTTTTATTGCTGTAGGCATAATAATAAAATGGAAACGTAAATATTACACAACTGAGATATGCTTCCCTGCCACGAACGATATATTATTTTATACATGGAGGAATTCAGTGACATACACACGTACAGAAGTCATCTTCAAAAATACTAGAAGTCGTCCACGCTTTTATGTTGGCAGTGTAACTTACAGGAAGTTTTTTGATGTTTTTAAAACATCTAGGATGCAAACTTTTCCCGATAACTAAAAGTTTCCTTTTTTTGGTTCCCGTCATGTTCGCACAAACAAAAACTGTAACTCTTTGTTTAGAGAGCTTCCCACCAACGCACTTTCCATTTGTAAATTTGAAAGTCTTATCTGGTTAATTTATAAAAAATTCCGGCTTCATGCCCATTAAAGATGTCTTCATCTTTATATGATCGTCTAATTTCTGGCCAAGTGTTATGCACCCAATCACCTGTAACGTTCAGATCTACGCATTTTGCCTCACCACAAATTTTTGCAAAGGAAATCGAGTGTCGGGCCTTAAATCGATCTAGCCATCCGTTGGAGAACGTAAAATGGCTGGCGCCGGCAGTCCTATTACAGTGCTTATCGCTTGCATACAATGTATGTCTGTAGCCATGGGCTAGCGCGTGCGCGCACATATATACGTTTATATGAAATTTAGAGTAAAATATCTGAGAAATATTTGACGCTATAACAGAGTAGTACAATATTTAGTGAAGTTAAAACCGGGAATTTTTATAATGTTAAAGATATCAGTTTGACCGGACTTATGACAAAATAACGCTACACCAGAGATGACGTAACAGCCGAGGCCGTAATAACCAAGTTCCACTGTATATATAAAGATATTAACTCAAACATAATTTACATTAAAATGAAAAAATTATAATTTTATTGCCTGGCAACAAAATTATTTTATTTTTAACAATTACCATTGTTTCAAAAAGTTTAAATAAATTTTCAAGTACTTTACTCTTGTTAAATCGTAAAAGGTTGCAGGTAAACTACCCCTTCCCCTTAACCGATCTTCACCAAAATCGAAAGTCCTTGAGACGTCTACAATTCAGGGACGTATGCAAAAAATTATTTGATTCTGTTTGAATTTGCGGCTGTTATCGTTTGCCATAGAAAATACGCTTGACAAAAAAACGTTGCAGGTAAACTACCCCTTCCCCTCAACTGATCTTCACCAAAAACAATAGGTCTTGAGTACTCTACAAATCAGGGCTGTATGCAGAAAATTATTTGATTCTGTTTGAATTTGCGGCTGTTATCGTTTGCCATAGAAAATACCCTTGTTAAAAAAACGTTGTAGGTAAACTACCCCTTTCCCTTAACCGATCTTCACCAAAAACAATAGGTCTTGAGAACTCTACAATTCAGGGCTGTATGCGAAACATTATTTGATTCTGTTTGAATTTGCGGCTGTTATCGTTTGCCAAAAAAAAAATTTCCCTTGATAAAAAAAACCGTTGCAGGTAAACTACCCCTTTCCCTCAACCGATCTTCACCAAAAACAATAGGTCGCGAGTACTCTACAAATCAGAGCTGTATGCAAAAAATTATTTGATTCTGTTTGAATTTGCGGCAGTTATCGTTTGCCATAGAAACAAAATCTATAGACACACAGACAGACACTTTTCGGAAAACGACTTTTTTTCATGTTTTGAGTGTAGTAGAATCAGAATCTGCAATAATCTCGAACACGATTTTTTTTGCCATCACCATACTGCCATTCTTTAAGGAATATGGAAGTAAAATATCGGTATGGAGAACCATACATGACTTCCATATTCTAAGATTTATATTTAAAATCATTTTCAGCCAAACAGCCAGGCTGTGTCTTACCTGCCTTTTTATTGCTGTATTAAATGAAAAATATTATATTACATTAAAATGAAAAAATTATAATTTTATTGCCTGGCAACAAAATTATTTTATTTTTAACAATTACCATTGTTTCAAAAAGTTTAAATAAATTTTCAAGTACTTTACTCTTGTTAAAACGTAAAAGGTTGCAGGTAAACTACCCCTTCCCCTTAACCGATCTTCACCAAAATCGAAAGTCATTGAGACCTCTACAATTCAGGGACGTATGCAAAAAATTATTTGATTCTGTTTGAATTTGCGGCTGTTATCGTTTGCCATAGAAAATACGCTTGATAAAAAAACGTTGCAGGTAAACTACCCCTTCCCCTTAACCGATCTTCACCAAAAACAATAGATCTTGAGTACACTACAAATCAGGGCTGTATGCGAAACATTATTTGATTCTGTTTGAATTTGCGGCTGTTATCGTTTGCCAAAAAAAAAAAATTTCCCTTGATAAAAAAAACCGTTGCAGGTAAACTACCCCTTCCCCTCAACCGATCTTCACCAAAAACAATAGGTCGCGAGTACTCTACAAATCAGGGCTGTATGCAAAAAATTATTTGATTCTGTTTGAATTTGCGGCAGTTGTCGTTTGCCATAGAAAATACGCATGATAAAAAACGTTGCTGGTAAACTACCCCTTCCCCTCAACCGATCTTCACCAAAAACAATAGGTCTTGAGTACTCTACAAATCAGGGCTGTATGCAGAAAATTATTTGATTCTGTTTGAATTTGCGGCTGTTATCGTTTGCCATAAAAAATACCCTTGTTAAAAAAACGTTGTAGGTAAACTACCCCTTTCCCTTAACCGATCTTCACCAAAAACAAAAGGTATTGAGAACTCTACAATTTAGGGCTGTATGCAAATAATCTTTTCATTCTGTTTGAATTTGCGGCTGTTATCGTTTGCCATAGGAAATACCCTTGTTAAAACATAAAACGTTACAGGTAAACTACCCCTTTCCCTTAACCGATCTTCACCAAAAACAATAGGTCTTGAGAACTCTACAATTCAGGGGTGTATGCGAAACATTATTTGATTCTGTTTGAATTTGCGGCTGTTATCGTTTGCCAAACAAACAAAATTTCCCTTGCTAAAAAAAAACCGTTGCAGGTAAACTACCCCTTTCCCTCAACCGATCTTCACCAAAAACAATAGGTCGCGAGAACTCTGCAAGACCGGGCTGTATGTAAAAAATTATTTGATTCTGTTTGAATTTGCGGCAGTTATCCTTTGCCATAGAAAAAAAATCTATAGACACACAGACACACAGACAGACAGACAGACAGACAGACAGACAGACACACAGACACTTTTCGGAAAACGACTTTTTTTCATGTTTTGAGTGTAGTAGAATCAGAATCTGCAATAATCTCGAACACGATTTTTTTTGCCATCACCATACTTCCATTCCTTAAGGAATATGGAAGTAAAAAAACATCGACAATAACATGAACATACTACACGTACACACAAAAGGCCGAAAACTAGACACTCTAGAACAATTAGAAATATACAAACACACAAAAACAAATAAAAACGACATCCTAAACGAACAGACACAATTCAAATCGCACGCATTATTCGAACACATCTCACCACACACACACAGCTTCAATCTTTCGAAACACTTTCTCGTCGCCAACAACAAGACGAGCAGCGCTACTAACGACAGCCTCTGATGAAGCCTTCTATAGGTGAAAGCCGGTTTAGGCTGTAAGGTAAAACTTTACGTTTTTACTTATAAAAAACATTGTGTTCCGAGTCGTCAATATTATAGTGATATTTAGTAAAGGGGTAGTTTACCTGCAACGTTTTATGTTTTAAAAGGGTATTTTCTATGGCAAACGATAGAAGCCGCAAATTCAAACAGAATCAAATAAGTTTTTGCATACAGTCCTGATTTATTGAGTACTAAATACCTATTGTTTTTGGTGAATATCGTTTAAGGGAAAGGGGTAGTTTACCTGCTACATTTTTTGTTTTATCAAGGGTATTTTGTATGGCAAACGATAACAGCCGCAAATTCAAACAAAATCATATAATATTTTACATACAGCCCTGAATTGTAGAGTTCTCAAGACCTATCGTTTTTGGTGAAGATCGGTTAAGGGAAAGGGGTAGTTTACCAGCAACGGTTTTTTATCAAGGGTAATTTTTTTCTATGTTAAACGATAACAGCCGCAAATTCAAACAGAATAAAATGATGTTTGCATACAGCCCTGTATTGTAGAGTTCTCAATACCTATTGGTGTTGGTGAAGATCGGTTAAGGGAAAGGGGTAGTTTACCTGCAACGTTTTATGTTTTAAAAGGGTATTTTATATGGCAAACGATAAGAGCCGCAAATTCAAACAGAATCAAATACGTTTTTGCATACAGCCCTGTTATGTAGAGTTCTCAAGACCTGCTGGTTTTGGTGAAGATCGGTTAAGGGAATAGGGTTGTTTACCAGCTACATTTTATGTTTTATCAAGGGTAATTTTTTTTTTGACGAACGATAACTGCCGTAAATTAAAACAGAATCAACTACTCTTCTGCACACCTTTTTGGATTATACAGAACTCAAGGTCTGTTGATTTTGTTGAAGATCGGTTAAGGGAAAGGGGTAGTTTACCTGCAACGTTTTATGTTTTAACAAGGGTATTTTCATATGACGAACGATAACTGCCGTAAATTCAAAGAGAATCAACTAATGTTTTGCATACAGCCCTGAATTGTAGAGTTCTCAAGACCTATTGTTTTTGGTGAAGATCGGTTAATGGAATAGGGTAGTTTACCAGCAACGTTTTATGTTTTATCAAGGGTGTTTTCTATGGCAAACGATAACAGCCGCAAATTCAAACGGAATCAAATAATTTTTTACATATGTGCCTGAGCTATAGAGAACTCAATGTCTGTTGATTTTGGAAGTCATGTATGGTTCTCCATACCGATATTAACATATGTGCTTGAGTTGTAGAATACTCAAGGTCTATTGATTTTGGTGAAGATCGGTTACGGGGAAAGGGCAGTTTACCTGAAACATTTTTTGTTGTAACAAGAGTAAAGTACTTAATTTAGATATAAAGTATCCTGATAAGAAGATCTTAATAATCCACTGTAGAAACGTAGATGAAATATCTATAAATGAAGAGGCTAGTTGAACGGGGTGGGGGTAATTTTCTATAAATGAAAATTATAGTTGAAGGGGGAGGGGATAATTTTTATGTGTACTACGTTATCGGCAACAAAGTAGTAGTTTGTTGTTAAAATTCTTTCCCGGGCTGTTTGGCCGTAGTCCAATGTTTTCTGCAAAACCACATGTTTCCACAGTGCCGTCGTCTGCCATCATCAGTGAAAATCGAGTGCGATAACGTGTGGTGGTATACATTAGTGACTACAGTACTGTGGTTAAGGCTGAAGCAATAAGTGGAAAGAAGTAGTTTATATGGAAACATTTCATTTCATAAATGATTTAAAATACAAATCTTAGAACATGGAAGTCATGTATGGTTCTCCATACCGATATTTGGTTAAGTGACCAAAATACCAGATAAAGTGGTAAGTAAACAGCCATTCCAATCTCCTCAGCCTACACATAGATATATATTATTGCCTGTCTTCTTTATTTACAGTGTGGAACAGTAGATCCTGTTACAGTATACTGGATTTAATACTGGGTTGAGGCACAGATACTTCTTAAATAATACGTCTACTCTACATGAATGTTGTGGTTGGTTAGGTAATGATAGTACATTATTGTGTGTAATGATAGTACATTGGGTTTGACATTTCTTTACAAACCCAATTGACTCTGTAGTGCTCAATTCTACGTCTTTTGCCTCACTGTAACTGTTTATTCTCCGTTTCTTCCAGCAATTGTTCATGTAACCTGTCTTGTATGTTACTGTACTAATTTTTAAAATAAACACATGTATCTTGTAGCATAAGCTATTAACTACTATTACGCTACTATTAGTGCATACTTCTTCTTTATCTAAAAAGTGGTAGATATGTAATACTAACCTATTAAAACTGTGTATTTAATAGTACTAACTTATTAACCATAATGCATGTTCCTTCTTTATCTAGAAAATGTTAGACATTGAATATTGTGTTTTTACAGAAATATCAGCTAGCCACAGGTAGTCATGAGTGGTAAGGAGGTGATCTATATGCTTCTCGATACATCACCTGGAAAGATATTCTGGACCTCCACATGAACTCACTTAAATAGGAATCTAAGCGTTCCCTTCTCGTACCACATTCAATCATGTTTCGGCATTTACAGGACCGCCACATGCTTTCTACGCCTTGTGTATGCGCTCCCGTTTCAGGATCCACAAAGTTATAACTATGGTTTACAGTCAAATGACTGTACTGTTGTGGCAAATTAACAATTTGACGGTACGAACGCCATTCGTCTGACATTATAGTAGACCCTGGTTCAGTATTTGCCACTATGAGAGGTAGGAGGGTAGCTGCTGATCTATCTTCCACACTACACAAAAAGCATTCCTTCGTTTCTCGGCAGTATCCATCGAATACCCATTGTTGTGGATACACCCGGCCAAACTTATTTTTTCTCTTGGCAAACACGCTTTCGTCAATTTCAACTGTTAAATTCGGTCCTCCAATTTTCTGTGGGTTTCTCATGACGTTACGGCATAGATATATCTTAAGTAAGCTGTCCAGTCTGCGTGTGTGTTGATGCCGATTTCCAGTTGATTTTTACTGTTTTTCACACTACTACGCCCTTCACACCAGAAATAAATAAATTTTATTATTTTTCCTAGCGGTAATTTGGACCCCTGTAAAAATGTGCCCTTGCGAACTACCTTATACTCACGGCAAGTCGTCTTATTGCAACACCAACGCTGTTGCTGCCCAAGGGCTAATACCATGTCGTGTCCTTATTCACATTGACGAGGATTGTGAACCAAACCTTTTTCTTGAAGAAAAGAAACTGCAGCATCCTCTTCTGTACCAATAACACTCAACCATCGTAGCTACTCACAACACAACACTGATTAAAATATCGGTATGGAGAACCATACATGACTTCCATATTCTAAGATTTATATTTAAAATCATTTTCGAAATGTAATATTACCATAGAAACTACTTCTTTCTACTTACTGCTTCAGCCTGTACCACAGTACTGTGGTCACTAACATATACCACCTCACGTTATCGCACTCGATTTTCACTGATGATGAAAGTCAATGGCATTGCCGAAACGTCTGGTTTTGTAGAAAACATTGGACTACGGCCAAATATCCCGGGAAGGAATTTTAACAAAAACTACTTCTTTGTTGCCGATAACGTTGTACACATATATATAAAATATATGCATAAAATTAATGGCTTGTATAAGTTAATGATTGATCTCCATTAAGTAGTGCTCAAGTTTCCAAAGTTTTAATATTATGATGTCCGTAATTAAAACATCAGAGCAGGTTTAGTGTGAATGAGGGTACACTGTGGACAAACATTTTCAACATTTCCTATTGAGCGTTGCTTAGAGTAAAGTTGCGAATCTACAGTGTATGTTTCACAGAACAAACACGCGAAAAAGAAGGAGCGCTCCGAAGTCACTCATGGACCCTCAGCATCTTGCAGAGGGTTCATTCCCTAAAGACGAAAAGTCTGTCTATGAATCGTTCCTCTGTAAACACGTGCAGTTACATTGCCCAGCGATCCACAGGAAGCAAATTGATGTCATTTTTTCGGCTTGCACGTGTTATGTTGGTATGGGTTTCGGCACTTACATTTAAAAAGCGTGCAAATGTAAGAAAATAAACATGAGTGAGGTCAGAAATAATGTGAATTGTGTGTGTGTGTGTGTGTGTGTGTGTGTGTCTTACCTGCCTTTTTATTGCTGTAGGCATAATAATAAAATGGAAACGTAAATATTACACAACTGAGATATGCTTCCCTGCCACGAACGATATATTATTTTATACATGGAGGAATTCAGTGACATACACACGTACAGAAGTCATCTTCAAAAATACTAGAAGTCGTCCACGCTTTTATGTTGGCAGTGTAACTTACAGGAAGTTTTTTGATGTTTTTAAAACATCTAGGATGCAAACTTTTCCCGATAACTAAAAGTTTCCTTTTTTTGGTTCCCGTCATGTTCGCACAAACAAAAACTGTAACTCTTTGTTTAGAGAGCTTCCCACCAACGCACTTTCCATTTGTAAATTTGAAAGTCTTATCTGGTTAATTTATAAAAAATTCCGGCTTCATGCCCATTAAAGATGTCTTCATCTTTATATGATCGTCTAATTTCTGGCCAAGTGTTATGCACCCAATCACCTGTAACGTTCAGATCTACGCATTTTGCCTCACCACAAATTTTTGCAAAGGAAATCGAGTGTCGGGCCTTAAATCGATCTAGCCATCCGTTGGAGAACGTAAAATGGCTGGCGCCGGCAGTCCTGTTACAGTGCTTATCGCTTGCATACAATGTATGTCTGTAGCCATGGGCTAGCGCGTGCGCGCACATATATACGTTTATATGAAATTTAGAGTAAAATATCTGAGAAATATTTGACGCTATAACAGAGTAGTACAATATTTAGTGACGTTAAAACCGGGAATTTTTATAATGTTAAAGATATCAGTTTGACCGGACTTATGACAAAATAACGCTACACCAGAGATGACGTAACAGCCGAGGCCGTAATAACCAAGTTCCACTGTATATATAAAGATATTAACTCAAACATAATTTACATTAAAATGAAAAAATTATAATTTTATTGCCTGGCAACAAAATTATTTTATTTTTAACAATTACCATTGTTTCAAAAAGTTTAAATAAATTTTCAAGTACTTTACTCTTGTTAAAACGTAAAAGGTTGCAGGTAAACTACCCCTTCCCCTTAACCGATCTTCACCAAAATCGAAAGTCCTTGAGACCTCTACAATTCAGGGACGTATGCAAAAAATTATTTGATTCTGTTTGAATTTGCGGCTGTTATCGTTTGCCATAGAAAATACGCTTGACAAAAAAACGTTGCAGGTAAACTACCCCTTCCCCTCAACTGATCTTCACCAAAAACAATAGGTCTTGAGTACTCTACAAATCAGGGCTGTATGCAGAAAATTATTTGATTCTGTTTGAATTTGCGGCTGTTATCGTTTGCCATAGAAAATACCCTTGTTAAAAAAACGTTGTAGGTAAACTACCCCTTTCCCTTAACCGATCTTCACCAAAAACAATAGGTCTTGAGAACTCTACAATTCAGGGCTGTATGCGAAACATTATTTGATTCTGTTTGAATTTGCGGCTGTTATCGTTTGCCAAAAAAAAAATTTCCCTTGATAAAAAAAACCGTTGCAGGTAAACTACCCCTTTCCCTCAACCGATCTTCACCAAAAACAATAGGTCGCGAGTACTCTACAAATCAGGGCTGTATGCAAAAAATTATTTGATTCTGTTTGAATTTGCGGCAGTTATCGTTTGCCATAGAAACAAAATCTATAGACACACAGACAGACACTTTTCGGAAAACGACTTTTTTTCATGTTTTGAGTGTAGTAGAATCATAATCTGCAATAATCTCGAACACGATTTTTTTTGCCATCACCATACTGCCATTATTTAAGGAATATGGAAGTAAAATATCGGTATGGAGAACCATACATGACTTCCATATTCTAAGATTTATATTTAAAATCATTTTCAGCCAAACAGCCAGGCTGTGTCTTACCTGCCTTTTTATTGCTGTATTAAATGAAAAATATTATATTACATTAAAATGAAAAAATTATAATTTTATTGCCTGGCAACAAAATTATTTTATTTTTAACAATTACCATTGTTTCAAAAAGTTTAAATAAATTTTCTAGTACTTTACTCTTGTTAAAACGTAAAAGGTTGCAGGTAAACTACCCCTTCCCCTTAACCGATCTTCACCAAAATCGAAAGTCATTGAGACCTCTACAATTCAGGGACGTATGCAAAAAATTATTTGATTCTGTTTGAATTTGCGGCTGTTATCGTTTGCCATAGAAAATACGCTTGATAAAAAAACGTTGCAGGTAAACTACCCCTTCCCCTTAACCGATCTTCACCAAAAACAATAGGTCTTGAGTACTCTACAAATCAGGGCTGTATGCAAAACATTATTTGATTCTGTTTGAATTTGCGGCTGTTATCGTTTGCCATAGAAAATAAAACGTAAAAGGTTGCAGGTAAACTACCCCTTCCCCTTAACCGATCTTCACCAAAAACAATAGGTCTTGAGTACTCTACAAATCAGGACTGTATGCAAAACATTATTTGATTCTGTTTGAATTTGCGGCTGTTATCGTTTGCCATATAAAATACCCTTGTTAAAAAAACGTTGCAGGTAAACTACCCCTTTCCCTCAACCGATCTTCACCAAAAACAATACGTCTTGAGAAATCTACAATTCAGGGCTGTATGCGAAACATTATTTGATTCTGTTTGAATTTGCGGCTGTTATCGTTTGCCAAAAAAAAAAAAAAATTCCCTTGATAAAAAAAACCGTTGCAGGTAAACTACCCCTTCCCCTCAACCGATCTTCACCAAAAACAATAGGTCGCGAGTACTCTACAAATCAGGGCTGTATGCAAAAAATTATTTGATTCTGTTTGAATTTGCGGCAGTTGTCGTTTGCCATAGAAAATACGCATGATAAAAAACGTTGCTGGTAAACTACCCCTTCCCCTCAACCGATCTTCACCAAAAACAATAAGTCTTGAGTAGTCTACAAATCAGGGCTGTATGCAGAAAATTATTTGATTCTGTTTGAATTTGCGGCTGTTATCGTTTGCCATAGAAAATACCCTTGTTAAAAAAACGTTGTAGGTAAACTACCCCTTTCCCTCAACCGATCTTCACCAAAAACAAAAGGTATTGAGAACTCTACAATTTAGGGCTGTATGCAAATAATCTTTTCATTCTGTTTGAATTTGCGGCTGTTATCGTTTGCCATAGGAAATACCCTTGTTAAAACATAAAACGTTACAGGTAAACTACCCCTTTCCCTTAACCGATCTTCACCAAAAACAATAGGTCTTGAGAACTCTACAATTCAGGGCTGTATGCGAAACATTATTTGATTCTGTTTGAATTTGCGGCTGTTATCGTTTGCCAAAAAAAAAAAAAAATTCCCTTGATAAAAAAAACCGTTGCAGGTAAACTACCCCTTCCCCTCAACCGATCTTCACCAAAAACAATAGGTCGCGAGTACTCTACAAATCAGGGCTGTATGCAAAAAATTATTTGATTCTGTTTGAATTTGCGGCAGTTGTCGTTTGCCATAGAAAATACGCATGATAAAAAACGTTGCTGGTAAACTACCCCTTCCCCTCAACCGATCTTCACCAAAAACAATAGGTCTTGAGTACTCTACAAATCAGGGCTGTATGCAGAAAATTATTTGATTCTGTTTGAATTTGCGGCTGTTATCGTTTGCCATAGAAAATACCCTTGTTAAAAAAACGTTGTAGGTAAACTACCCCTTTCCCTTAACCGATCTTCACCAAAAACAATAGGTCTTGAGAACTCTACAATTCAGGGCTGTATGCGAAACATTATTTGATTCTGTTTGAATTTGCGGCTGTTATCGTTTGCCAAAAAAAAAATTTCCCTTGATAAAAAAAACCGTTGCAGGTAAACTACCCCTTTCCCTCAACCGATCTTCACCAAAAACAATAGGTCGCGAGTACTCTACAAATCAGGGCTGTATGCAAAAAATTATTTGATTCTGTTTGAATTTGCGGCAGTTATCGTTTGCCATAGAAACAAAATCTATAGACACACAGACAGACACTTTTCGGAAAACGACTTTTTTTCATGTTTTGAGTGTAGTAGAATCATAATCTGCAATAATCTCGAACACGATTTTTTTTGCCATCACCATACTGCCATTATTTAAGGAATATGGAAGTAAAATATCGGTATGGAGAACCATACATGACTTCCATATTCTAAGATTTATATTTAAAATCATTTTCAGCCAAACAGCCAGGCTGTGTCTTACCTGCCTTTTTATTGCTGTATTAAATGAAAAATATTATATTACATTAAAATGAAAAAATTATAATTTTATTGCCTGGCAACAAAATTATTTTATTTTTAACAATTACCATTGTTTCAAAAAGTTTAAATAAATTTTCTAGTACTTTACTCTTGTTAAAACGTAAAAGGTTGCAGGTAAACTACCCCTTCCCCTTAACCGATCTTCACCAAAATCGAAAGTCATTGAGACCTCTACAATTCAGGGACGTATGCAAAAAATTATTTGATTCTGTTTGAATTTGCGGCTGTTATCGTTTGCCATAGAAAATACGCTTGATAAAAAAACGTTGCAGGTAAACTACCCCTTCCCCTTAACCGATCTTCACCAAAAACAATAGGTCTTGAGTACTCTACAAATCAGGGCTGTATGCAAAACATTATTTGATTCTGTTTGAATTTGCGGCTGTTATCGTTTGCCATAGAAAATAAAACGTAAAAGGTTGCAGGTAAACTACCCCTTCCCCTTAACCGATCTTCACCAAAAACAATAGGTCTTGAGTACTCTACAAATCAGGACTGTATGCAAAACATTATTTGATTCTGTTTGAATTTGCGGCTGTTATCGTTTGCCATATAAAATACCCTTGTTAAAAAAACGTTGCAGGTAAACTACCCCTTTCCCTCAACCGATCTTCACCAAAAACAATACGTCTTGAGAAATCTACAATTCAGGGCTGTATGCGAAACATTATTTGATTCTGTTTGAATTTGCGGCTGTTATCGTTTGCCAAAAAAAAAAAAAAATTCCCTTGATAAAAAAAACCGTTGCAGGTAAACTACCCCTTCCCCTCAACCGATCTTCACCAAAAACAATAGGTCGCGAGTACTCTACAAATCAGGGCTGTATGCAAAAAATTATTTGATTCTGTTTGAATTTGCGGCAGTTGTCGTTTGCCATAGAAAATACGCATGATAAAAAACGTTGCTGGTAAACTACCCCTTCCCCTCAACCGATCTTCACCAAAAACAATAAGTCTTGAGTAGTCTACAAATCAGGGCTGTATGCAGAAAATTATTTGATTCTGTTTGAATTTGCGGCTGTTATCGTTTGCCATAGAAAATACCCTTGTTAAAAAAACGTTGTAGGTAAACTACCCCTTTCCCTCAACCGATCTTCACCAAAAACAAAAGGTATTGAGAACTCTACAATTTAGGGCTGTATGCAAATAATCTTTTCATTCTGTTTGAATTTGCGGCTGTTATCGTTTGCCATAGGAAATACCCTTGTTAAAACATAAAACGTTACAGGTAAACTACCCCTTTCCCTTAACCGATCTTCACCAAAAACAATAGGTCTTGAGAACTCTACAATTCAGGGCTGTATGCGAAACATTATTTGATTCTGTTTGAATTTGCGGCTGTTATCGTTTGCCAAACAAACAAAATTTCCCTTGCTAAAAAAAAACCGTTGTAGGTAAACTACCCCTTTCCCTCAACTGATCTTCACCAAAAACAATATGTCTTGAGAACTCTGCAAAACCGGGCTGTATGTAAAAAATTATTTGATTCTGTTTGAATTTGCGGCAGTTATCGTTTGCCATAGAAAAAAAATCTACAGACACACAGACAGACAGACAGACAGACAGACTGACAGACAGACAGACAGACAGACACACAGACACTTTTCGGAAAACGACTTTTTTTCATGTTTTGAGTGTAGTAGAATCAGAATCTGCAATAATCTCGAACACGATTTTTTTTGCCATCACCATACTTCCATTCCTTAAGGAATATGGAAGTAAAAGTAATGAAACATGGGAACAAGCTGTAACACCAATTAAAATATCAGTATGGAGAACCATACATGACTTCCATATTCTAAGATTTATATTTAAAATCATTTTCGAAATGAAATATTACCATAGAAACTACTTCTTTCTACTTACTGCTTCAGCCTTAACCACAGTACTGTGGTCACTAACGTATACCACCTCACGTTATCGCACTCGATTTTCACTGATGATGGAAGTCGATGGCATTGCCGAAATGTCTGGTTTTGTAGAAAACATTGGACTACGGCCAAATATCCCGGGAAGGAATTTTAACAAAAACTACTTCTTTGTTGCCGATAACGTTGTACACATATATATCAGTGGCGAAGTTACATGGAGGCAATTGAGGCAATGCCTACCCTAAAAAACTGTAGAATAAAAATTATAAATACGTATGAACTACATAACGTAAAGATTATACATTGTTACTGCGACTGTCAAATTTATTAAACCGAAACGTGCTTTATTGAGCGACCGCTAGATGGTGACAGGTGAGATTCGGCATAGTTCGTTTAAAGCGAATGAGGAAACCTGAACTTGCCTCAGCGTTTTTTGTATACATCGTATGTAAGCAATGTAGTGGTGTGATAGGGAAGTGTAGGGAGGGGGGATTGTCCCGCGCTGTACACATAGAGTGTTGAGGCGTGCCTCACTTCTGTGGTCCAAACAGTTAAGTTAAAGCGCCTGTGTTGTTTCTAAGTGTTTATTTTATGCGGTTATTAAAAGTGTCACTGTTATTCCGCTGAACTAACAGATGATCAAGATTGTTATTTGAATTATTTGTAACATTAAACATATATATATAGAAACTAATCAAGTTTAAAAATTTGAAGTTCAATCAGTTGTATTATTGTGTATGACTAATACAAGGATTGTTCAATAGACACACGCACAGAGCTGTAAAGCATTTTTTATTCAACAATTTTAAAAGAAGTCTCCAATAACATTAAGACATGAGTTCCACTGTTGCGCTAACCTGTAGATTCCCTGCTAGTAAAATTCTTACGGCTGTTTGTGGAACCATTCGGTTACAGCAAACTCTACCTCAGCGTCCGATTTGACCCACCATCCTTTTAGTGAACCCTTAAAAAAAATTTAAGATAAGATTTTTGCCTACCCATTCATTAACTACTAGCTTCGCCAGTAAGCAAATTGATGTCCATTTTTTCGGCTTGCACGCGTTATGTTGGTGTGGGTTTCGGCACTTTCAATTTAAAAAGCGTGGAAACGTAAGAAAATAAACATGAGTGAGGCCAGAAATAACGTGAATTGTGTGTGTGTGTGTGTGTTTGTGTCTTACCTGCCTTTTTATTGCCGTATTAAATGAAAAATATTATATTACATTAAAATGAAAAAATTTTAATTTTATTGCCTGGCAACAAAACTATTTTATTTTTACTTCCATATTCCTTAAGGAATGGAAGTATGGTGATGGCAAAAAAAATCGTGTTCGAGATTATTGCAGATTCTGATTCTACTACACTCAAAACATGAAAAAAGTCGTTTTCCGAAAAGTGTCTGTCTGTCTGTGTGTCTATCTGTAGATTTTTTTTCTATGGCAAACGATAACTGCCGCAAATTCAAACAGAATCAAATAATTTTTTGCATACAGCTCTGATTTGTAGAGTACTCGCGACCTATTGTTTTTGGTGAAGATCGGTTGAGGGAAAGGGGTAGTTTACCTGCAACGGTTTTTTTTTATCAAGGGAAATTTTTTTTTTTGGCAAACGATAACAGCCGCAAATTCAAACAGAATCAAATAATTTTTCGCATACAGCTCTGAATTGTAGAGTTCTCAAGACCTATTGTTTTTGGTGAAGATCGGTTAAGGGAAAGGGGTAGTTTACCTACAACGTTTTTTTAACAAGGGTATTTTCTATGGCAAACGATAACAGCCGCAAGTTCAAACAGAATCAAATAATTTTCTGCATGCAGCCCTGATTTGTAGAGTACTCAAGACCTATTGTTTTTGGTGAAGATCGGTTGAGGGGAAGGGGTAGTTTACCAGCAACGTTTTTTTTTCTATGGCAAACGATGACTGCCGCAAATTCAAACAGAATCCAATAATTTTTTGCACACGTCCCTGAATTGTAGAGGTCTCAAGGCCTTTAGATTTTGGTGAAGATCGGTTAAGGGGAAGGGGTAGTTTACCTGCAACCTTTTACGTTTTAACAAGAATAAAGTACTTGAAAATTTATTTAAACTTTTTGAAACAATGGTAATTGTTGAAAATAAAATAATTTTGTTGCCAGGTAACAAAAATAAAGTCATTTTGATTATAAAATATAAATATTTACAAGAAAAGAATTTTCAGTTTTCAAAATTTAAATATATTTTTATAAAACAATGGGTTCTTCATTGAGGTGGGGACTTGACGACAGGGACAGGGCTTTCCACCAAATTCAGCAGAGTGACAGGTAGGCCCAACTCTGATTGGCTCCTCAGATTTCCCCAGCGTTAGTAGGTTCTACGAAAATATTTTATTTCAAAAATGATTTTAAATATAAATCTTAGATACGTTTTATAAATCTCATGTTTTGTTTTAACATGGGTAATTTTTTATATGACGAACCATAACTGCCGTAAATTCACACAGAATCAAATATTTTTTTACATATGTGCCTGAGCTATAGAGAACTCAATGTCTGTTGATTTTGGTGAAGATCGGTTACGGGGAAAGGGCAGTTTACCTGAAACATTTTTTGTTGTAACATGAGTAAAGTACTTAATTTTGATAAAGTATCCTGATAAGATCTTAATAATCCACTGTAGAAACGTAGATGAAATATCTATAAATGAAGAGGCTAGTTGAACGGGCTGGGGGAAATTTTCTATAAATCAAAATTATAGTTGAAGGGGGAGGGGATAATTTTTTTTTATATGTGTACTACGTTATTGGCAACAAAGAAGTATTTTTTTGTTAAAATTCCTTCCCTGGCTGTTTGGCTGAAAATGATTTTAAATATAAATCTTAGAATATGGAAGTCATGTATGGTTCTCCATACCGATATTTAACAATTACCATTGTTTCAAAAAGTTTAAGTACTTTTTCATAAATTTTCAAGTACTTTACTCTTGTTAAAACGTAAAAGGTTGCAGGTAAACTACCCCTTCCCCTTAACCAATCTTCACCAAAATCGAAAGTCCTTGAGACCTCTACAATTCAGGGACGTATACAAAAAATTATTTAATTCTGTTTGAATTTGCGGCTGTTATCGTTTGCCATAGAAAATACGCTTGATAAAAAAACGTTGCAGGTAAACTACCCCTTCCCCTTAACCGATCTTCACCAAAAACAATAGGTCTTGAGTACTCTACAAATCAGGGCTGTATGCAGAAAATTATTTGATTCCGTTTGAACTTGCCACTGTTATCGTTTGCCATAGAAAATACCCTTGTTAAAAAAACGTTGTAGGTAAACTACCCCTTTCCCTTAACCGATCTTCACCAAAAACAATAGGTCTTGAGAACTCTACAATTCAGGGCTGTATGCGAAACATTATTTGATTCTGTTTGAATTTGCGGCTGTTATCGTTTGCCAAAAAAAAAATTTCCCTTGATAAAAAAAAACCGTTGCAGGTAAACTACCCCTTTCCCTCAACCGATCTTCACCAAAAACAATAGGTCGCCAGTACTCTACAAATCAGGGCTGTATGCAAAAAATTATTTGATTCTGTTTGAATTTGCGGCAGTTATCGTTTGCCATAGAAAAAAAATCTACAGACACACACACAGACACTTTTCGGAAACGACTTTTTTCCATGTTTTTTTCTATGGCAAACGATAACTGCCGCAAATTCAAACAGAATCAAATAATTTTTTGCATTCAGCCCTGATTTGCAGAGTACTCGCGACCTATTGTTTTTGGTGAAGATCGGTTGAGGGAAAGGGGTAGTTTACCTGCAACGGTTTTTTTTTAGCAAGGGTAATTTTGTTTGTTTGGCAAACGATAACAGCCGCAAATTCAAACAGAATCAAATAATGTTTCGCATACAGCCCTAAATTGTAGAGTTCTCAAGATCTGTTGATTTTGGTGAAGATCGGTTACGGGAAAGGAGTAGTTTACCTGTAACGTTTTATGTTTTAACAAGGGTATTTCCTATGGCAAACGATAACAGCCGCAAATTCAAACAGAATCAAAAGATTATTTGCATACAGCCCTAAATTGTAGAGTTCTCAAGACATATTGTTTTTGGTGAAGTTCGGTTGAGGGAAAGGGGTAGTTTACCTGCAACGTTTTTTTAACAAGGGTATTTTCTATGGCAAACGATAACAGTCGCAAATTCAAACAGAATCAAATAATGTTTTGCATACAGCCCTGATTTGTAGAGTACTCAAGACCTATTGTTTTTGGTGAAGATCGGTTAAGGGAAAGGGGTAGTTTACCTGTAACGTTTTATGTTTTAACAAGGGTATTTCCTATGGCAAACGATAACAGCCGCAAATTCAAACAGAATCAAAAGATTATTTGCATACAGCCCTAAATTGTAGAGTTCTCAAGACATATTGTTTTTGGTGAAGATCGGTTGAGGGAAAGGGGTAGTTTACCTGCAACGTTTTTTTAACAAGGGTATTTTCTATGGCAAACGATAACAACCGCAAATTCAAACAGAATCAAATAATGTTTTGCATACAGCCCTGATTTGTAGAGTACTCAAGACCTATTGTTTTTGGTGAAGATCGGTTAAGGGGAAGGGGTAGTTTACCTGCAACGTTTTTTTATCAAGCGTATTTTCTATGGCAAACGATAACAGCCGCAAATTCAAACAGATTCAAATAATTTTTGGCATACAGTCCTGATTTGTAGGGTACTCGCGACCTATTGTTTTTGGTGAAGATCGGTTGAGGGAAAGGGGTAGTTTACCTGCAACAGTTTTCTTTATCAAGGGTAATTTGGTTTGTTCGGCAAACGATAACAGCCGCAAATTCAAACAGAATCAAATAATGTTTCGCATACAGCCCTGAATTGTAGAGTTCTCAAGATCTGTTGATTTTGGTAAAGATCAGTTAAGGAAAAGGGGTAGTTTACCTGCAACGTTTTATGTTTTAACAAGGGTATTTTCTATGGCAAACGATAACAGCCGCAAATTCAAACATAATCAAATAAGTTTTTGCATACAGCCCTAATTTCTTGAGTACTAAAGCCCTGTTGTTTTTGGTGAAGATAGTTTAAGGGAAAGGGGTAGTTTACCAGCCACGTTTTTTGTTTTATCAAGGGTATTTTGTATGGCAAACGATAACAGCCGTAAATTCAAACAAAATCATATAATATTTTGCATACAGCCCTGAATTGCAGAGGTCTCAAGACCTATCATTTTTGGTGAAGATTAGTTAAGGGAAAGGGGTAGTTTACCTGCAACGGTTTTTTATCAAGGGTAATTTTTACTTCCATATTCCTTAAGGAATGGAAGTATGGTGATGGCAAAAAAAATCGTGTTCGAGATTATTGCAGATTCTGATTCTACTACACTCAAAACATGAAAAAAAGTCGTTTTCCGAAAAGTGTCTGTGTGTCTGTCTGTCTGTCTGTCTGTGTGTCTGTCTGTCTGTCTGTAGATTTTTTTTCTATGGCAAACGATAACTGCCGCAAATTCAAACAGAATCAAATAATTTTTTGCATACAGCCCTGATTTGCAGAGTACTCGCGACCTATTGTTTTTGGTGAAGATCGGTTGAGGGAAAGGGGTAGTTTACCTGCAACGGTTTTTTTTTAGCAAGGGTAATTTTGTTTGTTTGGCAAACGATAACAGCCGCAAATTCAAACAGAATCAAATAATGTTTCGCATGCAGCCCTGAATTGTAGAGTTCTCAAGATCTGTTGATTTTGGTGAAGATCGGTTAAGGGAAAGGGGTAGTTTACCTGTAACGTTTTATGTTTTAACAAGGGTATTTCCTATGGCAAACGATAACAGCCGCAAATTCAAACAGAATCAAACGATTATTTGCATACAGCCCTAAATTGTAGAGTTCTCAAGACCTATTGTTTTTGGTGAAAATCGGTTGAGGGAAAGGGGTAGTTTACCTGCAACGTTTTTTTAACAAGGGTATTTTTTACTTCCATATTCCTTAAGGAATGGAAGTATGGTGATGGCAAAAAAAATCGTGTTCGAGATTATTGCAGATTCTGATTCTACTACACTCAAAACATGAAAAAAAGTCATTTTCCGAAAAGTGTCTGTGTGTCTGTCTGTCTGTCTGTGTGTCTGTCTGTCTGTCTGTCTGTAGATTTTTTTTCTATGGCAAACGATAACTGCCGCAAATTCAAACAGAATCAAATAATTTTTTGCATACAGCCCGGTTTTGCAGAGTTCTCGCGACCTATTGTTTTTGGTGAAGATCGGTTGAGGGAAAGGGGTAGTTTACCTGCAACGGTTTTTTTTTAGCAAGGGTAATTTTGTTTGTTTGGCAAACGATAACAGCCGCAAATTCAAACAGAATCAAATAATGTTTCGCATACAGCCCTGAATTGTAGAGTTCTCAAGACCTATTGTTTTTGGTGAAGATCGGTTAAGGGAAAGGGGTAGTTTACCTGTAACGTTTTATGTTTTAACAAGGGTATTTCCTATGGCAAACGATAACAGCCGCAAATTCAAACAGAATCAAATAATGTTTCGCATACAGCCCTAAATTGTAGAGTTCTCAAGACCTTTTGTTTTTGGTGAAGATCGGTTAAGGGAAAGGGGTAGTTTACCTACAACGTTTTTTTAACAAGGGTATTTTCTATGGCAAACGATAACAGCCGCAAATTCAAACAGAATCAAATAATTTTCTGCATACAGCCCTGATTTGTAGAGTACTCAAGACCTATTGTTTTTGGTGAAGATCGGTTGAGGGGAAGGGGTAGTTTACCAGCAACGTTTTTTATCATGCGTATTTTCTATGGCAAACGACAACTGCCGCAAATTCAAACAGAATCAAATAATTTTTTGCATACAGCCCTGATTTGTAGAGTACTCGCGACCTATTGTTTTTGGTGAAGATCGGTTGAGGGGAAGGGGTAGTTTACCTGCAACGGTTTTTTTTATCAAGGGAAATTTTTTTTTTTGGCAAACGATAACAGCCGCAAATTCAAACAGAATCAAATAATGTTTCGCATACAGCCCTGAATTGTAGATTTCTCAAGACCTATTGTTTTTGGTGAAGATCGGTTGAGGGAAAGGGGTAGTTTACCTGCAACGTTTTTTTAACAAGGGTATTTTCTATGGCAAACGATAACAGCCGCAAATTCAAACAGAATCAAATAATGTTTTGCATACAGTCCTGATTTGTAGAGTACTCAAGACCTATTGTTTTTGGTGAAGATCGGTTAAGGGGAAGGGGTAGTTTACCTGCAACGTTTTTTTATCAAGCGTATTTTCTATGGCAAACGATAACAACCGCAAATTCAAACAGAATCAAATAATTTTTTGCATACGTCCCTGAATTGTAGAGGTCTCAATGACTTTCGATTTTGGTGAAGATCGGTTAAGGGGAAGGGGTAGTTTACCTGCAACCTTATACGTTTTAACAAGAGTAAAGTACTTGAAAATTTATTTAAACTTTTTGAAACAATGGTAATTGTTAAAAATAAAATAATTTTGTTGCCAGGCAATAAAATTATAATTTTTTCATTTTAATGTAATATAATATTTTTCATTTAATACAGCAATAAAAAGGCAGGTAAGACACAGCCTGGCTGTTTGGCTGAAAATGATTTTAAATATAAATCTTAGAATATGGAAGTCATGTATGGTTCTCCATACCGATATTTTCTATGGCAAACGATAACTGCCGCAAATTCAAACAGAATCAAATAACTTTTTGCATACAGCCCTGATTTGTAGAGTACTCACGACCTATTGTTTTTGGTGAAGATCGGTTGAGGGAAAGGGGTAGTTTACCAGCAACGGTTTTTTTTATCAAGGGAAATTTTTTTTTTTGCCAAACGATAACAGCCGCAAATTCAAACAGAATCAAATAATGTTTCGCATACAGCCCTGAATTGTAGAGTTCTCAAGATCTGTTGATTTTGGTGAAGATCGGTTAAGGGAAAGGGGTAGTTTACCTGTAACGTTTTCTGTTTTAACAAGGGTATTTCCTATGGCAAACGATAACAGCCGTAAATTCAAACAGAATCAAAAGATTATTTGCATACAGCCCTAAATTGTAGATTTCTCAAGACCTATTGTTTTTGGTGAAGATCGGTTAAGGGAAAGGGGTAGTTTACCTACAACGTTTTTTTAACAAGGTTATTTTCTATGGCAAACGATAACAGCCGCAAATTCAAACATAATCAAATAATTTTCTGCATACAGCCCTGGTTTGTAGAGTACTCAAGACCTTTTGTTTTTGGTGAAGATCGGTTGAGGGGAAGGGGTAGTTTACCTGCAACGTTTGTTATAAAGCGTATTTTCTATGGCAAACGATAACTGCCGCAAATTCAAACAGAATCAAATAATTTTTTGCATACATAAGTGAATTGTAGAGGACTCAAGGCCATTAGATTTTGGTGAAGATCGGTTAAGGGGAAGGGGTAGTTTACCTGCAACCTTTTACGTTTTAACAAGAGTAAAGTACTTGAAAATTCATTTAAACTTTTTCAAACAATGGTAATTGTTAAAAATAAAATAATTTTGTTGCCAGGCAATAAAATTATAATTTTTTCATTTTAATGTAAATTATGTATATATTAGAAAATATATCGTGCTTGGCAGGCAAGCATATTTCAGATTGTAAGTCTTAGAATATGGAAGTCATGTATGGTTCTCCATACCGATATTTACTTCCATATTCCTTAAGGAATGGAAGTATGGTGATGGCAAAAAAAATCGTGTTCGAGCTTATTGCAGATTCTGATTCTACTACACTCAAAACATGAAAAAAAGTCGTTTTCCGAAAAGTGTCTGTGTGTGTGTCTGTCTGTCTATGTGTCTGTCTGTCTGTCTATCTGTAGATTTTTTTTCTATGGCAAACGATAACTGCCGCAAATTCAAACAGAATCAAATAATTTTTTGCATGCGCCCTGATTTGCAGAGTACTCGCGACCTATTGTTTTTGGTGAAGATCGGTTGAGGGAAAGGGGTAGTTTACCTGCAACGGTTTTTTTTTAGCAAGGGTAATTTTGTTTGTTTGGCAAACGATAACAGCCGCAAATTCAAACAGAATCAAATAATGTTTCGCATACAGCCCTGAATTGTAGACTTCTCACGATCTGTTGATTTTGGTGAAGATCGGTTAAGAGAAAGGGGTAGTTTACCTGTAACGTTTTATGTTTTAACAAGGGTATTTTCTATGGCAAACGATAACAGCCGCAAATTCAAACAGAATCAAATAATGTTTTGCATACAGCCCTGATTTGTAGAGTACTCAAGACCTATTGTTTTTGGTGAAGATCGGTTAAGGGAAAGGGGTAGTTTACCTGTAACGTTTTATGTTTTAACAAGGGTATTTCCTATGGCAAACGATAACAGCCGCAAATTCAAACAGAATCAAAAGATTATTTGCATACAGCCCTAAATTGTAGAGTTCTCAAGACCTATTGTTTTTGGTGAAGATCGGTTGAGGGAAAGGGGTAGTTTACCTGCAACGTTTTTTTAACAAGGGTATTTTCTATGGCAAACGATAACAGCCGCAAATTCAAACAGAATCAAATAATGTTTTGCATACAGCCCTGATTTGTAGAGTACTCAAGACCTATTGTTTTTGGTGAAGATCGGTTAAGGGGAAGGGGTACTTTATTTTCTATGGTAAACGATAACAGCCGCAAAATCAAACAGAATCAAATGATGATTTGCATACAGCCCTGTATTGTAGAGTTCTCAATACCTATTGGTCTTGGTGAAGATCGGTTAAGGAAAAGGGGTAGTTTACCGGCAACGTTTTAAGTTTTATCAAGGGTAATTTTTTTTTGACGAACGATAACTGCCGTACATTAAAACAGAATCAACTACTCTTCTGCATACCTTTTTGAATCATACAGAACTCAAGGTCTGTTGATTTTGTTGAAGATCGGTTAAGGAAAAGGGGTAGTTTACCTGCAATATTTTAAGTTTTACCAAGGGTAATTTTTTTTTGACGAACGATAACTGCCGTACATTAAAACAGAATCAACTACTCTTCTGCATACCTTTTTGAATCATACAGAACTCAAGGTCTGTTGATTTTGTTGAAGATCGGTTAAGGGAAAGGGGTAGTTTACCTGCAACGTTTTATGTTTTAACAAGGGTATTTTTTCTGTGACGAAGGATAACTGCCGTAAATTAAAAGAGAATCAACTAATGTCTTGCATACAGCCCTGAATTGTAGAGTTCTCAAGACCTATTGTTATTGGTGAAGATCGGTTAATGGAATAGGGTAGTTTACCAGCAACGTTTTATGTTTTATCAAGGGTGTTTTCTATGGCAAACGATAACAGCCGTAAATTCAAAGAGAATCAAATAATTGTTTGCATACAGGCCTGAATTGTAGAGTACCTAAGACCTGTCGTTTTTGGTGAAGATCGGTTAAGGGAAAGGGGTAGTTTACCTGCAACGGTTTTTTATCAAGGGTAATTTTTTTCTATAGTAAACGATAACAGCCGCAAATTCAAACAGAATCAAATGATGTTTTGCATACAGCCCTGTATTGTAGAGTTCTCCTTACCTATTGGTGTTGGTGAAGATCGGTTAAGGTAAAGGGGTAGTTTCCCAGCAACATTTTGTTTTAACAAGGGTAATTTTTTATATGACGAACGATAACTGCCGTAAATTCAAACAGAATCAACTAGGTTTTTGCATACCTTTTTGAACTAAAGAGAACTCAAGGTCTGTTGATTTTGTTGAAGATCGGTTAAGGGAAGGGGTAGTTTGTCAGCAACGTTTTATGTTTTAAAAAGGGTAATTTTTTGATGACGAACGATATCTGCCGAAAATTCAATGAGAATCAAATCATTTTTTGCACCCTTTCCTGAGTTGCAGAGAGCTCAAGGTCTATTGATTTTGGGGAAGATCAGTTAAGAGAAAGGGGTAGTTTACCTGCAACATTTTATGTTGTAACAAGAGAAATGTTTCCATGACGAACGATAACTGCCGCAGATTCAAACAGAATCAAATATTTTTTTGCATGCTTCCCTGAATTGTAGAGGACGGAAGGTCTGTTGATTTTGGAAAAGTTCGGTTAAGCGAAAGGGGTAGTTTACCTGAAACATTTTATGATTTAACAAGAGTAAAGTACTTCATTTTTATAAATAAAGTATCCTGATAAGAAGCTCATAGTAATCCACTGTAGAAACGTAGATGAAATATCTATAAATGAAGAGGTAAGGTGAACGGGGTGGGGGTAATTTTCTATTATTAATAATTATAGTTGAAGGTGGAGGGGAGAATTTTTTATATGTGTACTACGTTATCGGCAACAAAGAAGTAGTTTTTGGTTAAAATTGCTTCCCGGGCTCTTTAGCCATAGTTCAATGTTTTCTGCAAAACCAGACTTTTCGGCAGTGCTATCGACTGCCATCATCGGTGAAAATCGAGTGCGAAAACGTGAGGTGGTATACGTTAGTGACCACAGTACTGTGGTTAATGCTGAAGCAATAAGTAGAAAGATGTAGTTTCTATGGAAATATTTCATTTCGAATATGATTTTAAATATAAATCTTAGAACATGGAAGTCATGTATGGTTCTTCATACCGATATTTTCTATGGTAAATGGGTAAACGATAACAGCCGCAAATTCAAACAGAATCAAATGATGTTTTGCATACCGCCCTGTATTGTAGAGTTCTCAATACCTATTGTTTTTGGTGAAGATCGGTTAAGGGAAAGGGGTAGTTTACCAGACACGTTTTTTGTTTTATCAAGGGTATTTTATATGGCAAACGATAACAGCCGCAAATTCAAACAGAATCATATAATATTTTGCATACACCCCTGAAATGTAGAGTTCTCAAGACCTGTTGGTTTTGGTGAAGATCGGTTAAGGGAATAGGGTTGTTTACCAGCAACATTTTGTTTTATCAAGGGTAATTTTTTTTATGACGAATGATAACTGCCGTACATTAAAACAGAATCAACTACTCTTCTGCATACCTTTTTGAATTATACAGAACTCAAGGTCTGTTGATTTTGTTGAAGATCGGTTAAGGGAAGGGGTAGTTTACCGGCAACGTTTTATGTTTTAACAAGGGTTTTTTTTCTATGACGAACGATAACTGCCGTAAATTCAAAGAGAATCAAATAATTGTTTGCATACAGGCCTGAATTGTAGAGTACCTAAGACCTGTCGTTTTTGGTGAAGATCGTTTAAGGGAAAGGGGTAGTTTACCTGCAACAGTTTTTTATCAAGGGTAATTTTTTTCTATAGTAAACGATAACAGCCGCAAATTCAAACAGAATCAAATGATGTTTTGCATACAGCCCTGTATTGTAGAGTTCTCAATACGTATTGGTGTTGGTGAAGATCGGTTAAGGGAAAGGGGTAGTTTACCAGCAACATTTTATGTTTTAACAAGGGTAATTTTTTATATGACGAACGGTAACTGCCGTAAATTCAAACAGAATCAACTAGGTTTTTGCATACCTTTTTGAACTAAAGAGAACTCAAGGTCTGTTGATTTTGTTGAAGATTGGTTAAGGGAAGGGGTAGTTTATCAGCAAAGTTTTATGTTTTAAAAAGGGTAATTTTTTTATGACGAACGATAACTGCCGAAAATTCAATGAGAATCAAATAATTTTTTGCACCCCCTGAGTTGCAGAGAGCTCAAGTTCTATTGATTTTGGTGAAGATCGGTTAAGGGAAAGGGGTAGTTTACCTGCAACATTTTATGTTGTAACAAGAGAAATGTTTCAATGATGAACGATAACTGCCGCACATTCAAACAGAATCAAATATTTTTTTGCATGCTTCGCTGAATTGTAGAGGACGGAAGGTCTGTTGATTTTGGAGAAGATCGGTTAAGAGAAAGGGGTAGTTTACCTGAAACATTTTATGATTTAACAAGAGTAAAGTACTTAATTTTTATAAATAAAGTATCCTGATAAGAAGCTCATAGTAATCCACTGTAGAAACGTTGATGAAATATCTATAAATGAAGAAGTTAGGTGAACGGGGTGGGGGTAATTTTCTATTATTAAAAATTATAGTTGAAGGTGGAGGGGAGAATTTTTTATATGTGTACTACGTTATCGGCAACAAAGAAGTAGTTTTTTGTTAAAATTGCTTCCCGGGCTCTTTAGCCGTAGTCCAATGTTTTCTGCAAAACCAGACTTTTCGGCAGTGCCATCGACTGCCATCATCGGTGAAAATCGAGTGCGAAAACGTGAGGTGGTATACGGTAGTGACCACAGTACTGTGGTTAATGCTGAAGCAATAAGTAGAAAGACGTAGTTTCTATGGAAATATTTCATTTCGAATATGATTTTAAATATAAATTTTAGAACATGGAAGTCATGTATGGTTCTCCATACCGATATTTTTATTTTGGTTTCCACTGTACTATGTGACGATCGGTGAGACCGTCGTAACAATTTAACGAAACATCCCAATTAATTCAATATTATACTTTGAGGATTATAATTTTACATATACACTAATATAAAATATAAAACATTATTTTTATCTGATTTCAAGCTTGCAGAGTCAATCCAAATAAATTATTAATTTAAGAATTTACCTTATATAATCCACTAGGCGATCTCAGATTTTCAAATATGACATGTTTCAGGGACTAAATCCCCATTCTCAAGTACAGTAAAATGCTATTCCCCTAATACATAGGGGTTGTCGAAAAGATTAAAACATTTATACACATAAACACCACACGCACAAAACTCACTATGAACAAATTAACATATATACATAAACATATGAAAACGTTATAAGTGACTCGGTGCACCGGTCGACCACTGATCGTCAACTAACATGTATTCGCGCTTCACTGCTTATCTTCAACGCGGTATCATATAATTTATTGGATTTAAACATCAGCTGGTGAAGTGCGAATACATGTTAGTTGACGATCAGAGGTCGACCCTGAAATCAGGGGTTTAGTCCCTGAAACATGTCGTATTTGAAAAACTGAGATCGCCTAGTGGATTATATAAGGTAAAATTCTTAAATTAATCATAATAGCGATCTGGAGACTGCATAAAATGTATAAATAAATTATGTCTGAATGTATGTACACACATAAAAGGCAAAATACAAGTGTTCTATCTTGTCTGCTGTCATAGAAAATATATTCTGTATTTCTTTACGGTTGCAACTTCATTCATGTGAGTGAAAATTAATTTATATAAATCTCAAATCATCACCTGGACTCTACACTGTTGACTGTAAACAAATACAATAAATTCCTTTTGTGATCACTTTGAGCCAATATGAATTTAATAGCACTAGCCAAATAATAACAATAACTGATAACAAGATTTGCCATTACTTTCCCATACCTGTGATTACAGGCATATTGATATACCTGTTACTATGTATATTGTATGTTAAAACTATGAGGTGTATTTTATAATCTGGAACATTTTATACCAAATGATTTAATCACAAAAGATTATGTAAAACACAAAATTACAACAAACACACCAAAAGTATCTATAGAAATTAAAAAATAAACAAAATTATATAAATGACAAATTATTCAATAAATGATTAAATATGTACTATAATTTATTAGATACTGCAATTATTTTTTATAGAAACAAACATCCACTAGCAGCTACAAAACCAATTTTCCCTATAATGTACCTAGCAAGATACATTGTTGTATTGTTAATGCTAGCATTTTTTTATTCTTTTCCCTAAACATTTTGAAACCATAATTTCAAAGCGATACTACCTGAGATGCCTTTCCATTGCGTTTCCTTTTGCTCCAAAAAAAATATTTTGTGGTGTTGATATGTGTTTATTCTTTAAAATTTTGTGTGAGGGAGATTGCAATATTTTTAACTGAACTGTAGCATTTCATTGTCTCAGTTTTTGTCATTTTTTGTGCTACTGTAAAGTGTTCACTTTTTATTTACACTTAAGTCATGCCGTTTTTATTTTACATTTTTACACTTTCTGTCAAGCTACATTAAAATATACAATTTTATTTTTAAAAAATGATCAAACCAAGCACTTGTCTGTAATGAACAGAACACTGTGTAATAACTGAAATATATGAGAGTTTTATTTAAGGTTATTGCTGGCTCTCACATCCTACCTTCCAGTATTTGCTTATCATCCGTCAGAACAGTGAATAACTCAACAGGATACTAAGTCATTCTTACTACTGTTCAGATGCATTTAGCATGTACACCAGAGGCAGATTTATGCATAGGCAAAGTAGGCAACTGCCTACGGGCGGCAAATTATGTAAAGGTCGTTATGTTGTTTTTATACCTAAGAGATGTTTCAAATGCTGCTCCATTTTGTCTCAATATGATAAGAAGCTTTTAAAAATATATATTGTTTAGTAACAAGGCTTATTACATAAAGAGAATAGTTCATCATTTACTTCTGATCTGTATATGAAGTAGGCCCTACATCGTTTTTTCACAATTACATTTACATACATTATATATGTGATACTTCCATTATATTAATTATTTAACTATTAATTTGTTTACATTCAAATTTAGAACATCCTTTACCGACTCTGTAATTTGACATGAGTGAATGTCAATAGATGCCACTAGCTGCTAACAGACTATGAGCATAGTATAATTTCATACCCAACTCTAGTGCCAGTTGAGCTTCGACCTGCCGAGGAGGGAAATAAGAGGTCTACACATAGTACGTGTCCATTAAACACCTGTTGTATTTTACATAAATCGTTAAATATATATTCATCAAATAAATTGATAGGCAAAAAGTGATAAGTGAAAGGATGATTACGTCAAAAGATGTGTATATAATGTATTTTCATTTATTATGTTAGGGTAAATTAGTGGAATGATGATATTCTATCACTACTGTATTACAGTATACAAATGTAGTGATATATCTCGGCACAATACTATTAATAAATTTGGATAAAAGGCTCATTTCAAATAGAAAGGATAGCTGGTGTGATCAGACATAACAAATTTGTATTAGTTTTTTGAGAATGTATTCCTATCAAACCGCAATAAGCATATTTTCAAACCTTTACGGATGTGTGTCATGGAATTTACAGATTGCACCAAAAGAAACAGTTAAAATATACCTTTTCAATTAAACAAAAATTGGTCTTGTAATATGAGCCAGTAATACAGCAGGAACTAATCAGTTAATTGCTATTACAAAATGCCTTATTCGTTTTTCATGATGATCAGATTTTGCTATACGCCTGCATAAATAAAAATTATTAATTAAATTAAACCTCCGCTCAACAGTCCGTTAAGGACCAAGGCGTACCGCACGGCTTTTGTGTTAGTGTGATGGTGTATGGCTAGTACTACGCGCCACCAGCCGCTAGTTGCGGTATTCACAGCCAGGAGGCGGCGCTGTTATCTCAGCGCCTACTCAATTTGCCTCACGACGCTGAGTGCACGCCGTACGGAACCTCCGCCGGGAATTGAACCCGGGACCACGAGCGCATCATTCGCCCGCATTAGCCACTAGACCACCTGGAGGCTCTAAATAAAAATTATTAAATTGCTTAACTCTCAACACAAAGTATTTAAACTATTTAACATGAAAAGTTCATCATGTCACATATTCTAGTAACAAGGTAAGTTTTTGGAATAGTGTTTTAGCTGAATTTATACACTAGGAGGACACTCAGCATTTAGTTTGTGTGTGTAACTCTGGTTAATCAAAGAGAATTATTTGTCTAAATTCAAATTTCGTAATACAAATCTACTACCTTAAAGGCCTGGAATGCTATGCATTAAAGAATTTTAATTAACTTTATATGGGGAAATCTGGTTTACATACATTATTTCTGAAAATAATAATCCTGAAATGTAATCAGTACTTATATCAAGTTAAGTGCAATAATTAAATAGATTCTTCAACTTGCACGTTGCAAACTTCAGGTGCTAATCCTTTACTTTATTTTTAATTCAACATCAATTTATGTTCGGCAACGTTAAAAAGAACATGTTATGGCCTCTGAGAAAGTACACAGTGAGTGTAAGCTGGCTTAAATGAAGGTAAACATTTTGTCTAATAATTAGTGTGCCGTGTTAGAAAACATGTGCAATACATATTATAAAAAGAAGGATATTGTTTTTACTTCCATGTTCCATAAGGAAATGGATGGCAAAAAAAATCGTGTTCGAGATAAGGGCTGATTCTGATTGTACTACCCTCAAAACATAAAGAAGTCATTTTGAAAGATGTCTGTGTGTAGAATTTTGTCTATGGTGAATGATAACTGCCGCAAATTCAAATAATTTTTTGCATATTGTAGAGGACTCAAGGTCTGTTGATTTTGGTGAAGATCGGTTAAGGAGAAGGGGTAGTTTACCTGCAACGTTTTATGTTTTAACAAGAGTAAAGTACTTAATTTTGATAAATAAAGTATCCTGAAAAGGTCATAATAATCCACTGTAGAAAGGTAGATGAAATATCTATCAATGAAAAGGGGGAGGGGGAAGTTGAAGGGGGAGGGGATAATTTTCTATAAATTAAAATGATAGGTGAAGGGGAGGGGATAATTTTTTATGTGTACTACATTATCAGCAACAATGAAGTAGTTTGTTGATAAAATTCCTTTCCAGGCTGTTTGGCCGTGGTCCAATGTTTTCTGCAAAACCAGACGTTTTGGAAGTGCCATCAACTGCCATCATCAGTGAAAATCAAGTGCGCTAACGTGAGGTGGTATATGTTAGTGACCACAATTCTGTGGTTGAGGCTGAAGATAGAAGTAGTGTCTGTAGAAATATTTCATTTCTAAAATGATTTTAAATATAAATCTTAAAACATGGAAGTCATGTATGGTTCTCCACACTGATATTTTAATTATTTGCATCAAATAGTATTATTGTTTAATACATGTTCTATCCAGATCAAATTATGTGTATACAGTTTTGGAAAAATTAGACAGGCATAAAATTTTTTTGTTTATTGTAAACTGTATTATGTTTGGAAGTATCCCAAAGTAAATTTAACATTAATCATGTCAATCAATGAAGCCAGTCCAGTTTTTTAAGGCTAGGAGAATCCTTGAAATGTTTGGAGCATCACTAGGTCATGATGGATCTAATCATCAAACTTCAGTTTCTGTGAAAAACTGGCAGATTTGAGTAGTCACTTGATAAAGGATGGTATTGTAAAAGCAACAATTCTTTCAGAATTATTATATAACCCTGTCAGTCTGCAAATAACTATCACTCCTTTAGATCATCAGCAAATTTAAACTTTTCTTATTCGTGCTAGGAATGTATCATGTAAAACTGCTGGAAGTATGGAATACAAGAACAAATCAAACATTGTACATTGTTTGATCCAAGAAATTAAAAAAAAAAAACTTGTAAACTCTGAAAACATTTGTTCTAATACAGAATTCAAATTAAATAAAGAAAAAAAGGAATTGTGTGCGTGCTAGTGTGTGTGTGTTTTAATGGAGACATCTTCCCCCTTGCTCCTCAACCACTTTCAGAAAGTGAACAGACAGAACAATGCCTGACCTGCAAATGGTCTTGAAACATACTTGTGATCTTGGAAAAGGAGATCAGTCCTCTGTGTGTTTTAATGATAATTAGTTAATCAATGGACATGTCATGGACAAGAAAATCCAAGAATTTACAAATGAATAATGAAAACACAAAGATTAAAAACTAATAAGAAATCATTAAATAGACATAAAGAAACAAATTAGTAAAATTTATTAATGAATCAAAGGAATTCAGAAATTCAACTGATAATCACACATTAGTACATAGTGTTACTAATTTCACAAGTCCACAAAATTTGTAATTATTAAATTTCACTCTAACCCATTATTCATACTTAATCATTTGTGTGTTAACAGAAACTGCACATTGCTTTTTATTGCATTATGTTGAAAAAAGGATTTTAATGTACTTGTTTGGTTATACGTTAGATTGTACAGGGTTCTAAATTGGAAGTAGAATTCTTGAAAAGAACAAATCCATAATATTTTTACCATGTGGGGCGCATTCCTTGAAACATGTGGGTGTTAATGCTGCAAAACTCAATGCAGATGTGATGACATTTTTCGGGCATGTTGCAAGTCTTTACTCATTTTTCTCTAGCAGCCCTAGAGAAAAATTTTGGGAAATTTTGAAAAAGCACATTCCTTTATCATTGCAGAGCTTCCCTGAAACAAGATGAAGTGAGAGGATCCAAGCTGTCAAACCGATAGTTAAGCACTACCCAGGAGTACTTAAATTGTTGGATATATTTTAGAAGAGATGTTTTCTAGTCTAACTCCCTCTGCCTACAACATCATATTAGGGCTTAAGAAATATTTCAATTCCACAAAGAGCTTAATGTTGGCATCTTTTTGGTTCAAAGTGCTTTCATATATTGACTAAAAAAATGTTGTTATTCAAAGCAAAGGAATCACACTCAATGTTGAAATAACTCTAGTGGAAGATTTGCTGACAGAATTGAAATTGTTGCGTGATAATCCAGACAGCATAATTGAAGAACCAAACTTAATTGCAAAAGAACTAATAAAAGTTCCTCCTGAATCTCCCATAAGGTGGAAAAAAGTACAGATAAATCCAATAGTGATTTTTCAGTAAACAAAGATCAAGAAAATAAATTTAAAACCTCAGTCATGTACCCAATATTAGAGTTTGTAATGGGCAACATAAAAACACGATTCACTGCAATTAGTTCAATTCGTGACTTGTTTCCACCAGTATTGAACTTTACGGACACGGAAAATGATGAATTAGAATTGAAAGTAAAAGTTCTCATTAGCAAGTTTAAAAAGGAATTGGCAATGGATCTATTTGAAGAAATATTACACTTGAAGAACATTTATAAAACAGAGTTTGAATCAGAAAAGAATCCACTAAGCCTACTCCAAAAACCTTCAAGCTGTATTTGTGAACTTCTGTCTTGCCTATATAGGCTTTTCTGTACTATTCCAGTTACAGTTTCGTCTCCTGAAAAATCTTTCAGCAGGTTAGCGAATTCACTGAAAACTTGGCAGAGAAGCACTACCTACCAAGAAAGGCTTAATAATTTGGCAATTTTAGCTATTAAAAATGAATTGGCTAACAGTATTAATTTATCAGTCAGATGTTATTGACCAGTTTGCTCAAATGAAAGCATGAAAAAAAACTGTGCACTACTTAAGCCGTTTTAGAAGTAGGTCTCTCACTTATAATTGGTTATAATCTTAGACATATTTTTGTTTATCTTTGTAACAATTGACTTATGTATCACTTATGTGTTGATAAACACAGATTGTTTATTTTTTGTCTTAAATTTAGACCATAGTAACATTGAATTCCACTCTAACCCATTATTAATACTTAATCATTTGCGTGTTAACAGAAACTGCACATTGCTTTTTATTGCATTATGTTGAAAAAAAGGATTTTAATGTACTTGTTTGGTTATAGGCCTACGTTAGATTGTACTGTGTTCTAAATTGGAAGTAGGTTTTAATTCCGGTACTTCGAATAAATACAGCCTTTTATCCATACAGTAAATACAGCCTTTGAATGTAGGCCTACACTAAGTAAGGAAATGTTTGTTAAGTCTAATTCATTTTCAAAATCTAAAAGGTTAAGTTACATAATTAAACGTAGACACAACCTCCCAAAATCGTCTCTGTACCGTAATTATGTGCGATAAATGGAAACTAATTTCTGTACTTCCAGTAAATACAGCCTTTTAATAAAATATGTATCAATAAACCCCAATAAAATATGTACCAATAACGTACTAGGTTATACGTTCTAAATTGGAAATAGGTTTTAATTCCGGTACTTCGAATAAATACAGCCTTTAATGTTATGTACAGCCTTTTATCCATACAATAATTTTATGTACACTAACAAAGGAGATTTTTGTTAAATCTAATTAATTTTAAAAATCTAAAAGGTTAAGTTACATTGTTAAACGTAGACACAACCTCCAAAAATCGTCTGTGTACCGTAATTATGTGCGATAAATGGAAACTAATTTCTGTACTTCCAATAAAGACACCCTTTTATTGTACACTATCATAGTAAATTTTATTTAAGTTACATTGTCGTACATAACCTCCATAACCTGGCATTAGTTACTTGTGAAGAAAACAGTTCTAGTACACATCGGACACGGAAAAAAGGTACAAACGCGGAGACGGAAGTTCTATTTGGCCGCAGGATTTAGTGAAAGACCCCGACATCGCAATTGGCACGTATTACAGATTCTAACACGTTTAACAGTATACAATTCCGTTTTTCCTAACGAAGAACCTGCCACTTGTCTTCGGTTTTTATCACTTGGTCACTCTCAATAATAAAACTTCACCTATGATTTTTCCTCAATACTTGTAATTTACGCACGAGTTTTCCCCTTTTCATTTTTATTAGTAAATCGAACAGCTCGTCTCTGAGGAGGTTCAAAATTGCGCACAGCGTTTTATCTAAACGGCGAACTTTTTTACCTCTTAGGTAATAATATTCGAGCACTTTGTTAAAATTTTCAATTGACATATTTGTGTTCACATCCGCATGGATTCGGTAGCAATATGCCAAAGTCTTAAATCGCTCATTTTTTATGTAGTATTTTCTAAAGTATTCTGAGAAAGCTGTCAAGTCCTGGTCATCATTTAAAGTATTCATTGTTTCTGAAAGAAGTTTTTTAAAAGTTTCAATATCTAACTCGTATAGAAGTGTTTGCAGGAGTTTATGCACATAGTCATGTTTCTCTTTTATTTTAATTTTCTGTATAACATTAGTTCTCCATGTTCGAAGGACATGCCATGTACAAAAAATCCTTTGTTCTGGAGCACCCATTATTTGTTTCCACGCTGAGAAAAAGGTCTCCTCCATGTCAGACATAAACACTTTTGGTGTAATGCTTCCTGCAATAGTTTTTATAGATTCGTAGAATTTTGAGACGATACATTCATCACCTCTGTTTGTGAACATAAACGCAGTCGGAAAACCTTCCCTTGTGTCATCCAGAGTCAATGTATATAACTGAAAATCGTAGCTGTTAAGGCCGTGTGTGCTGTCTATGCAGATAGTGTCATGACCGTATTTTTGTAACATGGTCTTTTGAGCCTCAGTCATAAATATTAATAAAAAATCTTCTTTTCTTAGGTCTGGACACTGGGGTTTCTACGCCCTGCGGCTTGTAAATAATCAAAGCAATGTGTTCTGAAGTAGTCAAATCCTTCACCCAAGAGGTGATGCTAACTGGGTCAAATGGGTGTTTAATAGCTTCGTCATGTAAATTAAAACTATTTTCTATATTTACAATGTCTTTTTTATTTGTCAGATGTATTCTGTGAAGATCAAAATTAGATACTCAACCTCTAATTGATTTAAGAATTCTTCATGGGGTTTTTTGCTTGCCAGTTGCAGTGGTATAGACTTTTTTTCTTCACGAGATAGCGATAGCCGTATATGTTTAAGGTCATTTTTGTGACCGACGTGCGTAGACACAAAGTACACGTACTTTATTGTGCAAAATCTTCATCGTAATTTTGGCGGGACAGAATCCATTTATTTTACAAGATCCTGACATTTTTGTGTCGTTTAGTATGGCCTCTTGATTTATGGTAGCCACACCTGTGACATTGATAATATGCCGTGGTCTCTGTTGAAAATCTTTTAATGTAGGAAGCTGTTTTTTCCATTTCATTCTTCCATGAATAAAATTCTTCAATCGAATCAAAATTATAGTGTTTTTGCCTTACTGGTATGTCGTGTACCTTTTCGAAATGCGTGTGAATATCGTCTGTACTTTTCTGTACTGATGTATACGGACACACTGAACATTTCCTTTTTGTAGGTAAGGTTACTTTTCCAATTCTGTGAACTTTCCGTTGGTGATATTTAAGGTTTCTTTCCTTTCTGAATTTCGCGGTACATTTTGAACATTTAAAATACAGTGTCAGACAGGTTGCCTCGTTTTTTTTCGTGCGTTTTAAAGAAATGCCGTTTTAAATTACTTTGGTAAACAGTTTCAAATTCGTTCTAGAACATTTATATTTTTTTGAGTTATGATGCGATAAATGTACAAAATTCATGTGGTGCTCCAAGTTTCTTTTAGCTGCAAAGTTCTTGTCACACAATACACATACGAATTTTTCTCGGGGATTGTCTAGAATAAGGTCGCCGCTCGAGTTTCTTTTGTGCATGGTTTTCATATGCCGTGTGCAATTACTTTTCTTGCTGAACTCTATCACAATACGGACACTTAAATGCCGCAGGCAGGTTCATCTGCAAATACAGGAATTAACTTGTATTTTGGAAAATGACATTGAATTTTCCATAGTATTTTTGAAGTTATATGTTAATGATGGATATTTTGAAGTGCAAACTTTATTTCTTTGGACATATGCCATCATAGCAACATTTTATATGACAATATAAAAACAGAAGGAAAGAATTGTTCATTTATGGTACAAGGAACAAAAATTTGTAAAATTAAAAATCCACATTTTCAAAAAATAGTCCAATATTCAATAAATTTAAAATTCAAAGACTAATTGTATGGACAGTTGAACATTTCTATTTAACAGCTTACACTAGATATCCTCCAATCGAACGAATTGTTGCCGATATTAACAGGGAAGATGTGTGGATACACACGACCTAATGTCCAATGTCACTTTGGTGGCAAATAACACATAAAAATATGGCATTTTCGAGAAGTTATTGTTATTATTTGATGTACACATAGCTTGATTAGCTTCCAAGTTACACTAGACTAACTAAGGTTCCAAAAGAATAATAAATAAATTTATAAAATGGAGAAAACAGTAACGTTTGTATTATTTAACTACAATCAATTATTCTTTTGACACTGTAGGCCTACTATCTTGTAACTATTAGTACTTGCTGTACCTTAGATTGTATGTTTTTCTTAAGTGTTTAATTTTAACACAATAAGTATAAATCTCTAGTTTGAGGTGCACCTCGGCCATCATTTTATTGAATAATTGACTTTATTTTGCCATCACATTGTCTTAACTTTTAGTCTACCGTACATCAAAATAAATTTCATTCGTATATATAAAATTCATTATTTATTTACTATTTTTAGAGCCGTAAGTTTATATAAGCTACGTAGCATTTTCTTAGACATTGTGCATTATTTTTATCTAGAATAATTTAAAGTAAAACGGTTTAGGATACTGAGAATTGTATGAATGTACAGCATTTAACAGTCTATAAATGGGTACACTTTATTAAGAGGGCGAGAATGTATTTCATTCATTATCTGTGTATAGTCTATTACGTGAGGAATTTTCAGCCGAATTTGAGTCAGTGTCCGTGGATCCTTCTGATTTTTTTGCAATGTCTTCATAAAAGGTTATAGAATAAAGTTAAAGCAAATTTTTGGCCCGCTCGCAAATTTAGGGGTTGTTTTCACCCCTTTTCGGGGGTTTAAAAAACAAAATTTAATTAACCCCGGGAACCGATAGAGAATCAAATTCAAGTTTTCAACCCTTTCAAGTCCAACCCTCGCGTCGGATGTATCCCTTGATGTCAAAATCGTAATCAGCACCCCCCAAAACCTATAGGCCTAGGTACTTACTTTCGAGGCTCTGTCCTGCATTCTCGCAAACTTTAATACTTACACCCCCGATTATAGCCTGCTTAAACCCTTTAAAAACTACACTTAGGTCGAATATAATTTTGGACGTCAGAATCGTAATCAGCACACCCCAAAACCTATAAGTACCTAATTTCAGGGCTTCAAATTCATCCTCGCATCATTTCATATTTTCAACCATTTAGGGGTAATTTTTCAACCCTTTAGGGGTGAGAGCGGGTCAAAAAATTTTCCTTAACTTTGTTTTAGAACCTTTTAGGAAGCGATAGCAATTGGAATCAAAAAATTACATGGACACTGACTCAAAATCGGCAGATAGGCCCTTTATCACGCCTACGTAATAGAGTATTAGTACAAATCCTTAGGCCTATCTATATCTATTGATTTTGTCTTAGCTTTAATAATACACCTGACAATTACATTAATCAAAAGAGAACGTAATCTACAATAATTGTAAAGTAATTGAACAAACTGATAATAAAAGCCATCTTAACTGCATATAGACCTACTATGTTTTTTCTCTTACCTTGAAAACGTAACTGACGTGTAAATGTAGTAGAAACAACACTTAATATAAAACTACGAGAAACTAAACTGAGAACAACTAACGTAATGTAAAAACGGTAAGCAGAAACCTTTTTAAACTGTGAAAAACCATTAAACGTTTACACTTTACACCAGCAAAAACAGAAAGAATCGCGCGCGTTATTCGGAACGACTCGGTTATTATCGACTGCAATTGCCTCTCCCTACGTTATCCCCACTTTGACGCTCGTCTCTGTCATCCTGCTGTGGCACTGAAAATCTAGAGGCTAGTTCAGTACAAGCCTGCCACTACCATTAAATTGCTCTCACGTTTGAATACTACTGTGTATTTATTAGGACCGTATCATCTCAAGTTATCATCCATGTTTCTGCCCTGGCCACTCTAAATCGCCATTATTATACTGTATCTATATATTGCTCGCAAAATTTAAAAAGTAATAATGTTAGTTTTGTTGTAAAAAAGTTGAAAATTGTTACAACACAAATAAGCCACCCCCGTACCAGGGATAAAAAAGATAATTCTTAATGTAAAAATACTTCATATAAAATAAAATGTTTAAAAATGAATAAAATATAAATATTATGACACGACGAACGACGATATTACCCAACCCAAGTGATTGACCCAACAACAGAAACACAAAGAAGGGAACCACGAAACATACACAGAGACAAAAGGTGATTGACCAAACAATTAGGAACTAACAAAAGAAGATAAGAAACCAGAACTAAAGAAGAATCAAAGGAAGTGAACAAATTCCTACGACTATATAGAAATTAAACCAGATGAGAAGAGGAGAACCGAACCAAGATGAAGACAATTGAAGTTGGAGAAGATGAGGAAGAAGAAGAAGAAGAGGAAGAATGAAGAGGAGACAGGTTGAACCCAAGGAGAAACTAACACCACATATAAAGGGGAGAAATGGTAGACTCAAAGATAGAATACTGTAAATAAACCCCAAATAATTATCCACTAATGAAACAAATAGTATTGTTGTAATTGAAATAACTTATATACCTATTTTAAAACAAAAGACAATTATAAAGTAACGTAGTGTAGAAAAGTACACTAACACAATTATTAAGGTTAGATTTAATGAAAGGTAAATAACCAAATGTCATTAATAATAAGAATTATGTTGTAAAGAAATAGTGAGAAATAATAGGAGAAATAAGTATAGGGATTACCCACTAAGTACACTTAATACAAACAGTGAACCAAAATAAAGTGCAATAGTGAGTGTGTATCAGTGATAAACCTCTGTTAATTAAAGGTGAAGGTGATACGTGGAAATAGATATTTTAAGTAATAAAGATGTAATAATAAATAAGAAAACACTTTATGAAGCATTGATAAACAGTCAATGATCTGAGTGATCTTGTGAACATTCATATAATTAAGAATAATTAAAAATAACATTTCAAATAAAGATAAGTAAAACATGTGATATTATTCAGGGAGAAAGCCCAGATAAAAACAATTGTATTAACATGGAATGGAGGAGATAGTAATATTGAAATAAGGTTTTGTTTTAAAATTAAGTATACAATGAATAAAACACCCCATGTTAAAAGGGGAAATAACTTTAATAAGTTTGCAAGAAGTGATGATGTTTATCACTCAAAGTAGTAGCAAAAGAATGAAATTAATGTTAAAACCAATAGTAACTAATAACTTATAAAGTATTGTTTGTTGCAATGTTATGAATAGGATATGGCTGAAAGGAACTTGCAGTCCATAAGCCTAATTGTTATATTTTAAAATGTGTATATTGAATAGTAATTAAAACAGAAACAGAATCAACACACAACACAAACAAATATGATAACAAAGTGAAGCCCATCAGGCTGAATTAAAATGTAATTTAAAAGAAATAAACAAAATACCATCATGGCTACTTTTGGCTATGAAAACGTCTAACTGTCACACACACACACAAATGTCAATTGTAACAAATTCACGAGGAAATTTATTAATCTAAGACCAGTAAATGGCCAGTAATTATATGTAAATCATTTTAAAAGAGAAATGTTATTATAAAAGTTTAATTTAAGAGAGATATGTAATTTATCAAATGTCAAATATTTAGACTAAAGTTAATTGTATAATAGAATATGACCTTATGAGGTATCATTTTAAACTTTGAAAGGAAAGAAATACAATAGTGATATTATTTATGACCCCAAAGGAACGATAAAGGAATAAAATTATTAAGAAAATACATAATAAATTTAAATAAAAATTCAAATCTCTTAACAATGCTTTTGAAGGAGGTCTTAACCAATCAAAGGGTTACTGTTACCATAGTAATGGGCCGTTGAATACTAATTTTCCGTTAAATTTATTAGACTTGAAGAAATGACGCGTGGGTAAGCGGCACGCAAAATTGTGATGACTGAAATTTTCCATTAAATAGTTAAAAAGACGTTCGGAAGTTGACAACAAAAACCAAAGACGAATAGATGCAGAACTACCAAGATTAAACGATGTCCTGGAACCAAATCACAAGAAATTAAATAACAGAAAGTCCCAAGACAAGACAGAAGGAGATGCCCGAAGCCTAAAACCAACCCAAAATTGCAGAATTTCCACTACCCCAGATGACAACATATCAACACTGTCTGAACTGATAAGTATCCAATAAATTCCTTTCTCCCAGAAACCAAATTACTTTAAATATTTCTCAAAACGATCACAATTTCTCACTATTAAACAAAGTTAATTTTCTTTCAAAGGTTTAATGCATAATCAACTTACATAAAAACATTTTGTTAATCAAAATATAACCTCGCATTAGTGTGCGAACTTTGTAACAAAAAATACGACACTACCGAACAATTTGTAAAAACACTTTATATTCTTTAAGTACGTATAAGGTATGGTAGTGTACTTTTTTAATGTAACCAATGTTTGTCTTATTTTATAATCCAAAGGACCCCAGATTTTGAACAGATTAATATATTGTATGTAAACAGAAGCCATCACGGCATCGAAATAATTTGTTTTAAAACCGAACCTTGAATTATTGGTGTCTCATGTTCTAAGCCGGAGCAATTTGTTATTAAACCATTTATAATCCTTTTATCATATTAATTAATGACTGAATTTGTATTAAAATTACAGTACAGAGTATTACCATCGTTTTATTTCATAGGACGTTGTAGAATATATGTGTGTTAGCAATTTTTATTCAGTAACCAACTAGCGCTCGTCACGAGTGGACAATACGGCAACCTGTACAGCGGCGGGAACCATTTGAACGCTCCAGCTGTCAACGCTAATAACACTTATCAACTTGTAATTTAATAATTTTAATTGTTTTAATATAAACAATTTGGTGCCACCCGGGATTTGCAACCCCTATGAATTAACAGGTAGGTTGTACTGGTAATTTGGACCACGCTACAGACTTCAGTAGTGACTACTATTATTGTAACGACCGGTGTGAGGCGAACACACCACATTAACACTTATACACATAATAAACAAGTGTAAACACATTTTAACAGGTACGACCACATTTTCTCGTTACAAAATATAAGTTGAAATCGTCAGTTTACAAAAATGTCGTTACACCTTTAAAATTATACAGGAGATGGCTTGTCCATCTTAATTTTTCATTTGAGAGCTCAAAAACAAGTTAAGACTAATCAATATTACTGTCTTTAAAATGGTTGAAAAACGTGTGATAACATCCTGAAATCAATCCCATTAAAGTAAACTGTAATAACACAATAAAAATACGCACTACTGAAACATTGTTTACAATGTAGAATTCGGGTAGAAGCAACCTGAGACAGATCGCGTATTGTTCAACAAACATCTGCTGCTACTGTTTTCATACTCTTCACTTTTTGGCAGCCTGAAGATCCCCAAGGGGGAAACGAAATGTTGCCGACAAGATGTCGATTCACAGCAACCGACTACTGCCTAACAGTTTTTAGAAATAATGTGAAAAATATTGACACCAGCCATGGAAGCTTTAGACAAAAGATATATATATATTGTAACTAGACCTGTATACTGGTTACAAATAAATATTTCTGTATTGTACAAAAACAAAACAAAATTATTTTAATTAAAAAAAAAATTTTGTTTTTGTACAATACAGAAATATTTATTTGTAACCAGTATACAGGTCTAGTTACAAATTGGCGTCCAACTAGAGGGCTTTAATTAGCGATTGGAAGACATCAATAACTTACCCAATTAATAATTAAGCTTGGCAGCGGTTATATCGTCAAGAAGGAAACAACATGCAGCGTCGTGCTACTTCTAAGAAAAGGGCGGCAGAGGCCGAAAAGGAAGTCGATATGGGGGACAAGGAGGCAACACCCGTGGAAGATATAGAAGTATTAGTAACGCCGGTGGAACATAAACAACCCGCACCACCAGAGGGACAACCTGAAGTACCAACGCAAACAGGAGACGTCAATGTCCCAGAGAAGGAGAAGCAGAGATCCCAAACAACAGAAGGTCCCATTCTAGATAAGATGATGGAAATGTTCCTAAAACTGAGTAAGGACATGGAAGAAAATGGATGACAACAACCAGTCCACCAAGGAAGAATTAAGCGAAATAAATAAGAATATAGAATCCACGGAGGAAGGATTAAAGAAGATGGAAGAAAATAGTAAGAAGATGGAAGAGAAGATGGAGGAAACCAGCAAGGAAATGAAAGGACAATCGATCCTTGAGTCAGAAAATTGATAAAACTAATCAAAGGATGGATGAAAACAATAAAAAGACTGAGGAGAAACTGGATGAGAATAACCAACGGTTACGAGAAGAATTAAGAGAAGTCAACCAGGAGAACATGAACAAGGTAGACGAAAGAATAGAGTTGGCAAAGGAAGAGTTGAGTAGGAAAATCAACGACAATAAAAGATTCATAATTAAAAAATTGGAACAAGAGACAATAATAGTAAACCAACAGATCAGGGAAGTTGACGAAAGATGTCGCCAGACTGAATGTGAAGTACAGGAAGTTAGAGAAGTAATAGATACCGAAATTACCCAAATCAAAGAACACCATAAGACAAGATTGGAAGAAAACCGAAAGGAAACACAGGAGGAAATAAGTAAGGTAAGAAACCAAGTCACAAAAAGGTGCGACGGGATGGAAGCAGTGATGACCAATATCACCGATCAAGTGCGGCAGAGCCAGGAAGAGATGGAGGTAATCCGAAACTGACCGACTAACTTCACTAATTTCCCCATGAATGAAAATCGAGAGTGGTTAAACTTCCGCCAATATAAAAGAAAGCCCATGGAGTTCTTGGCACGAATAGAGGAGTACATGGCCAAACATAGGCGCAACAGATGGGTCAATAACCGGGAATTGTTAGACGAGTCATTTTGAGAAATGACCGATCATTGGTGGATGGCCAACCGTAGTGACATCGAAGATTACCAGCAGTTCAAGAGCTTGTTCAAGGCGAAATACTGGTCTGAGACTACCCAAAATTTATTCCGTGACAATATCTGTCACGGACGTTACAAACAACAGGTGGGTAGCTCAATGACGGCATACTTCCTCGGCAAAGTATGTATGGCTAAGCATTTGGAACCAGCCATACGAGAAGAATGCCTCATAAACAAATTATCATATCACTATGATGAAGAGGTGATTCGAGCCAGGAGAGGCAGCCAAATCAAAACCATACAGGCTATGACGGAACTTCTCGAAAATTATGAGAACGAGGAGTATTACCGACAAAGCCGGAGGAGGAATGATCGGCCAGAACCCAGGAACTATCCGTATACCAACAACGGTAACAACAACAACAACAACAATGGATACCAGGGAAACCGAGCCAATCCACCAAATAATAACGCCAATAACAATTCTAATAATAATAACAATAACCACGGTCAAGGTAATCAAAATAATATTAGAACAAATAATGGTTATCAGGGTAATACAAACCCATATTACCCAAACCCCAACGTGAATAGTCAGAGAACCCCCAACTATAATAACAATGAACGTTATTATAATAATAATCGTGGGCAACAAATAATAACAATAGTAATAATAGGTTTTCTAGACTGAGGGTAAACGTCATACGCGCTGAAGACGGTCGCCAACGTAGGTACTACCATCAGCGACGCAACAGCTACCATGAATACGAGGATCGGCAGAGGAGCCGAGAATGTGACGAACCAAGGTATAATCAGAATAGGCGGAGTACAAGTCTAGAGAATACGGAACGGCAGACAAACCGCGAACAACCGTTGGATCATCGTGCAGAGCGGCAGGGACCCATTCAAGGTCTCCCGACTGATGCCTCAATCAGTGCGACACATAATAATGATGATATCGAACATTTAAACGGGAGGAGGCAGTAATAAATAACATAGACCCATTACTGCTCCTAACTCCTGGGTATATAAATGAGTTGCCAAGAGCAACTGACACTAATCGTATCACAATAATAAGGTGTAATTATTTAAAAAACCTTCGACACCAATTATTGGAGGAGGATGATACTAGCCCCAACAATAATATAAATAAATACATATCGATGCGGAGGTAGAAGGAGTCCCCGCAAGGTTAATGATCGATACTGGTTCCAATGTCTCAATAATTAGTATGATAGAATTGGAGAGAATACAACGGGAATGCGGAAGAATATTACCGACATTGCCGTTGAATAATATTATTCTACTAGGCGCCACCGGCCGCCAAAACAAGACGATAAGAAGACAAGTTTCAGCCAATCTGATTAGCTGTGGTATAGCGATTGACATGGAATTCTTAGTGGCAACCAGGCTGCCGTTTAACATATTAGTGGGGTGCGATGTGCTCAGACGAAACTCCGCAATAATTGATTTACGAACGGAGAAATTATCACTTTTTATGAATGGACAAACTTGGACGGCTGACTTGGTTGGTAGCGATACAGTAATTCCTAGCGATATCCACCAACAAATCCGCAAAATCAATTATATAACCAACACTCCTATGATCGAGAGGATAATAGACGATAACTCTAATGAGGATTTATGGTCCCAAAAAATCCAGGAAATCAGGGATTTCCGGGGCGGTATTACAAGGGAAAGGTTGCAAAAACACCAAGCGGATAAATTAATAAAAATTTACGAACAATACAGATCAGTATTTTCTGACGAGCCCGTTAAAGTAAAAAACTTCCAGTGTACTCTACAATTTCGAGATACAGTGGACTTTAACCTGAAGTCATACCCCATCGCGCAATCACGAAAGGAAGCTGTAAGAGCTGAAATAACTAAGATGATTAACCGTGACATAATAGAGAGTAGCCAATCCCCATACAGCAGTCCTATTGTGGCTATTCCTAAGAAAAACGGACAAGTCCGTCTATGCCTAGATGTGCGAGAAATCAATAAGATGATAATTAATGACAGGACTTCGCCCAGTGAGATAGAAGAGATTTTAAAACGTTTCCACGGTACCAAGTACTTTAGTACCTGGGACACGGTGTGCGGCTACTGGCACGTGGAATTACACCCACAGAGTCGCCAGTATCTGGCATTCATATTCGAAGGGCGTAACTACCCGTTTAAGAGATTGCCCTTCGGACTAGTGAATTCGGTCGGTCTTTGTACACTGCATGGACCAGATACTTGGCCAGGAAGCACTACAATTCACCACCGTGTATGTAGATGATTTGCTTGTATCCTCAGAAACATGGGAGGAACACTGCTACCGTGTGGAACACGTGCTGAAGAAATTGGCTGCGAATAACATCACGCTCAAGCTAGAAAAATCTCAATTTATTGCCAAGGAAATTCAGTTCTTGGGCTTTATATTAAATGACCAAGGAATCTCACCGTCGGCTGAAAAAGTAGAAGCGATTCAGAAATTTCCGATACCAAGGAATAGAATGCAATTACAGTCATTCCTGGGACTCTGTAATTACTATCGCAAGTTCCAGGAAAAGTATTCTGAATTGACCGCCAGATTTCAACCGCAACTGTCATCCAAAAATAAATGGATCTGGGGTATAGAGCAGAATGAGACATTACAACTGATTAAAGAAAAATTTCTTGAACCCATTATACTTCGCCATCCAGATTTCAGTAAACCTTTCTTCTTAAATTGCAATGCCAGCGACATTAGCCTTGGCACAACGCTATATCAAGAGGATGAGGAGGGCGAACATCTCGTGATTTGCTTCGTAAGTAGAGCGTTAAACCAGTGCGAAAAGAACTACCACATCACTGAGAAAGAGCTGTTAAGTGCAGCGGCGGGGCAATACCTAAATTTGATGTGGGCAAGATAAATTTTGCGAGGCCCTCAGGTGGCGCAAGAGGACGGATTTTATATAGAGAAAAAAAATGTTTTGAAACTGTCAAATTTTTATTCATAAAAATGCAAACATCTTCACTTTAACTAACATTATTAAGTAATAACTAACAGTAAAGAATTAAAGAAACAGAAATTTCCTGCTTTTAGCCTTACTGAACTCCTTAATAACTGTATCGTAATCCAGCTTAGATGCTGTATCTGCTTCAATAGATAAAACTGCCAAAGCTGAAAGTCTTTGCTGACCCATTGTACTTCTTAAATAATTTTTTATTAGTTTTAATTTTGAAAAGCTCCTTTCAACGGAGGCTGTACTTACTGGTACTGTTAACAAAATTCGAATGACAATATAAATATTTGGGTAAATTTCTTTTAAGTTATTTTCTGTTACGTATTGGAGCAGCTGTTTCACATCTTTAATGAAGTCGGGTAAATTTGGGATCATTGTTTGTAATTCTTCATATAATTCGTAAGGTTGGAAGTCACTGCTCTCACCCACTCGCAGAACTGTGTGTAAATCTTGACAGTTTTTTAATATATGCTCTTTTGGAATATTTTTTAACTTGCTTAGATTATAGAGAAAACCAAAATTTTCAAAATGTTGATTTAAAGATATAAATCTTGAATCCATATTGCTCACTATGGAATCAATCATGGTGTTAAAAAAATCTGTTTCGTACCGGCTTTTGGGAGACTGTATAGGTTCATCGCTGCTTTCATAATCTAACATCGTTTTCTTTTTGGCTACCCTTTTATTTTTAAAGTCTTTTGGCAGATCATAACTGCTTTTCTCAATAAATTGACGAACGTCAGACAAGCATTGTTCGAACCCAGTTTGTCGATATTCTTTGATCCAGTCACAAAATGTACGCAAATGTTCAAGAGCAATGCTTAAATCGACTTGTGCAGATTGCCATAATTTGCTTATGATATTAACACGCGATAATATCTCACACCATAAATGTAATGATATGATAAATTCTAAGCTGAGCATTTCGTTCAAAACCAAATCACAATCACTGGGTGTGTCTGATTGTTCCGTGTGATTTTTTAAGCTTTCAATGCATTCAACATCATCAAATTGCAATAATATGGCCTTCACTGCCTCGATTCTGCTTTCCCACCTTGTGTCTGATAAAGGCTTTATAGTAAGCTTTAATTTGTCTTTAATTCCCAGCATTTGCTGGATCTTGAAAACAGCAAATAAATTTTCTGAATAAAACCAAAAAATGTTTTTGCTGCCGCAGAAGAATTAGCTGCATCTACCAACAGCAGATTCCAACTATGACACCCGCAAGGTGTAAAAAATGCCCTGGGATTAATATTTAATATTCGAGTTTTAACTCCACTATTTATGCCTACCATATTTGCACCATTGTCGTATCCTTGGCCACGAGTTTTGAATATCTAATCCATTTTTTTCTAGCTCTTCCAGTATTGCATTAGTTAGATATTCTCCAGTCGTCTCAGCGACAGCAAGAAATCCGATAAAGTTTTCTTCTATTGTGCCGGTTGATGTATTACAAAATCTTAAGATAACTGACATTTGTTCAACTCGACTATAGTCTATAGTGCAGTCGAGCAAAATAGAATAATATTTTACCTCTTTTACCCTACGAATCACTTCATCGGTAATTGTTTTTGACATCAATGTGATCAATTCATTTTGAATATCGTGGCTTAGATAATGGTGTGCAAGTTGTTTGTCATTAATGCGTTTCATGTGTTCCCGTAATGTAGGATCATATTTAGATATCAATTTAAACAAGTCTATGAAGTTACCAGAATTCCCACTGTCGTCGCCTATCTTGAAAGATTCTCTGTGACCTCTAAATGCCAGATTATGAGAGGCTAAGAAATTAATATCAATTAATCTCTCAAACAAATTGTGCCAATGTTTTTCAAATTCACGAATTAGCCTTTCGTTTTCTTGGTCTATTGTTTTTCCATGCTTTATTCCTTTCTCTAATGTCATCCATTGGAACATAAATGCCATATGTTCTTTGGTATTCTCATGCCTTTGTAAAATACTACTCAAGGGTTTCCAGTCACAGCACCCTCCCTGTACCATCTGAGTTTGTGAATTGCCAAATAGTCTGCATGGAAAACAGAAAATTTTATTTTGAGAATTTGAATAAACCAATCAGCGACGATGTTGAGTTTCACCATTAATTAGTTTTCTTGAGAAATGAAAATTAGAAAAGTGCCTATGATCATCGTCTTTGGGATAATCTTCATCACTGTTATTTAACTGCTGTGTAGGGCCGCTTTGAACTATAACATGACGCTGAGAATCCGTTATGGGAAACGTCCACATTCCCGGATCCGAACTAACAAATGCTTGTTTAACTACATCACTGACATCGCTGCTAACTGGCGGAGAACCTATTTGTTCTTCTTGAATTCTACTGCTCAACACAGGAGTTTCAGTTTCAGATTCTGATTGGCTAGAGTTTGATCCTATCTCTATTTCCGACTGTGGTTCGGTACTCAGTGCGTCTGGAGTACTTCCCAAATTCAACGGAGTCTCGGACGTGGCTATATCTTTTTTGGAAGTCGAATCAATCGATTCTGTACTACCAGATGCAGTTTTTTTTGTGAAACTTCATCATACCTGAACTTAAAACCTGATTTGATACAGCTCTTTCAGCTTTTCTTTTTCTTTTTGCTGAACCAGATTCCCATTTTCTCCCGACATCTCTATCTCTCCTGGGGCCTGGGCCTGACATGTTAAGACAAGAAGGTCGTATATTGTATCTGTAACCTGTAAACAATAATAACATTTTTACTTCTTTGCATAAATACACTATAAACCTGAATGTAAGAAATCTGACGCGCCAATGTAGGAAACGAGAGACTCCTACATTCGTAAAGTAGGAAACCAGCATTGTATACATTGTAATGTAGGAAACTAGCATTTCCTACTTTCATAAAGTAGGAAATCAGAATTTCCTACATTTTTACAGATAAATTAAAAGATTAATCATCTTTTAACCACAGAGATAGAATAATTATATAGGTTCTATGTAATTATTAATATACAACAGTCAAAAAGAAAATTAAATATATTAATGAAATTATAGATTTATTTCCTCACTTTAGATACCCACTTTTAAAAATTTTGGAGTGACCATATCCTACCAGCAATTTTTACTATCTTACTTATTTTTTTTATTTGCAGTAAGCAATATAAGTAATACATATAATTAAGCAAATTTTTTTAAATTGAAACGCAAATACATTTATCTAGACATACAATTTATACATGGCCTCGAAGACTGACTTTGAATCATGGCTTCAACAAATCACCTTTGAAGACTTTAAGTTTTAAAATATAAGTGTTTATGAACTTATAAATGCCATTCAATTTGATTTATATTAAGCACTTTATTTTAAACATATGAATCAATGACATTAGTATATAAAGGTTATTGTAAATATATACCAAATTTTTTATAAACATTGAAAATCAAATTCTCAATTTCCAGACCTATCTATAAGAAAAATTTGGCATGTACTTATAATAACCTTTTTGTATTGATGTTACAGTTTAATATATTTAAAACAAAGTTATTTATAAAAATAAGAAATCAAATTGAATTTCTATAGAGAGTTATATTCTTCGAACTCTTCGAAGACTTGTATGATTTGAAGTCAGTCTTCGAGACCATGTATAAATTGTATGTCTAGATAAATGTATTTGCATCTCAATTTTAAAAAATTTGCTCAAAATATATGTATGTGGCTTACTGCAAATAAAAAAAATAAGTAAGATAGTAAAAATTGCTAGTAGGATAAGGTCACTCCAAAATTTTTAAAAGTGGGTATCTAAAGTGAGGAAATAAAGATTTATAATTATATTAATTATGCAATGAGCCTTCACTGTACATGTATAAGAATAATGGAACTCAGTAGTTTATTTTATTTACTAAATTATTTGACAATAAATACATTAAACAAATGTTTCATGTCATTAGCTGTCTGAATAATAAGCTCATAATGAAGATTATAACCTCATGAGTGTTCCATACAGTAGCACGTGGCGCTAGAGACAATGACATCTACCACTTTAAACATTCTATCTTTAATTTCATTAATATATTTAATTTTCTTTTTGACTGTTGTATATTAATAATTATATAGAACCATATAATTATTCTATCTCTAAGGTGAAAAGATTATTAATCTTTTAATTTATCTGTATAAATGTAGGAAATTCTGATTTCCTACTTTATGAAAGTAGGAAATACTAGTTAAATGTATAAAATGCTGGTTTCCTACTTTACGAATGTAGGAATCTCTCGTTTCCTACATTGGCGCGTCAGATTTCCTACATTCAGGTTTAGAGTCTACTTTAAGTACCTACACATTATAAAACCTACTACACATGTCCACAACGAATAATTATTTATAATATAATATTATAAATAATTATAATATATTAATAATAACAAAATCTAAATGTCATGTCTTGTGTTTCATATTGTATTATTTATTTTTAATATTGCCTACTGATATTTTGTGGATAGTAAAGCACGAAGCACTGACATTACAGTTTTCAACAAAAAATGAGAAAATGAAACACCAAGATGCAAGATAATAATAAAATTAGCATCACAAAATTAAAGTATTATGCACCATAACTAATTCATAAATGAATAAATAAATTATCAAAGCGTATGTATAAGATTTATATGTATGTATACATATATAATTGTAAGTGAACAACAAAGTGCAATGTCACAATAAATTATTGTCAAAAGTCAAGCTTTTAAACTCAAGAATACTAATATGTAATAAGGAGAGACTAAGGAAAATGTGATGAAACAAATAAAGTTTATAAAATCATTGTTATATGCGATTAACATTTATTTTCCAAATGGTCACGATTTTTAAAGTTATAAACTTTTTACGTGTATATAAAAAAATATTTGCTTTCAAGTACTTTTTCCACTATAGGCCTACTTATAATCAGGTTCGCTGAGAGAAATTCGAAGTCCCCGAATAAATTTTGATTAAATGAAAAGTAGATACGTTTTAGTACACAATTTTATTACAAAACTTATTAAAATATGTATATATTTAATATGTATATTTTAACAAGTTTTGTAATAAAATTTATATTTTATCCAATGTAATAATACACTAGCATGCATTTAAACTAATATTGTGAATTAACCAACTCTCTCAATAATATTATTACATATATTTAGTAAGATATATATGACCAATACCATAATTCGGTATTGCTGGTACTCACCAAAATTCATTATTTGCCGGGCTCATCTTCTGCTTTTATACACTGCTTTATACCTAAGGGTTCCAGGGTTTCGGGTACAGGAAGATTTCGAAACACAGTGGACGACACAATTGATAATACAATATTCTTGAGGTTAACCATTAAATTTAATTTCACTATACGTTCTTACATACAAACCATGTGTTTACTATAATGACGTCAGGTGGCCTGACTTAAAAACAAAATGGCGGTTGCCCTTATTATATCTCGTGGTATTCTTTAATTGCTTTATTGTTGGATTAATATTAGTTTAACAGTACTGCTGCAGCTTCAAATTTATGAATGAATAGAGTTTTAAAATTTATTACACAAACCAATGCCCTCGGCATGTTTTTTATGGCCATACATCCACTCTCTCATTTGCACACTCAGTTTTCGACACATACATTTTTAAATTAACAATTGAATATTAATGAGCTCATAAATAGAAAAATAATGAAAGGAACTTCTCTGGTTTAATCGGTGCTGATGTCCATCCGTTGATTGTGCTTACTGCCCATGGTGATGGCCGGTGTTCGGCTTTTTTAGTCTGCCGCTTAATTAGGTTGATATTGCACTGAATTTACATTTGAAGTTACTGTAAGTGAACAAGTTATATGAGCCTTTATTGCTCCACTATAATGGCCAACATTTTGCCAGTTGTATTTAAATTATTATAAAATTTTGTGCACCCAGCGATACATCGCTGTGGCTGCTATGAAGGATGGCGTTGAAATGAGAGCGAGGCAAATGTAAAATTACGCTTGTGTGTGTGTAGTTCTTACGTCATTCTGCTTTGTCTTACTGGACAACGCCTCGTTACACACATTGTACTCAGTGCGTCATTGTTCTTAGCGATGACGGAGCCGTGTTATAGCCCAATCATAATGCATATTGTTGTACTTCGTCATAAACACCGCCATGGTATATTTTGATGTTTTCACGTCCACCGGAGACCTTGGTGTTTTACTCTGGCCGAAATTACGTTGTTCCTTTTTCCAGAGGGACAATGTACCTAACCATTCTGTATGTTTAAAAAAATACATAATATAACATTGAAAATCCCCATAATTCTGGTACTGAGTCAGTCTGTACTGTTACAAACCCCCTCAAGGAAAATTTTTGTGTCGGAACACAAAAAATTTCCTTGACTCATTCACACTTTCCTAAAAGGATCAGTCTAGATATGTCACCACAACCCCCTGTAATGTTACCAAAAAATTTTATCATCACTTACCCTTGGTCCCATGATGTTGGTCGCACCCTCTGACCTTACTGGACTTCTCCTGAGAGATCCCTACACCATAAGGCCATGAGGCACTCTACACTCCTGTTCTGACGCTCCAGCCAGCCCAGGACTGCGGTCACAACACCACAAAACTCTGAAACATCCAATACAAAAATTCAAAATAGTGGTATAATACACTTACATATCTACAACTGATATGTTCCCCTTTAGACGCATTGGTTTGTGTTTGGGGCATTGGTTTGGTCTTAAAATCAACAGGTTCAACCTCACAACTACAAGACTTAGAATACCTTGATTTTTTACCACCACCTAAATCAATTTCTTATTTGTAAGAAAATAACAACATATCTATAACTACACATATAACACAATATATCAATAATTCTTTAATATACCCCCAAAATACCTTCACCTAATTAATTCTACAAATTCAGATTACAATTATCATGGCAGACATTTTTTCTTTAAACTTTGTTGCTCAACTTATAATCAGTTATTTATTTTGTAAATGGCAGCTTACTAGAATAATTTATTTAACTTCATTTTTAACTTTAAACTTCTCACTTTAAAATATACTATCTCTTAACACTTATTATCGTCCTTACCCCTGTAACGACCTCCTAGCCACACACTCTATTGCCCTCAACATAATAAAACATTGTACATTACATATTAACATTATTTTTTACCTTACATTACACAATTTAAATTTACATGATTTGTACCAAACTTTATCACATTACTACTTCAACAATTCTCTATTAACTTTTAATTATTTGACCTTCATTAGATTCTATACAACAATTTCAAATTTATCCTTACCTTTCTGTTACAATTACCTTCCTATCATGAATTTCCCTTTTCTAACCCTTCTATCCTTACTCGTTTGGGTGACTCTCTATTACTCACTATTTTCTATGTCTTATTTTGGCATCTGTCAACCTAACCTTACTACCCCTTTTTTCTACACTAGCCGCTTCTAACCATTAATATATTTCGACACCAATATCTCTATAATAAACCCCTTCATAAATCCCATTTAAAACCTCTGGCACCGCACCTTTTTTTGTACTAGTATGTGTGTATTCCCTCTAACCAACTCATTCCCTTATCGGTTTCTGACCCTTTCAGATAACCCTTTCCGGCACACAACGATCCACTCCCGTCTCAACATCTCTCGTTGGACTCCTACACCAATACCCTTATTACAAAATATCACCATCAACAACAACTATAATTACCATTCACATCACTCAACTCTACATATAATTACTAACCACTGTGTCCCTAAAATATCTAACACCTCTTTATATTTTATCAGCATCTCAACACTTTATTTTTCCTAACTCCCAATAACTCTATTCAACCAACTCCAATGCCCTTATTTATCACTATTACCCAAACTCTTTACAACATTTCAACTTAATATACTATTACAAAATTTATCACTTATCTGCTAACAATAATACCTCTCAATACCCAAATCTATTTCCTGCTTAATCATTTACTAACCCTTATACCCTGAATCTCATAATATCATTTAAACTTTCTTTTGTTATTTAAAATCGTACAATACATGCTTACCTAAAAAATACATAAAATACACAACAGTAAAATACACAAATACATAGACATCAATACACAAAATATACAATTCACATAATCATGAAATCATTCACCATAATCAGTCCTCATCAGTCCATTTTTAAAAACACTGTCCACACAATTAAATGTTCATAACACAATAGAAGGTCTACCCTCCATCGTCAAATAACAATCGCACCTTAAAACTATATACATGGTTTAATATTGAATGTCTTATATTATTACAATCAATATACCTACTATTCAAATTTCTATAATTTTCCACAATCTCATTTAATCTGTCATGATTGGTCATTGTCCTGTCACCTCCAGCATAATTCGTCACCACTAGGTATGTTATAAAGTCATTATTTCCATAATAGATATTTACCATATATCCGTCGTGCGACTTCGTTTTTCTCGTCTTATTTTGACGCGTTTCGGCAACGAATTGCCATCTTCAGAATCTTAATCACTCATATGAGATCGTTAAAAAATTAAAAACATTAAAATCATTACGGTAAAAGTGCACTTTTACGATATTGGAAACTCACAGACGCGAACATGAAAGTTTATGTTTCTCGAGTGGACTATATCGATCGACTGCTTTCGCGTGGACAATATCGATCAACTGATTCACTGTTTATATAGCCACTGATAAACCTGTTTTGCTTATTATAGCCCATATGTACTGTGACATTTCATTTACTGGCGCCCGTGTGCAAGTATTGCCGTGTCGTACAACATGTTATGTGAAAATGTAAGTTTATCATTCAAGACATAATCACTGTTGATTTTGACGGCTTTATATATTTCGTATTCCTCAAGCGCGTCCATGTATTTTCCTTTCCTGCAGCAATGCAAAGGCTGGAAATTTGTCTCAAAATCACTGTAGTTATGATTACATAGTATCAGGTGCCTGGCAAAATTAGATGTTGTTTTATGTAATTCCCTTCTGGGAAGATGTTCGTTATATCTTTCTTCAAATGGTCTGCCTGTTTGGCCTATGTAGAACATGTCGCATGAGCTGCAATTCATCTTGTATACGCCGGTTCTTTTTCTTTCTGGTATACTGTTTTTTCGGCTAAGAAGTCTCTGAATGTTGTTATTTGTACGAAAGGTTACAATTACATGGTGTTTCTTGAGTTCGTTAACTAGAATATTTGGTAAAATGTTTGTGTAATCTGCAGATATGTATTTATTAACCGGAAGTGTGTTATCATTGTTCGACTTTTTTAATTTCTTCTCTTTGTGTTTACTTATTAATTTATCCACTAATGAACTTTTATATCCGTTAGCCGCTGCTATGTGCTTGATGGTATTAACCTCTTCAATGTAGTCTTTTTCACTTAACGGTATAGTTAGCAATCTATGCACAAAACTATTGTAAGCTGCCATTTTATGCGAGGTGGGATGATATGAATCGGCATGAATTGTGACGTCCGTTGTTGTGGCCTTTCTATAGATTTTAAATTGAAGTTTTCCTTCGTTTTTTAAAATGGTTAAATCTAAGAAATTTAATTGATTTTCTTCTTCTATTTCAGATGTGAATTTAATCTTATGGTGTATGCTGTTTATGTGACTATTTAAGTTTTGTATTTGCCTTTTTGTTCCATTAAATATCATAAACGTATCGTCGACGTATCTACAATAAAAAATGATTTTATTCTTGTATAATTTATTCGATATTATGTTCATATTCTCATAATAATTTAAATATATATCAGCTAATAGTCCTGACAATGGCGAACCCATAGCCAGACCGTCATCTTGTGTAAAAAACCCGTTGTCAAATGTAAAGTAATTTTGTTCCAAGACGACTGTAAGTAGTTTTATAAGTTCATTGATTTTTTGCATGCTAAGTTGAGCTACTTCCTTTAAATTGTTATTTACAATTTCTATAGTTTCCCTCACGGGGATATTAGTGTACAAATTAGTTACGTCTAACGATACTAATTTATATTGTGGTAGTATTTCTATCTTTTTAAGTTTTTCAACAAACTCATAACTGTTCTTTATACTGTAATTATTTGCTATCCTGATATTATTCTTAATTAACGTCACTAACAATTTAGCAGCTTTGTATCCGGGAGCTGTGGTGTAGTTTATTACTGGTCTGATTGGTGTACTTTCCTTGTGGATTTTAGGTAGTCCTGTGAATTTTCCTGTGAACTACACCACAGCTCCCGGATACAAAGCTGCTAAATTGTTAGTGACGTTAATTAAGAATAATATCAGGATAGCAAATAATTACAGTATAAAGAACAGTTATGAGTTTGTTGAAAAACTTAAAAAGATAGAAATACTACCACAATATAAATTAGTATCGTTAGACGTAACTAATTTGTACACTAATATCCCCGTGAGGGAAACTATAGAAATTGTAAATAACAATTTAAAGGAAGTAGCTCAACTTAGCATGCAAAAAATCAATGAACTTATAAAACTACTTACAGTCGTCTTGGAACAAAAATACTTTACATTTGACAACGGGTTTTTTACACAAGATGACGGTCTGGCTATGGGTTCGCCATTGTCAGGACTATTAGCTGATATATATTTAAATTATTATGAGAATATGAACATAATATCGAATAAATTATACAAGAATAAAATCATTTTTTATTGTAGATACGTCGACGATACGTTTATGATATTTAATGGAACAAAAAGGCAAATACAAAACTTAAATAGTCACATAAACAGCATACACCATAAGATTAAATTCACATCTGAAATAGAAGAAGAAAATCAATTAAATTTCTTAGATTTAACCATTTTAAAAAACGAAGGAAAACTTCAATTTAAAATCTATAGAAAGGCCACAACAACGGACGTCACAATTCATGCCGATTCATATCATCCCACCTCGCATAAAATGGCAGCTTACAATAGTTTTGTGCATAGATTGCTAACTATACCGTTAAGTGAAAACTACATTGAAGAGGTTAATACCATCAAGCACATAGCAGCGGCTAACGGATATAAAAGTTCATTAGTGGATAAATTAATAAGTAAACACAAAGAGAAGAAATTAAAAAAGTCGAACAATGATAACACACTTCCGGTTAATAAATACATATCTGCAGATTACACAAACATTTTACCAAATATTCTAGTTAACGAACTCAAGAAACACCATGTAATTGTAACCTTTCGTACAAATAACAACATTCAGAGACTTCTTAGCCGAAAAAACAGTATACCAGAAAGAAAAAGAACCGGCGTATACAAGATGAATTGCAGCTCATGCGACATGTTCTACATAGGCCAAACAGGCAGACCATTTGAAGAAAGATATAACGAACATCTTCCCAGAAGGGAATTACATAAAACAACATCTAATTTTGCCAGGCACCTGATACTATGTAATCATAACTACAGTGATTTTGAGACAAATTTCCAGCCTTTGCATTGCTGCAGGAAAGGAAAATACATGGACGCGCTTGAGGAATACGAAATATATAAAGCCGTCAAAATCAACAGTGATTATGTCTTGAATGATAAACTTACATTTTCACATAACATGTTGTACGACACGGCAATACTTGCACACGGGCGCCAGTAAATGAAATGTCACAGTACATATGGGCTATAATAAGCAAAACAGGTTTATCAGTGGCTATATAAACAGTGAATCAGTTGATCGATATTGTCCACGCGAAAGCAGTCGATCGATATAGTCCACTCGAGAAACATAAACTTTCATGTTCGCGTCTGTGAGTTTCCAATATCGTAAAAGTGCACTTTTACCGTAATGATTTTAATGTTTTTAATTTTTTAACGATCTCATATGAGTGATTAAGATTCTGAAGATGGCAATTCGTTGCCGAAACGCGTCAAAATAAGACGAGAAAAACGAAGTCGCACGACGGATATATGGTAAATATCTATTATATTAATATAAGCGACTTGGAGACAACTAACCTAAAATGTCATTATTTCCATTATCATCTTCTCCTACTGCTATATCAGCTTCCTTACAAGGTAGGTACTCATTATTTTTATTATATATCATCTCTACACCTAACCTTTTCATAAACTCTTCATAATTTTTCTTTACTTTATATATCTCAATTTCTCTCTTTCTCAAAACATTTCTCACCATCATACCAAGCTGCACACTCTCTCTCCATATATGCAGGGGACTCTACTACTTTATCACTGCACCACCTGTGAAGTGCACAAAAAAAAACCAGGGACCACTTTATTTGTAGACCTTCTGTCTTCCAAATACTCATTGAAGGCACTCTCGTCCTTCCTAAACACACGTGAAGTCTTTACTTCACCCCCTACTACAACATTAAGGGAAAATCTTACCCCCTGCAACCCCTTTATCTGTAAATTCTCTCTATACTTTCTCTCTAATTCATCAACACTTTTTATCACTTCATTATCAAATTCTACTCCCATTATACTTTTATCACTACTCTCAATACTCACACAATTATTTTCTAACACCATATTTGTAATTCTATCATAATTCTCACCACTTACCTTGTTTTTGTCTATCTCTAACTTGTCTACTTTGTCAATACTACAATTTTGTCTCTGTATTTTCTTTTTAAATTTTTCTAATTTCTCTTCTACTTGCTTTAATTTGACATTCTGTAAAGTATTTTGCTTTTTTAACTCACTTTCAAAACTATCTAGTTTTACGTTAAGTGTACTGTTCATCTGATTTATTTTGTCTTCGAACTTATTGTTTTGTTGTTCGAATTTGTCATTGATTAATGTAAATAAATTTTCTAATGAAATTTTATTTTCGACTATTTTGGGCGTTGAGCTAATGTGTCTTTCCAATAAAATGGATTCTGTCTCTGAATTTTCTATTTCTATGCTATTGTTATTTTCTGCCATTTTGTATTTTAAATAGTTATTTATCTCTATTTGTATTTGACTACGCAATATACTCAACTCGTATTTAACTATTTACCTTTAACAACATAACCTCTCATTCATTATATATCGTCTTCTGTGTTTCTCCATCTATCTGTTTTATATAAATTAATTTTATATAGAGTCCACTGTGAGGGCGACCAATTGTGAATACACAAACTTCTTTCAATAATATTATTACATATATTTAGTAAGATATATATGACCAATACCATAATTCGGTATTGCTGGTACTCACCAAAATTCATTATTTGCCGGGCTCATCTTCTGCTTTTATACACTGCTTTATACCTAAGGGTTCCAGGGTTTCGGGTACAGGAAGATTTCGAAACAGTGGACGACACAATTGATAATACAATATTCTTGAGGTTAACCATTAAATTTAATTTCACTATACGTTCTTACATACAAACCATGTGTTTACTATAATGACGTCAGGTGGCCTGACTTAAACAAAATGGCGGTTGCCCTTATTATATCTCGTGGTATTCTTTAATTGCTTTATTGTTGGATTAATATTAGTTTAACAGTACTGCTGCAGCTTCAAATTTATGAATGAATAGAGTTTTAAAATTTATTACACAAACCAATGCCCTCGGCATGTTTTTTATGGCCATACATCCACTCTCTCATTTGCACACTCAGTTTTCGACACAACATTTTTAAATTAACAATTGAATATTAATGAGCTCATAAATAGAAAAATAATGAAAGGAACTTCTCTGGTTTAATCGGTGCTGATGTCCATCCGTTGATTGTGCTTACTGCCCATGGTGATGGCCGGTGTTCGCCTTTTTTAGTCTGCCGCTTAATTAGGTTGATATTGCACTGAATTTACATTTGAAGTTACTGTAAGTGAACAAGTTATATGAGCCTTTATTGCTCCACTATAATGGCCAACATTTTGCCAGTTGTATTTAAATTATAAAATTTTGTGCACCCAGCGATACATCGCTGTGGCTGCTATGAAGGATGGCGTTGAAATGAGAGCGAGGCAAATGTAAAATTACGCTTGTGTGTGTGTAGTTCTTACGTCATTCTGCTTTGTCTTACTGGACAACGCCTCGTTACACACATTGTACTCAGTGCGTCATTGTTCTTAGCGATGACGGAGCCGTGTTATAGCCCAATCATAATGCATATTGTTGTACTTCGTCATAAACACCGCCATGGTATATTTTGATGTTTTCACGTCCACCGGAGACCTTGGTGTTTTACTCTGGCCGAAATTACGTTGTTCCTTTTTCCAGAGGGACAATGTACCTAACCATTCTGTATGTTTAAAAAAATACATAATATAACATTGAAAATCCCCATAATTCTGGTACTGAGTCAGTCTGTACTGTTACAATATGACTGTATATAATTAATAGCAAAACACAAACCTTTCAAAGTTTCCAAAATTAAGAAAAAAACATGTTAGCTCACAAACTATCAGTTCAGCCATTCCACGCTAAAATGAGACCTAAAGCTAAATTAAAAAAAAAAACAATGTAATTATAAACTATGATTGACTCAATTTGTAGTTAGCTTTATTCATATTATGACTTTTATGAATAAAACTATTATAATGTGTGTAACATGTGAAAGTATAATTACCTAAGATGTAGTAATTCACGCATGTCGACTGGGGGGTCATGCACACGATGGTGTTTAAATTTATTTTTTTGATAATATTGTTATGAACTGGCTACGCATAGGCTGAGAATTGACCTAAGTTGGTATTATTGACTAATAATAATAACCACGCAAAATATCAAAATTATCAACTTCTAAAAGTTCTAAACATAAAACAGTTTTTTACTTATTTTAGTTCAATGTACCAGACCGATCAACAATCACTGCCTATTTATTTAATGTTTATCGTTTTCAAACAATGAACCACACTCATTCTCACATCAAAATCTGTCAGAAAAACAAAATAAGATTACATACGGCGCACGATGGAATGACTGCATGCGGCACTCTGATGGGCTCTCTAGCCGTTGAGAAGCGTGAAGCAAACGGAATGGGAAATCTCCGGCGGGCGGGGATCATAGAGGTATATAGATAGAGGGGCCGAAGTATAGGCGCTCGTGTAAAGGCCCCTTCACACGACGCCACCACATAGGTTCAAATGAGATGCTGGCGGCGCCACCACTGGTGGCGTGATGTTTTTTCCCTGCCACTGCTCATTTGAACCTGTGTTGACGTGGTGGCGCGGCCATGGTGGCGTCGTGTGAAGGGGCCCTTAGTGGAAATGTATACGCAGAAACATCACACGCTCGTTTCTATCCTTGTTTACTAACGCATGCGGGAGAGTGGAACTCGCGTGATTCCATCTCTCTTCTCCAGCCGGACAGTTTCTCAGCCAGTTCACCACCTCTATCTATATACCTCTATGGCGGGGATTCCCCGCAACGCCAGCAAATGTTGCTAGCAGTGTTACCAATGATAGAAAATACCCACTACCTTACCCGCAGTTCGGGTAATTACCCGTAATTTGGCAACACTGCTTGCTAGACTAATTTTTAAAAAACGAATGTGGTAGGTTAGTATTGCCAGATGCTTGCTAGCCGGTGGGATTTATCGTTTTATGATGAGTAAAATCTTTACTCATGGTCACGGCTGTTAATGGTCCTAGCTAAATATTTTTCATGAGTTAAAGAAATCTGCATAAACTTTCGAGGTGCGAGGCCCCTCGGACCGCGAGGCCGTAGGCGGTGGCCCACGCCTTACGCCGCTTCTGGTTAAGTGTAGTGTTCGCGTGTGGCAAATTCCGCACCTACATCCTAGGTTATCCCGTTACCGTCCGGACAGACCAAAGTCCATATTGTTCTTGGAGGTGCAAACTGAGTCACGGAAGGTTGACCCGGTGGATACTGTTACTGCAAGAATACATTCTTTAAGTGGGAGTACATCCCAGGAAAGAAGAAAGTCGTTGCGGACGTGTTATCACATATTGACATAGAAAGGCAGACATTCGAGGGAGAGAAAGAAAGTGTACTCAAGATATACCACATTCTTAGTACCAGAGCCGATCTAGCCTCATTATTAACCAACCTGAGCACCCACCAACAAGCAGACCCGAAATTAAAAATATAAAAACTAGACTAGAATCGGGTGACGAAACAATCGCCCGATATTATCAAATTAATAACATTCTATTTAATAAACCATCTTTAAGAAAGGAAACATGGAAGGTAATCATTCCAACCCATATCGAAAAAGAGATAATAATTAATTATCATATTCGATATAGGCGCCTTAAAGGTGATAAAGGCCCTGGAGGAGAGCTGCCACATGAAAGATATCAACCGGAAGTATATAAGAGGTTGGCACATTTGCCAACTCGTTAAATCTAATAATGAGAAAAAGGAAGGCCAAATGATTCCTATAAAATCACAGGTAAAGTTGGAAAAGGTATTCTTAGACATCTGCGGGCCATTTCCCCGCAGTGGCGGTCGTCACAGATATAAGTATCTAATAATAGTGATGGACCATTTCACCAAATTCGTCAAGCTATACCCAGCAAATCGGGCAACTACTAATAAAAGGAGAATTTTGAATTATAAAACCAAATTCAAAAATATAGTAAGAACACCTTACAACCATTATTATGAAAACTATTATTAAGAGGAGTTAAAAAGAAGAAGAATTTTGAATAAAAAATCCATAACAATTCAAAAACAAAGTAAGATCACCTTACTACAAATAAATTTGAAAGAAACCATTTGGAAGAATAAAAAGAAAGGAGAATTTTGAATTAAAAAACCCACAAAATTTAAAAATATGAGTAAGAACAGCTTACTACAACTATTTATCAAAAAACCATTATGAAAATAAAAAGAAAAGAATTTTGTTAAAATCAACAAAAGTCAAATATATTGTAATGTCAAATTACAAACAAAGTATTAATGAAAAATATTTATGATTAATAAAAGAAAAAGAATTTAGAATAAAACAAATCAATTCTAAAATATAAAGTAATGTCAAATTACAACCAATGACTTACAAAAACATTCTATGAAATTAAATAAAAGGAAGTAAAAACCAATGATACGATTAAAGGAATGAACTTGTATTGAAATAAAAATAATAACACTTTGAAGTAATAAAAAGAGAAACAATGACCTCATTAAAAAATAATTAAAGAATTCATTTGAATAAAAAGTCCGAGAGAAGTACTTTATGAAAAGGAACAAAAAATAAATGTAATTAAATAAATCACTAATGAGTGTGATCATGAAATAAATGTCGAGTGTAATAAAGACAATTAGAAGAAAGTGCTAGAACATGGAACTAGTGGAATGAATAAAAGCTAAGAAACAAACAAAAAAATATCAGAAAATATATGCTATCAATAAACAGAAGCAGATTGTAATAAAAACCAGAGAAGAATAAAGAATTAATAACCAAAACTTTATATTAGAATAAACAATGATAATTATATTAATAAAAGAGCTTCCCACCATAAGAATTGAGATAACCATCTAGCTAACAAGTCAGAAGAATAACTGCGATAGGAATATTAAAATCTCTGAGCAATATACGAAGTGAAGTATCCAAAGATATTTTTTAAATAGTCATAAAGTACTATTCTTAAATAATTGTTTTAATAACTGTCTGTAGACAAGTCCAGCAGTATTAATATGTTTTTGAGCAGAGATGATTTGCCTCTGTAATCAATTAGAAGTGAAGTATTGGCCAGCAGAGTTTGTAGCCTACAGTGCCTCTCTGAACTGCACCAGCTCACGTGTTAGGGAATAAATATCCCAGGGATAAAACACCAAGAAAAATGAAAATAATAAATATGAAACTCAGATGACTATTACTATCAAGGAAGATCAATTAAGAATTAAATAGATGTAAGCTCGAATATGGAGAAGCAAAATTTAGAAATGGAAGGAAGTCAAGAATAAAATAAAAATATAATAATTATCATAAGCAATTATTTCAGACAAACCAAGTATAGTCTGAACTAATCACTTCTGGAGGAGGGCAATCTGTAGCATGACAGATAATCCACTAAGTAATAATTCCACTATGATCATAAATACATTAAATTACAATTAACTCAAAAGAAATATCGAAGGAAAATAATTAAATATCACATGAAAATAATTAAATATCAAATGAAAATAATTAAACTTCAAAGAAAAATAAAACCATAAAAGAAAAAGTATCATTTAAATCATAAAAATGCAACACAAAAGTATCAAGAAGGTAATAAACCAAGTAAACTAATGAGATTTATATAAGGTGAATCAATCGCCAACTACTCTAACTGATACTATGCATTAAAAGAATAATATAAAAAGATGTATTAAATTATTAAAAAATTTCAAAATGTAATACCTAACAATTTTAAAGGAGGAATAGTAAATTCATGAATTATAACTAAAAGAATGATCAAATGTTAAATTTATAAGAATAAAGGAAAGGTAAAGATTTATAACAATCTGAAATTTATTATAATCATATTTATAACACCTAAAATGGCTAAAATCTTGGACAAGGACAGGAACCAGATATTGGGCCTATATTTCCAAAATGACAGAAATATAGCAATTTTGACAAAAATCTTTATAAATATGGACTATTGTATGTCAAATTAAACAGAAGGAATTAAAGAAACCAATTATGTAATTACTAGTTCACGAAACTAACCAATAAACTAAAAATATTCTGAATATAATGTATTTTGAAATCACATGCAGAGGAAGTGATTTATATTGAAACAATCAATTTCTAATATTAACTTGGCAAGATATTTCATGAGACGAAGGAAGTAAAACAGTTCTTAATTAACATTCAAAGCAAACGGTTGATTGAAGCTCGCGCTAAGAACATATAGCGAATAGTTTAATGGCGTGTAAGAATTTTAGCCTCAAATCAGTGAATGACCGAGAGTTACCGAAATTGATATTTTAAACCTAAAAACAGTGCAAACAAACAATAATTAACTGAATACAAGTGAAATAAACAGACAAAACTATCAAACATTAACAATTCACCTTACAAACGAACTTCACGAATTTTCGTCACACACAAAGTTGAACACACCAAATAAAAACATTTAAAGCCAGTGAACTCGGAACACTTAACCAGAACACCTCTAACAACACAATAGACATTATACAATATTACGGAGAACAGAAAACAGTTGTGACGGCAATTTTATTGTCAGAAATTCTAGACATAACATTCACGTTTTCTTCATCAACGAGGCGGCAGCCATGATGGTTCCGTGATGCAAAGCAACTCTCTCGATTGATTTCATCCGGTCACCGTTGGGTATAAAATTGTGCATTATAAACATTATATAGTATTATCAATTTGTGTATTTATTAATTAATAAGATTTATTTTGTAATGTTATACTTTCTATGCTTTCCCCTTCTCTGACTATTATAATTATAACCATTAAAAGAACCATTCATAAAATAAATATATAATATAACCTGCATCACGAATCGATTATCCCTGTTGAAGAGTCGAACTTTATATCAATATCGATTTTAAATCGATATTTTCTGAAAATTTGTCAATAAATCAAATTAATTCAATTATATGGTTTTAAATTTATTTCACCAGTTAAATAAGAGTTTTCCTTAACTACAGGACTTACTGGAAGACGACCCTTACTAAAGGAGAGTGATATACTGGAGCATAGAAGAAAATCGCCAATCGATTGGTCAAGTGAGACAATCTGATTAACTCCAAATGTATTTACCGTGAACCAGAAGTGAATAAAGTGAAATAAATAAATTACCGAATTTTAAATTTTCGACAAAAAGCAATAACAAGAATTATTTAAGCTATAACCAAACATAAAAATTTGTTTTTAAATTAAATTAATTTATTTTTTGTACAATACAGAAATATTTATTTGTAACCAGCATATACAGGTCTTGTTACAAATTGGTTCCTGTCCTTGTCCAAGAATTTAGCCATTTTAGGTGTTATAAATATGATTATAATGACTTTCAGATTGTTATAAATCTTTATCTTTCCTGACTTTCTTATAAATTTAACACCTTAATTTCTTATAAATTTAACATTTGATCATTCTTTTAGTTATAATTCATGAATTTACTATTCCTCCTTTAAAATTGTTAGGTATTACATTTTGAAATTTTTTAATAATTTAATACATCTTTTTATATTATTCTTTTAATGCACAGTATCAGAGTAGTTGGTGATTGATTCACCTTATATAAATCTCATTAGTTTACTTGGTTTATTACCTTCTTGATACTTTTGTGTTGCATTTTTATGATTTAAATGATACTTTTTCTTTTATGGTTTTATTTTTCTTTGAAGTTTAATTATTTTCATTTGATATTCAATTATTTTCATTTGATATTTAATTATTTTCCTTCGATATTTCTTTTGAGTTATTGTAATTTAATGTATTTATGATCATAACGGAATTATTACTTAGTGGATTATCTGTCATGCTACAATATATATATGTGTGTGCGTGTTATTCAGAACAGGACAACTGCTGTTACATCAGTTCAAAAACTGAGGATTGCTTGCCCCTACCATTAAATTGCTCTCATGTTTGAATACTACTGTGTATTTATTAGGACTGTTATCATCCATGTTTCTGCCCTGGCCACGTTGTGATCTCTGGTGGTAAAAAAGAGGCAGGTCACTTGTATTGTGCACAAGTAAAAAAGTCATAATTCCTACACATCGTTTATTAATTTTTATTATTTGGCAAATGCACTGCATGAGAATATGTTAAACTGACCCAAGTTGTACCACATTTTGGTCATTTGACATGTTAACAAGTGTTTTACTTATTAAATACAGTAAAACCCCGGTTAACCGAACTAAAGGGGGGGAAGCCGTTTCGGATAACAATTTTTTCGGTTAAGCCATGAACATCTAATACTACAGTATTTTGTATTGTAATTACAGTACGTATTTTTTAATGGTTTTGAAGGTCAAACGAATTCAAAAATCTCTTTGTAGGCTACACTTATGTTCTTTATTAAAGTTAAAATTACATTTTTAGGATTACAGTACATCAATATACAGTATACAGTCATCCCCCGAGATACGTAATTAATGCGGACCGTAGACTTTTGCGTAACTCTAATTTTACGTAAGTCGAATTTGAACATTGCTTAAGTGTACCTACGTACTTATATATTATACAGACATATGTATGGGTATGTACGTACATACATGAGTATGAACAAATCACTCGCGGCAAGCTACACTAATGACGTGAAACAATACATCTAGCAAAACGAGCGATAAACATGTGCTCGGTTCCGCTGCTCAACCTTCACTGAGTAGAAGAAGTTTCCGAGAAAGAGTGCCCGGTACGCTTGCTTTCGTGCTTAGACCGAAAAGTAAAGGATTAGCAGAGCAATAAAGTAAGAGAGAGTGTGTGTGTGTTTGTTTACAAAGAGAGAGTGAGAGTGAATATTGACGCAGTCGCTACAAGGTACAGTATTGCATGCTTGAAATAGAATACAGTACAGTAATTCTTTGTAAAATTGTATGTTACTCTACTCAAAAATTTTTCCATTTTTTGAAATTTTCATTTTACGTAACTGCGAATTTACGTAAGTCGCGTGTTATGTATCTCGGGGGATGACTGTACTGTACTTAATAGTTTGGAGCATATGAATTACTACTCATTTAAAAAACTCGGTAATTTTTGTTTGTTTCTTGCGTCCCTCCCAACGTTTTCGAGCAGCGATGTCCCGCCATCCTTTCATTAGAAGGACGTCAGCCGGCGTTGACTCACTGCATTGTTCAACAAATCTTAGGGCAACCTAACAACAACACATGTACTGTACTGTAATTTTTGTGTTATACTATACCCAGTAGGTTTTTGAAAGATAACAAATTCTTAATTTAGGCTTACCTCTAGTGCTCGAAAACCATCGTCAGCTCTCACTCCGTCATCCACTTCGGTCTCTTCGATCGCGTCAGCATTTGACTGCAACACTGTTTCTACAATTTCTTGGTCCGTGATTTCTTGCGAATCGTCCGCGACAACCCATTCATCCACCTCGCACGTATCCATGTCTTCGCATCCGGGAATTCTTTTTACCATTTCTGTCAAGTTTTCAAAATTTTCTGAGTCGTCTCCTTCAAGCCCACCATACAGTTTGCTCCAGCACCTTTGAAGAGTTTCTGCTTTCACATTATCCCAGGCTTGCGCACACCAATAAATTACGTGTTTCATATTTACTGCCTTCAGCGCTTCATTCATGTTTTTGTTTTGCATGTCACTATCTTGCAGGATGGTTCTCAAAAATAGCCCACGGTAGTGCCGTTTAAATGTCGCTATTACGCCCTGATCCAGTGGCTGAATTAGACTGGTAACATTTGGGGGAAGGAAACGCACAACAATATCGCCACTTTTTAACTCGCAAGGATGAGTAGGCGCATTGTCAATTAATAAGATCGCTTTTTTAGGCAGACCTTTTTCAGTTAAAAACTTTTCAACTTTCGGTACAAACTGATCACTAAACCATTCAGCAAAGAGTTCACAAGACATCCAAGAACTTTTTTGGGCTCTATAAAAAACTGGTAGCGCATTTCGGGCAACATCCTTCAAGGCCCGAGGTTTTTTCGACTTCCCGATACACATTGGGGGCAGTCTATGTGTGCCAGAAGCGTTTGATGCCAAAAGAACAGTTATCCGTTCTTTTTGCATTTTGTGTCCTGGGGCAGACGTTTCTTTTGAGGAAGCTAAGGATTTTGTAGGCAACATCTTGAAATTAACACCCGTTTCATTGGCATTGTAAATTTGGTCCTTAGTGTAGCCTTGGGTGTAATCTTCAAACTCTGTTTTGAAAACAGCAACCGCGTCTGGGTCTGCAGATAACTTTTCTCCACATACATTCAATTGCCGAATGCTGTATCTGTTTTTAAACCTGTCTAACCACCCAGAGCTTGCACAAAAATCTTTTCCTTCCTCAACTCAGCTAACATTTTAGCTTTTTCTTGCAGTATCGGGCCAGTCAAAGGCATGCCTTTTTCTCGTTGTTGGGTGAACCAAAGATAAAGAGCTTCGCCTACTTTTTCAAAGTCGGATGTTTTCAGTGTTTTTCTATGAGGATTTTTCACAGCTTGCTCTAGAAATTTAGATTTAGACTTCACCAATTCTGAAACGGTAGAAACACCAACTCCGTAATTAGACGCAACAGTTTTCAATAAACTTCCTTTTTCAACTTCTTTGATAGCAGCTAATTTATCAGCGAACGTAGTCACAACACGCTTCCGCTTAGTCGCCATAGCACAAAAATACACACGCAACGGAAATAAACAACCACTTGAAGGCACTATTGTATCGCAGATCCGCACTTGTGTGTTGACAGCTAGTGACTGATGCGGGCGTCATGGTCTTGGGAGGGGTTGGAGAGTTGGCAGTGTAGCTATATTTCGACTGGTGAGCCGGTGGCTGGGGAAGCAACTCAAGGTCGGGCGTTCACCTCTCCCCGCTAGCCATAGCCCAGCACACTCTCGCCCTCGAATTATTTCCGTGCAGTACAGTACTGTATTATTTTTTGGATTTGCGATTTTCAGAGGCATTTCGGATAACCCGGGTTTCGGTTGACCCGAGTTCGGTTAACCGGGGCTTTACTGTACTGGAAACAGAATCGCAACAAAGTTGAGAATTTTGCTAAATGTATCGAATGTATATCCCACATAAGATTTATATCAAATCTTTGATGTAACACACTAGATTCAGTGTCATAATTTCAGCTGAGAAAAAGTATACCTTTCTATATAACTGATAAAGAATTAAATAAGTTTTTTTCAATCCTACTCCAAGCCAGAATATTTAGAGAAATGCTGTTCTTCTGCAACAGGACAACCACTATGAGTCTGGTTGTCCCTAGGTCAATCCAATTTCTGTTGTTAGGAGGCACTTAAAGTAAGATCTCGATCTGCCAAGTGAACACACGTTGGAGAAATACAGTAGAACTCCATTTAACTGAATCGTTCCAGAAAATTTTAAAAAATGCAATTTCTAAAAAGAAAAGTTTATTTAAATTGCAGTTGCTGTACTAACAAAAACCCACCGTAAACAAATTAAATACATAAGACTGTGTTAGCTATGCATCATAGTTTATGTACTGATGACTACAATGTTTTCTAGCCTGCTATTCGCCTGAAATTATAATTGTGCATTTATTTTCTTTTGTAGTGAAAGTGAACATTTTGAAAAACACATGTGACCTGGTTTTTATTAAGATACTGTATTCATGTAATAAAAATAAACAAAAGTGACTTTTGAGCAATTTTCAGCTTTTCTTTCACCATCTTTTTCTTATGTTTGTCCCAATTATCCGAATTACACCTGGGACTCGTTAGTTCGGATAAATGGAGTTCTACTGTAGTAGCCAGCTGACCTTTTATGTACCAAATTTACAGAGAAAATTGGCATCAGATTTCAGTATCTTTAAAGATTGAATCATAAACCGTTGAATTTCTATCTTTTATATTCAAACTAAATTATAGTGGAAAATACAAACTCGATATTCACATGATTTCTAATACATGCAATTGTCAGGTATTACCAGTGATAAAAACTGTTCACCAATGATAAGTTCAGTACTCTTTCAGAATACTTCTGAAACACCAATTTATTTCTAGCTGCCTGCAAAAATTAGCTGTCATCACAAGCTGTTCCAAATCCGCTTTTATGACAGAAGTTGATGTAAATACCAGTTACACTGTGTAGTTAACACACTGAAACGGGAAGCGCACACTGGTGTTTCTGTAGTTCGCAGCAGACGCACTAGTGCACCTTTTGTAAAGGTTGCTTTATGACATCAGTAAGGTTGTGTGGTGTGACAGTAGCAAAGTGCAACTCTGTGTTCGTGTGTTAGAAACTATGGTAGTGTAGGAAATTGCTGATTAATACTTTCAAAAATATGAGAAAAAGTACAATCTTGTAACATGAGAATAGTTGTGCACAAGATTACTTTACGGTGCACGTGTGTCTACAGTGAAAATACTATATATAAATGACGAGAGCACAAAACATGTACATATTATTAAAAACTAAGCTTAGGATATTAAACTTTAAAAAATTCCTCATATGGTGTACACCCCATTAGTCTTAACACAGTGAATGTTTTAACAGTAAAATACATTTACCAAGCACTGAATACTTGTCAGGCAAAAAAATTTGAACACAAGTCTACAAGTATTGCCATTTTTTTTTAATTATTAGCTGTAATAAACGTCCGTCATTACATTTTATAAACAATGATACAAAGACAATAATCCAAACAAGGTGTCACGTATGACTGTTTGCTTCATCATACAGTGCACTACTGTAAATAATGCATGTACTCTTCTGGTCAGGTATATTAATAAAACAGTGTATGACCTCTAAGAAAAGTGTTTCTACCAACATACAACTTAGAAAAATGAATAATACAGATATAAATAATTAACCCTAATCTAGTCGGTCAGGACAGAATTAATCCTTGTAACTTGAACTCACCTTACTCTGTTCCATTTTGCACATTTAATTTATATAATAAGTTATCTAGTATCTATAAAAATTTACAGAAGATGCTGCTAATAAAATCGAGCTTTGCAAATCAAGATCTAGAATAATTAGAAATATACCAACGCAACATACAAAATTTATACGAGCATGATTAACACTTTTAATTATAAACCTTTTGGTGATAATTAGAATATACCTTTTTTTAGTGCATGGTTTAGCCTTCCATTCATCTTTATTGTGAGTTGTAAGGATTAGTGAAGAAAAAAACTGCTTTGTCAAATTGAAAGCTCTTTACTGAACCAACAGTTTAATAATCATTATAATGATTAAAACAAAGTGTTACTGTACATAGTAAAATACAAAGTATACATATTAAAAAAAAAATTGGCGATTCTGAGAGTTAACGGTTTTAAATGCAATTAAAAAAATATCGCTTTATTACATATACACATACTTTCCCTCATTATCACTTAAATAATTATTGAATGAATACTGGAGTGTGGACTTTTGTTTAAAAGAGATGGATCTTCAACAATAAAATTTCAATTAGCTTATTTTAAACAATTTAATCAACTTCTTCAATAGTTGGACCACCAGCACCGCCAGCAGCTCCACCGCCTGGGGCAGCACCACCTGGTGCTCCTGGGAAACCACCTGGCATACCACCAGGGGCACCACCACTCTGGTACAGTTTTGTGACAATAGGGCTGCACAGAGACTCCAATTCTTTCTGTTTATGTTCAAATTCTTCCTTCTCAGCTAACTGGTTTGAATCTAGCCAGCGAATTACTTCGTTACACTTGTTAATTACTGCTTCCTTGTCTTCTTTTGAAATTTTGTCTTTGAATTTTTCATCCTCCATTGTACTCTTCATACTGAAACAGTATGACTCCAAAGCATTCTTTGCAGAGATGACTGCCTTTTGCTTGTCATCTTCAGATTTATATTTTTCGGCATCATTAACCATTCTCTCAATTTCTTCTTTGCTAAGACGACCCTTATCATTTGTGATAGTGATTTTATTTTCTTTATTTGTTGATTTTTCAATAGCTGTTACATTAAGAATACCGTTGGCATCGATATCAAAAGTAACCTCAATTTGAGGAACTCCACGTGGTGCTGGGGGGATTCCTGTTAGTTCAAATTTACCAAGGAGGTTGTTGTCTTTTGTCATTGCACGTTCTCCTTCATATACTTGAATTAGTACTCCAGGCTGGTTGTCAGAGTATGTTGTAAATGTCTGTGTTTGTTTAGTTGGAATTGTGGTGTTTCTCTTGATCAAAACTGTCATGACACCTCCAGCAGTTTCGATACCAAGGGACAGAGGCGTAACATCCAATAGCAACAGATCTTGGACTTCTTCAGATTTGTCTCCATGTAAAATGGCAGCCTGCACAGCAGCACCATAAGCTACAGCTTCATCAGGATTGATGGATTTATTCAGTTCCTTGCCATTAAAGAAATCCTGAAGCAGTTTTTGTACTTTGGGAATTCGAGTAGAGCCTCCTACCAACACAATGTCATGGATTTGGGCTTTATCCATTTTTGCATCTCTTAAAGACTTTTCGACAGGCTCCATTGTGCTTCGGAATAAATCAGCATTCAGTTCTTCAAATCGAGCTCGTGTGATGGACGTGTAGAAATCAATTCCTTCATAGAGGGAATCAATTTCAATACTGGCCTGAGTAGAAGATGACAGAGTTCTCTTCGCACGTTCACAAGCAGTTCTCAAACGTCTTAACGCCCTCTTATTTTGAGCGAGATCCTTTTTGTATTTTCGTTTAAATTCTTGAACAAAGTGGTTGACCATACGGTTGTCGAAATCCTCTCCTCCTAAATGGGTATCTCCAGCAGTGGATTTCACTTCAAATATTCCATCCTCAATTGTTAAAATAGACACATCAAATGTTCCACCACCTAAATCAAAGATGAGTACATTGCGTTCACCAGTTCCCTTCTTGTCTAGACCGTACGCAATGGCAGCAGCAGTTGGTTCATTGATAATCCTAAGTACATTAAGTCCAGCAATAGTTCCGGAATCTTTGGTTGCCTGTCTTTGTGAGTCATTAAAGTAAGCAGGTACAGTGATTACAGCATTTGTAACAGTCTTTCCTAGATATGCCTCAGCAGTTTCCTTCATTTTGGTTAATACCATGGAGCTTATCTGCACAGAAAAAATACTTCATATTACACATTTTATATTGTTTTACAAATTAATTTTTACAATTTTATTATGAACATAAATTTATCTTAATGTTATACAACCCACTTCATGACTAAAAAAGTGCAACTAAAAAGGATTTTCAATTCTTGTTTATTTACACATGTGGGGTAGTTACGGTGAAATGCACATTGGCAAAATATGAAGACTGATATTATGAAGGGTCAACATATCAGGATCCACACACAGAAACGGGACTTAGAAAAATCAGCATTGAGTGGATAATAGCTGAGAAAGTAAACATAAATTTCATTTTAAAGTACAGTAGGTCACAGTGAAGGTCCACAAATATTTCACTCAGGTCATCAGAGACACTGCCATGATTCATAAAAATTTTAAATAATGTCAACCCCACACCCCAAAAAATAAGCTGGAAGTTAGTTATAAACACAACACAGACACAATTTAATATAATTATGAGCCTGTCTGTTGGAGCACATCTCCATCGTTGCTATATCACTGAACTCCTCTACTGACAAAAGCTCAATCTGAGCCAATATGTGATGATGTGGACATGTTTACCACGTGCATTCAAAGTGTGTAACAAAATAGAAAATCCTGTGAAGTGTGTAGGCCTTATTCAGTTTTTGAACTCAAAAAAGGTTCCCCCTATTGAACTTTACATACAAACAAACAAAGGAAGTTTATGGTGAGAGTGTGAAGAACGTTCTTCAGCATCCAACATACCGCCCTGTGACTTGGTGCCTAGGGATTTTAATCTGTTCCCTAAGAAGAAAAATAGACACTTTCAAGAATTTTAAATTTACACTTACAAATACTTTTCCATACAGTCCCAATACAAATTCAAACACTTGTTTTGGTGAAGTAGACACTAAGTGTTTTGCAACACTCAGCTTGGTTACAAAATGGTGTATTATGTTTAACAAGGGCTGAACAAATGTGCATAATGACGAACGTTCTATTCGGCCATCTCTAATGACTGACAAACTCAAGAAAGAAGTTGACAACAAAATTCAGGAGGGCAGGTCTTTCACCTTAGATGGTTTACAAAGTTTCTTTCCTGATATTTCAAGAGCTTTACTTCACTAAGTTTCACAATCCCGTTTGGTTGCAAAAAAAGGGTACGCCAGATGGGTCCCTCGATTATTGTCTCATGACCAAAAAAAGAGCTGCTTTGATATTTCTCAATCGGTGTCACTACAATGAGGGTCAAACTTTTGAACTACTTGGTTACCAGTGATGCAATACGGGTTTCTCTTAAAATTAAAACACGAGAAACATCAATGGAACGGTACCATTCCAAATTACCAACAAAAAACATGGTCTAAGCACAGGGGAAGTGACAGCAACAATGTTTTGGGACTGAAAGAGTGTCCTACTGGTTGATTTTACTAGACAGACAATACGCTCAGATGCGCACTGTCCAGACGCTCCACACAAAACAGATAGCACAGTATGTTGTCCAGCAGCAACAGCTTTGTTCTTTATAATGTTTCACACTCAGCTGCAACAACTCAAGCTTTGTTTCAACATTTTGGCTGGGACGTTCTTCAGCATCCAACATACCGCCCTGACTTGGTGCCTAGGGATTTTAATCTGTTCCCTAAGAAGAAAGAGTTTTGATGAAATAGACACTTTCAAAATGTTGGCAGGCTGAAAGATGTCACTGAACGGTTTAGGAACTCGATGGTGGGAATGTACAATAAAGGAACAGAAAAAATGATATTCCTACAAGTGTTTGAATTTGTATTGGGACTATATGGAAAAGTAGTTGCAAGTGTAAATTTAAAATTCTTCAATTACCACTTTTCTTGCCTTTTTAAATAACAAAACATTGTTTGCTTTCTAGACAACCCTCGTATTTGTTACAATGGTATGACTTATGATTTTAATGTACGGATAATTGAGTTTCAATGTTAATTATATGGTATTTCATGTTTGTTTATATATTTCAGTCTTGGTCCCAACTATTTCTCTGTTGAGTTGCTGCTGATGGCTTACTGTACAATGGACAAAATGTTTGGTATTGCAAAAAAATAAAACACATTACACCAAAAGAAACACAGTTGTTAAAAAGTCCCTTAATAAAATGCTACCTAATGCCTAACTACTGAAGGGGAGGGGTAGTTATAATGGTCGGTCTCTTTCATCTATTTACTCTGTGCAAGGTGCATTTAACCCCAATGTATTTCTTGCCATTTATAATATGGTACTATTTTATGTGCTGTGAAATGAAATTAACAACAGCACACATATTTTTCCTACTATATTTTATTAAATACAAATATTACATTTGTAACTAACACTTTCGCAACCCAGCCTGAAACTTTCTCTGGACACTAGAGAACAATATTATGTATATAATTATACATTTTTTCCATTTACCAACATTAAATGAAAACTAAAATTAACCTAGCAATATTTAATAATAAACACCAACAAAAATTTAAAATGCATAAAAATTCTTATCCAATTATTGTCACAATTAGTACCAGTACATCTAACAGATGTAAAAGGTTGACAGTTTATATGAAACTGTACTTACTACAACCATGATGAAATATTTTTTTCCTTGATCATAGTTTAAATGACTGTTTTACAATATCACAATATTTTGCTATTATTGAGTTTAACTGTTGTAGTCAATCATCTATTTCAATCTCCTTTTACTTGTTGTAATGTATTATTCATGTCAGTTTATTCAGTTTCTTTTATTAATCTTACAAGATTATTTGCCATGCCGTGACTCACTGAATATTGTTACAACACAAATAAGCCACCCCAATACCAGGGATGAAAAAGAGATGAATCAACAATATAATAAGTAAATCATAATATAAAATGTTTAAAATAATGAAAATAAAATGACAATGGCATGACAAACGACGACATGACCTAACCCAAGTGATTGACCAAACAAAAGGAACCAAATGAAGAAGGAAGCGATTGACCAAACAAAAGGAACCAAATGAAGAAGGGAAAAAACTGAAACCAAACAAAAATGAAACAAATTGAAGGAATTGAATGACTCAATGCAACAAAATAAAATAAAGCCAAAGGAGAAGGTGGAAAACCAAGATATAAATGAAATACACTGAAAGTGAAGGAGGAAAATGAAAAAGAAACAAACCAAAGATGAAGGGGAAATAAAATGAAATCAAGTTCTAAGACAAAAACAAGTAATATAGAATACAAGCAGGAGAAATGGTACACTCAAATGTAATATTGGAAACAAAACCAATAACTAACCAATGTAAAAAACAAGTATTATTATCAATTACATGATAAATGTAACTGATATTTGATAAAATCCAATAAAGTAATGTTAAAAAATAAAAGTACACTAACCCACGAATTAAGAGTTAGATGTAATGACGAACTCGATAGAAACATAAACTTATTAATAGTATAAATTATATTTGTAAAGAAAGAGATAGTGAGGTAGTGAGAAAGTAAACATTAATAAATAATAAAGAGAAAGTAATTATAGGGATTACCCATTAGAAACACTTAAAATAAAAACATTTAAGAAGTGCAAAAGTGAAAGTGTAAAACCCCAAAATAATTAGGAAATAAAGTGATAAATAAAAAAAACTGTAACGGGACGAATTATGAGGGGTTTTTATTTTTATTAATTTTGGTTTTCATTTTATAAAATATTTTAAATTCATTTTCCATCTGTGTATACGGCCACGTGTTTGAATAAAAGCATTATGCGAACAAAGAAACAGTACGCAATAGCTGTGGTGAAATAATTACAAAGGAATGTCGTGTTGTCAACTGTAGCACACTTCTTAGAACTTTGCGGCTGTGTGAGACCCGCGCCCAAACGCACTACACCAGCATGTGCGCAGACGACGCCACGGTAGTAAAGCAACATGGCTTAACGACAATATTTCTGTTCGCCTCGTGGTCTGAGCTGGAGGAAATAAAGTTTAAGCCCAGCCTCTTTTGTGACGTCAACCAGTGCTCACCAAATGTCATCCACGTCTACAACATAAAAAACACATGTGTTGAATGTGCCACAGCAGTGACGATCAAATAGAAGGCATTGCTTTCCGTCTTCTTCAATAAATATATCGAGGAGAGAGGGAACTTATAGACGCTCGCAGTCCCTCACTGACTACAACCAGTGCAGGTTGCCCGACAACACGGGTTTAAAAAAATAACATTCTAACACCAGGAAAACAGTGCGTGTAGTTCGGCAAAATCGACAACGAGAACAGTGACGTCAAAATGAAATAATAAAGTGTACTTTCGATCAAAGTAACTAAATTTGGCACCAATGGTAACACGAGGTCGGGGGGACGCCACGCGGCCGGCAAAGGGGTATTTGATAAATAATTGAAGAAATGGGGTTCTAAAATAAAAGGGGTTTGTGTTAAATTAGTGTTAATGTGTGGATGTTAGCAGGCTGGGCTGTCTGTCTTAAAATAAGGTAAGATGTTAGAGTAAGATTAAAACTGTAATTGTCGTAGTCATGGAGTGAATCACAGAAAAAATATTGTGCATTTATTTCATTTTCTAATTTTGGAGAAATAATCTGACATGAAGTTTTAAAAGTTGAAAAATAAAATTTAATTAATTTCGCGTCACCAAAAAATGAGTTGCGTAAGTTATTTACATAACCTGTAAACCATGCTTGCTTCTACGTTCGTGTGACAAGATCCTGGCCCGAGAAAACAGTTTAAGAGGTAGGTAAAAATAAGTAATTTTATGTATTTATATTTGTAATAATAGATTCGTAACTTCACAGTTGGCACCCGAACAGGGACAGTTTTTATAAATTAAAAAATTAAATATAAAAACCACACCTACAACAGATGCAAGCGTGTTTTTAAGGGTTAAAGTAGTGAAGGAGAAATACGTAATTTACTCAATGTATATGTAAGATTGAGATTGTGTTATGAGGAATTAAATTAATTTGAGTAAAGTAACAAGTTTTATAAAATAATTAATAATAGAGAATAATGAGAGTATTAATAATGAAGTCAGCTTCTCTGACAGTCAGACAGAAAGTCAAACAAATACCGACTCAGGTATTCAGACAGAGTCACTATCAGTGGGTGACTGTAATGTAGAAGAATCTGTAATTAGTACACCGGGAGCGAATTCCACTCCCGTAACAATTAAAACAAATACAAAAGAAAAGGAGATGTCCATGAATGACTTATTTAACCTTCTCAGTAAACGATTTGATAGTAATGACGAAAAATTTAATGAACAGAATAATGAGATCAAATTAATGAGAGATAAAATTAAACAACAGAATGCCAAGTTGAATGAGCGAGTGAATGTATTGAATACAAATTTAAATAATATGAAAGAACAGGTAATAAATTCTATAAATAATAATAGTGAGAAAATGGTTAACGAAGTGAATAAAAATCTAGACAGAAAATTAGATCAGATAGTGAATCAGAAGTTAGATGACAATGTTACGAATATTAATAATGACAAAATAGTGGAAGAGAATAAAATATTGAATAGTGATGAGACAGAGATAGTGAGTGAGAGTGAGAAAGTAATAGATTGTAAAGGAGTAGTAATTAGTGTTGATGAATTAGAGAAAGAATGGAAAGAAATAGTAAATGAATGTGTAGGGCAGAGGGTAAATTGTCCCCTTATTTGTGATGAACCAGAGTGTTCACAAGTGTTATTATTGAAGGGCAAGAGACCCTTATTAGTGGAAGATTTGAGTTGTTTCCCCTTTTTGTATGAATTAGTACCCTCTGTGTGGAATGGTGTTGAAAGTGTGAGATGGTGTTATGATGAGAGAGATTTAGACAGAGAATTGTGTGTCGATAAAGAGATAGAATTATATAAGTTGAAGAGGAATTATAATGAATTGAAAGAAATGTTAGAAGCGATAGAGATAATTGATATGAAATACTTACCTGTTAAAATAGAGAATGAGAATTATTTTGAGGATACATGTTTAAATACTAATAACTTACCTTATGTTGTAATGAATGAGAAAATAACTGACTTGATAATGAATATAACTACTAATGGAGACTGGACAGAAATAAATAATGTTGACTTGGATTATGATTATTGTGATAAAACGAATAAACTAAAATTTTATGGTTATTACACACAAGATAGCCATATGTGTGTAAATAAAATTGAAAACTGTTATTTGAAACCTAGACTAATATTCGACGATGGAGGCTGAACATAAATTCATAAATGTACAATTTTAAGTATTTTGTTTTATGGTTCAGACCTGGCAGACTTGGACAATGAAGTGTGATATAACTGAATAATTAATGATGAAGAATTGTAAATAAATTGCTAGTGCAATTAATTGTATGTATTGTAAATGTTAGGTAAACAATGTGTGTATGTAGTAGAAATTGTGGTGATAATAATAATAATATTTTTGCTATCTAAATAAATAACAAAAATAATTTGGAAGAAGATAATAAATGAATTGTAGTCATTGTAATTGGTGAAAGTAATTAAAAATGTTGTTTTCAATAATTAATTTAATTAAAATAATTTGAGACGTTTTAAATATTTTGATTGATGTAAATTTTATATAATTGAGGTTTTCTAATGGATTTAAATTATCTTACGAGATTTGAATTTGATAATGATTAATCAATAGATAAATGTCAAATTGTTTGGTATGAAATAACACTGTTGTTAAATGTTTCAGAGGTTACGTGGAGGTATTGGTGTGTATATTGTGTGTTTATGTCAGTAGGTGAATAATGTACTGTAAGTATAAAATTTTATAATACAAGTCAGATAGAATAAAATGTTTCCAGGTATGAAAAGATTTTGATTCAATAATGAAAATAATTTGAGATAATTGTGTTAAATAGAAACTATAATTAAACAATAATAATAACTGAAAGGTGATGTAAAACAAATGTTAATAATAATTTTGAAATTTCGAGGAATATAATTCCAGACAGGGATAAATAATTAAATGATGATGGATAAAAGAGTTAATGAAAATTTCACATTATAATGTTTTATAGAAAGTTTTAAGTTAGTTATTAGTGTGCTCTTGCTGTGGTGGCATGTGCCACAGTAGATAGCGGAAAGTGTTGGGGGTAATAGAGAGTTACCCCCATCGGAGGCCAACATGGCGTAAAATGCACGGCACACCCTTTTATACAACTTATATTGTATACTGATAGATTTTTCGTGCCGTGCAGAGTAATGATGATTGTAACATGCCTGAAGGTAAAGATGATTTCCCCGACTTTTCGGGCGATTACTGCCTTACCAGCACTAATCGTGGTTTTGGCTAGCGGTCAGCTATGGCCATAAAATAAGTCCCTTGGCCATAGCTGGGTTGAAATTGGTCTATATTAGAAATTAATGGGGGGTGAAACTAGGGGAAATCCCGGAAACTATGGAACAGCGGCTGCCACTCTGTCCGAGTAGGGACAGCAAAGCCAGGTGGTAGACCCGCATTAAGGGTGCATAACTATATAACAAAGATATGTTGATATATCTAAATCTTTCAAATGTAACGCCGAAGCAAGGACAAGGAGATGTGAAATTCCTCCACCTAGGCCGTCCTTGTGGAGGCCAATGGGCGCCACAGTCCAACAAAAAAAAAAAACAATAGTGTGTGTGGCTAGGGGTTGCTCAGATGAGCAACGAATTCAAATTTTTATAACTTAAAGATGATAACTCGCTTCTGCACTAAATTAAATAATTGTATTATGATTTGATAAATACGTGTTCGTATGTTTATTATACTGTGTTTATTCTGTTTTATAAATGTATTATTTTATAATGTTAGAGATAAGGATTGATAAAAATATGTATTTCATATAATTTGTGTAATTTGGAAATGCGTTGGTAGTAAGGTCATTCACCTTGCTAAGAAAATCAGCTGATCCGCGGTAGAACGTCACGTATAAATTGTTTGTAAATTTCCAAGGTAATCAATGTTTGAATAGTGATTTTAATGTGTTAAAGATTTTATTTTAATGATGAAAATAATTTGATATAGTTGAGAATGTTGAATGATTTGTGAAAGATAGTCAAAGGTAGATTTTGGGTGATTAATATTTTGTTGGGACAATTAGATCAGTCCAAGTTTGAGTTTAAAGTGGTAGTAGAGATGAATAATATTGTTATGAATAAATGTAATGTAGAATTTGAGAAGTATTGATAGTGACACAGTAGATATAGGGAATATATGTAGAGTATTGAGTGATATATTGATGTAGTAAGTAAATGATGATATTTTGTTGTAATTGAAGTGATGTAATGAGACTGGTAAGTTGATGGGAATTTTGTAAGAGGGGGTAGTGTGGTAGGAGTCCGCAACAAAAGGGTTGGGACGGGAAGGGACCGTTTAGCGCCGGAAACGGTTGCCTTAGGTAGAATCCAGGAACCAACATAAGGGAGTGAGCTTTTGGGGGGGGGGGGAGGACACTCATCCTGAGTACAAAGGGTTAGAGAGTATTTTTTTTATAAGAGTAGAATAATGCGAATTGAGTTGAATAGGAAGTTGGGTTTAGAGAGTATTTGATAGATGTTTTTGATAGAGATGGGTGTCATATTAGTTAAAGCTGTTAAGGAGTGTTAGAGTCAGAGGGGTAAAGACTATAAATGTATGCATATCGAGTTGTAAATCAAGTTAGTATAAATAATTAAATCACCCAAACTAATGGAGATTGAGATTATTAAAGAAAGAGATTCATAGTAAAAATATAAAGTTTTAATTGAAGTAAGTGGACAATTTTAATAGAATTTGAGTATAAAGTAAAGTTGTGAAATGTGTACTTTCGAGCAATTTAAATGTCAATTTTATTTGCTAATTGTATTAATACTATGGTAATTTTAAATGTCTTATTTTATTATGTTTGAAGGTAAAAATTTAAAAAATGATTAAGGTATTTTCTGATGTAACTTATGTAGGTCAAGGTTCTTGACTTGACCCAGTCTGATCAGCTGATGTTCTATACTAGACCCGTTTTGGCAATGAAGTGATGCCAATTTTGTTTCTTAATTAATTTAAATAATTTTAATGTTGAGAAAACTATATTTTAATAAATTTAAATTTTATTTGAATTTGAAAAAAAAAATTTTGATTTTTGTGCCTGCCATCTAATTGATGTTTTGAATTTTGATTATATTATTGTTTGTGTGTATTAATTGTGTTATTGACTTATATTGTTTAGGGTGTATGTATAATCAAATGTTAGGATAAGGAAGTTCATGTTTTTAACAAATGTCCCATTTATTTGTTTTCCAATTATCAATAATAACGAAGAGAAGTAATCAATTCAGATAAAAGATTTTATTTTTGATTTTAAAGAAATAGCTGTTTGATTTTAACTTAAATAAATTTTTGAAGGCAAGAAGGAAATTTTGGCTAGAATGTAGTTATAAGTGTGTGTACGAGCCCAGTAACTGCTAAAGGCAGCCCAGTGTGCATGATAAGGGGGAACATATCGGTTGAGGATCTGGCGTGGTATAAGACCAGGGATTTGGATTTTGGGGGTGGCATGATAGAAGGTTAGGTGCGCTGTGGTGCGTGTCTGTTCGATTTTATGGTGTTGGGATCTCGTATAGAGAAGTCCAGTGATCTCGTTCAGATGCGGCCATCGTCGCCGAGCCAGGGGGGTTGTTGGCACCATATCCTCACCGGTCCTCTTAGGGGTTTAGCAATGAGATTTCTTCTGTTTCGACAGAAGACCTCTCATTGGGGGGGTATTGTAACGGGACGAATTATGAAGGGTTTTTATTTTTATTAATTTTGGTTTTCATTTTATAAAATATTTTAAATTCATTTTCCATATGTGTATACGGCCACGTGTTTGAATAAAAGCATTGTGTGAACAAAGAAACAGTACGCAATAGCTGTGGTGAAATAATTACAAAGGAATGTCGTGCTGTCAACTGTAGCACACTTCTTAGAACTTTGCGGCTGTGTGAGACCCGCGCCCAAACGCACTACACCAGCATGTGCGCAGACGACGCCACGGTAGTAAAGCAACATGGCTTGACAACAATATTTCTGTTCGCCTCGTGGTCTGAGCTGGAGGAAATAAAGTTTAAGCCCAGCCTCTTTTGTGACGTCAACCAGTGCTCACCAAATGTCATCCACGTCTACAACACAAAAAACATGTGTTGAATGTGCCACAGCAGTGACGATCAAATAGAAGGCATTGCTTTCCGTCTTCTTCAATAAATATATCGAGGAGAGAGGGAACTTATAGACGCTCGCAGTCCCTCACTGACTACAACCAGCGCAGGTTGCCCGACAACACGGGTTTTAAAAAATAACATTCTAACACCAGGAAAACAGTGCGTGTAGTTCGGCAAAATCGACAACGAGAACAGTGACGTCAAAATTAAATAATAAAGTGTACTTTCAATCAAAGTAACTAAATTTGGCAGTAATGGTAACACGAGGTCGGGGGGACGCCACGCGGCCGGCAAAGGGGTATTTGATAAATAATTGAAGAAATGGGGTTCTAAAATAAAAGGGGTTTGTGTTAAATTAGTGTGAATGTGTGGATGTTAGCAGGCTGGGCTGTCTGTCTTAAAATAAGGTAAGATGTTAGAGTAAGATTAAAACTGTAATTGTCGTAGTCATGGAGTGAATCACAGAAAAAATATTATGCATTTATTTCATTTTCTAATTTTGGAGAAATAGTCTGAAATGAAGTTTTAAAAGTTGAAAAATAAAATTTAATTAATTTCGCGTCACCAAAAAATGAGTTGCGTTAAGTTATTTACATAACCTGTAAACCATGCTTGCTTCTACGTTCGTGTGACAAGATCCTGGCCCGAGAAAACAGTTTAAGAGGTAGGTAAAAATAAGTAACTTTATGTATTTATATTTGTAATAATAGATTCGTAACTTCACAAAACGCTTAATAAATAAGTTATAATAAACACTAAATGATTAATGGTGAACCATATTAATAATTAAGAATGTTATTAATGATGGTATTAGAGGTAAACACTAAATAAGATGTAATGGACACTGAAGAGTGATGATGACAGTATTATTTAAAAAAGAATATTATTGTTAATGAAATTAAGTTTAATTGTATACAATAGCATTTAAAAGGGAGAATCCCATGAAAGGTAAACAGATAGTGTTACCATGGATTGAAGGTAGAGATTAGTTAAAAAATAAGAAGTTAACAACAAAATCAATAAACACCCCATGTTATAAGGGATACTTATTTAAGTAAGTTTAAAAGGTGTGATGATGTTTATCACCCAAAAAATAATAAAAAATGAAATGGATTGTAAACAAACATTACCTAATAACTGTTAAATAATTGTTTAATTAAATTTATGAATAGGATATGGCTGGAGCAATTGTACAGACCATAGGCCTAGAGGTTATATTTTATGTGATCAAGAATAACAAGTAATAGCCATATTGTTAACAATGGCAAGTTAAATAAATAAGAAGGTAAAGCAATGCAGAACTTAGAAAACGAGAAAATCAGTTAGTAAATAATTAGCAATCCATGAAGTATAAAATAATAGTAACATACATATAGTACAAAAACAGATCCAAAACACATCGACAAATAACACAACCAATTATAATAATAACAAAACAAAACTCATTAGGTTAAAATGAGATGTAACTTGTATGAAATAAGTAAATATAATCAATGGGTACTTAGGCCTATGAAATGCCTAACTGTCAAAAACAAATAACTACAAATTGTAACAAATTAACAAAGAAATTAGCAAATCCAAGGCAAGTAAATAACCAAGGATAATTTGTAAATCATATTAAAAGCAAAATGTTAGAATAAGGACTTAAATTAAAAGAGAAATGTAATTAGCAAATATTAACATAATTGTAAAATTATAATACATAAAATGACCCAACCTTATGGGATATCAAAATAATCTTTGAATAGTTAATACTTAGGAAGGAAGATAGAAGAATAAAAGCAATCAGAAGATATACAAGGATTTTGAAAAAAATTCAAATATAACAATGGTTTTATGTCAATTTAAGCCAATCAGATTTAATTAGTAACCATGACAACAGCCGTTGGTTACGTATTTTCCGTTGAATATTTTTACTCGTAAAGTGACGCTCATCCAGATTAGACGCCAGAGCTTGAATGACCAAAATTTTAATTTAAAATGTCAGAAAAGTAAACCAAATTAAAACAGATGAACCAGTAAGAAGCAGAGGAGGAACCAGAACATTTAACTGATGCCAAGGACCATTTTACATGAAAATTAAATGAAAAAATGACTACAACTAACATGAAAAGGACGCAAGACATATTTAAGCCCCAATATTATTGAATATCGGTATGGAGAACCATACATGACTTCCATGTTCTAAGATTAATATTTAAAATCATATTCGAAATGAAATATTTCCATAGAAACTACGCCTTTCTACTTATTGCTTCAGCATTAACCACAGTACTGTGGTCACTAACGTATACCACCTCACGTTTTCGCACTCGATTTTCACCGATGATGGCAGTCTATGGCACTGCCGAAAAGTCTGATTTTGCAGAAAACATTGGACTACGGCTAAAGAGCCCGGGAAGCAATTTTAACAAAAAACTACTTATTTGTTGCCGATAACGTAGTACACATAAAAAATTCTCCGCTCTACATTCAACTATAATTTTTAATAATAGAAAATTACCCCCACCCCGTTCACCTAACCTCTTCATTTATAGATATTTCATCTACGTTTCTACAGTAGATTACTATGAGCTTCTTATCAGGATACTTTATTTATAAAAATTAAGTACTTTACTCTAGTTAAATCATAAAATGTTTCAGGTAAACTACCCCTTTCTCTTAACCGATCTTCTCCAAAATCAACAGACCTTCCGTCCTCTACAATTCAGGGAAGCATGCAAAAAAATATTTGATTCTGTTTGAATGTGCGGCAGTTATCATTCGTCATGGAAACATTTCTCTTGTTACAACATAAAATGTTGCAGGTAAACTACCCCTTTCCCTTAACCGATCTTCACCAAAATCAATAGACCTTGAGCTCTCTGCAACTCAGGGGGTGCAAAAAATTATTTGATTCTCATTGAATTTTCGGCAGTTATCGTTTGTCATAAAAAATTACCCTTTTTAAAACATAAAACGTTGCTGATAAACTACCCCTTCCCTTAACCGATCTTCAACAAAATCAACAGACCTTGAGTTCTCTTTAGTTCAAAAATGTATGCAAAAACCTAGTGGATTCTGTTTGAATTTACGGCAGTTATCGTTCGTCATATAAAAAATTACCCTTGTTAAAACATAAAATGTTGCTGGTAAACTACCCCTTTCCCTTAACCGATCTTCACCAACACCAATACGTATTGAGAACTCTACAATACAGGGCTGTATGCAAAACATCATTTGATTCTGTTTGAATTTGCGGCTGTTATCGTTTACTATAGAAAAAAATTACCCTTGATAAAAAACTGTTGCAGGTAAACTAACCCTTTCCCTTAACCGATCTTCACAAAAAACGACAGGTCTTAGGTACTCTACAATTCAGGCCTGTATGCAAACAATTATTTGATTCTGTTTGAATTTGCGGCTGTTATCGTTTGCCATAGAAAACACCCTTGATAAAACATAGAACGTTGCTGGTAAACTACCCTATTCCGTTAACCGATCTACACCAAAAACAATAGATCTTGAGAACTCTACAATTCAGGGCTGTATGCAAAATATTATATGATTCTGTTTGAATTTGCGGCTGTTATCGTTTGCCATAGAAAACACCCTTGATAAAACATAGAACGTTGCTGGTAAACTACCCTATTCCATTAACCGATCTACACCAAAAACAATAGATCTTGAGAACTCTACAATTCAGGGCTGTATGCAAAATATTATATGATTCTGTTTGAATTTGCGGCTGTTATCATTTTCCATATAAAATACCCTTGATAAAACAAAAAACGTGTCAGGTAAACTACCCCTTTCCCTTAACCGATCTTCACCGAAAACAATAGGTCTTTATTACTCAACAAAACAGGGCTGTATGCAAAAACGTATTTGATTCTGTTTGAATGTGCGGCTCTTATCGTTTGCCATAGAAAATACCGTTTTAAAACATAAAACGTTGCAGGTAAACTACCCCTTTCCCTTAACCGATCTTCACCAACACCAATAGGTATTGAGAACTCTACAATACAGGGCTGTATGCAAAACATCATTTGATTCTGTTTGAATTTGCGGCTGTTATCGTTTACCATAGAAAAAAAAATTACCCTTGATAAAAAACCGTTGCAGGTAAACTACCCCTTTTCCTTAACCGATCTTCACCAAAAACGATATGTCTTGAGAACTCTACAATTCAGGGCTGTATGTAAAATATTATATGATTTTGTTTGAATTTGCGGCTGTTATCGTTTGCCATACAAAATACCCTTGATAAAACAAAAAACGTGGCCGGTAAACTACCCCTTTCCCTTAAACGATCTTCACCAAAAACAATAGGTCTTTAGTACTCAAGAAATCAGGGCTGTATGCAAAAACGTATTTGATTCTGTTTGAATTTGTGGCTCTTTATCATTTGCCATAGAAAATACCCTTTTAAAACATAAAACGTTGCTGGTAAACTACCCCTTTCCCTTAACCGATCTTCACCAAAACCAAAAGGTCTGAGAACTCTACAATTCAGGGCAGTATGCAAAACATTATTTGATTATGTTTGAATTTGTGGCTGTTATCGTTTGCCATAGAAAATACCCTTGTTACAACAGAACGTTGCAGGTAAACTACCCCTTTCCCTTAACCGATCTTTACCAAAATCAACAGATCTTGAGAGCTCTACAATTCAGGGCTGTGTGCGAAATATTATTTGATTCTGTTTGAATTTGCGGCTGTTATCGTTTGCCAAACAAACAAAATTACCCTTGATAAAAAAAAAACCGTTGCAGGTAAACTACCCCTTTCCCTCAACCGGTCTTCACCAAAAACAATAAGTCGCGAGTACTCTATAAATCAGGGCCGTATGCAAAAAATTATTTGATTCTGTTTGAATTTGTGGCTATCGTTTGCCATAGAAAAAAATCTACAGACACACAGACAGACAGACACACACACACACACACAGATACTTTTCGAAAAATGACTTTTTTTCATGTTTTGAGTGTAGTAAAATCAGAATCTGCAATAATCTCGAACACGATTTTTTTTGCCATCACCATACTTCCATTTCCTTAAGGAACATGTAAGTAAAAATTGATGACTAATGCAGCCCAATTACATTTTGACTGAACGACAGTTTATACCAAGTCGTCTGATTTGATAAGTATCATTGAATTACCCAAATTCCAGAAATAAACTCACTTTAAATATTTCTCACAGTAATTTGAAATCTCACTATAAACCGAATATTCTCTTTCAAAGATTAATTAAGAAAAATAAAACACTGAAAATCTGTTAACTTATAAATAACCTGTTGATCAAATACGAACTTTTGAAACACACTTTACTACACTACAGGAACAAATTATAATCACACACTATATTATTTAAGTACAAATAATGTAAGGCAATGTACTTTTTATTGTAATCATAATTAATATTTTTCTTGTAATCAAAAGAACTCTAGATTTGGAATGGAACAAATTGTAAACATACTAAACGGTAGCCATCTTAGGCCGTATAAATCGTTCCAAAATCGATTTCGCCAACCCTAGAGAGATTGTCTCATAACAATTGTCGGTGCAAATTTATTAATAACAAAGTATAATTTTCTTGTCAGACTGAATAATTACCAATCTATAATTAAAGAAACTAGTACAGTGTAACCATTGTTTTTATTTCATAGGGTAGTGTATTGTATAATTTGTGCTTGTTAGCGAACATCTAGATTTGACGGCAAGCGCTCACGCCGCAACTTGACAAACTACCTGCTTGATTCAGAAGGTCCAACCAAGGCGGGAATAAATTTGAATGCCCCGGCCATCATAGTTGAGAACACCTTTTGACACATTATTTACTAATTTAATTGTTTTAAATAAACAATTTGGCACCATCCGGGATTCACAAACCCCTATTGAATAACAGGTAAGGTTTCCACTCGCGTTGTACTGGTAATTAAAACATCGCTACGGACTTCGTTAGCGCAAAATATTGAAGTAACGACACCAGTGTGAGGCGAACACACGCACAACACTTATACACATTTTCAGAAGACGACTCCAATTATGTTACAGATTGGCGCCCATCGTGGGGCTTAAACAAATGCGGACTTCATACAACGTTACAATATGCATCACACACACAAGGTCAATTGTTTATCATTATTAATGAGTTATTATGAACAAAGTGACTTCGAACTAGTTACATGTTACATTATATCATTATTAGTGAGTTATTATGAACAAAGTGACTTCGAACTAGTTACATGTTACATTATACAATCAAATTACAATGCGGATACTAACAATAGATTGCCCAGTTTTTCCTTAGTTGCAACCTAACATACACACAACATTCGCATACACCAAAATGTACAATGTTGATGTCAAGATTCGCTCAAGAGATTTCATATAGATCAGATGATATCAGCAACAGGTGCCCATATTCTTAGACACACACTTTACACTGGTACAAATTAACAGTACTGTAGTGATAAACATTTTGACTAGAACTTGGTAAAATGTTTGTCTTGTCAACTTTCTGTTGCGTCTAATGCTTAGTCCACCTGTATAGAACGTAACGTGTATTGTGTTTCTTGGTGTACTTGAATTATAAACACTGTATGTAAAGCTTGTTATTATGCTATGCACATTATTTCAAGTTTTTTTTTTAAACAATATAACAGACTACTGTACTGTAAGGCCAAAGTCTTCCTCGTCTGAAGTTTCTGGTATTCAAACCAATTACACTTCAATTAGCTTGGTTAACATGACATATGACTTAACCAAACAGTGCTTTTGAAGTAATGTTGAATATACAGCTAGATGCATGAGGCATTTTAAGTACTTTGGAGTGAATTCCGTAAACAGTTGTTTGCACTCTGCTTTTGACAGTTTGTGACAGTACAAAAAGCCAGATATAAAAAGTATGGTATACAAGGTAGTAAATTATGGTATTTCGATGTTTTTTGGTTACAGCCACTAATACCGGCGCTACATACTTCGGTTTCATTGGCCGGCAACGCCAAACGTCATTAATACAACAATGACGTGATTAAAATACGTAACCAGCAAGGCGATTATGTAACAAAAGACAGAGAACAATGACGTGTACTCACACACACATACATAAAAATTGCGTAGTATTCGACCCAGTCTGCAGAAATTCACCATGGCAGTAACACGTTAGAATTGTGCTGGCATAAAATAGTCAGCTAAAGTGTTTTATTTGAATTAACAAAATGTAATAACAAGTAAATAGTGTTAACGAGTGATTATAACCATCATGTAAATTCAGTGTAAAGAACAGACGAAAGCTAGATATACAACGTCTGCCCCAGTCTTCCGACATTCATCATGGCGATAACACGTTAAAAATTGTGCTGGCCTAGTCAGTTTAAGTGCTTTAAATAATTAAAAAATTTAATCAAAATGTAAATCAGTGTTAACTACAGGAGAACTCAGACAGTGTGAAGTAATAGTTTTCAAAAGTATACTTAAGAGTCAGTGTATTCAGAAAAATGTAACCATGCTGTTTGGAAACAACATGTGATCCACTGCTAGAACTTCCAATCTACCTAACAAGGGAAGTGCAAAACCAAAATTTTATTTAAAGAGCTCGTTTAATCAAAATTGCCGTTATTATGTGTACACAATAAAAAGTAAATTGAAATTGTACGTATGGATGTGAAAGAGAGAGCAGTGCGTGAACGGTAAATGTCGACTTCTAAATGGGGGTTGGTTTGCGTTAGTGATAAGTAAATATAATAAAAGTCAATTAATCATGAAGCTGCTTCATAGGCAGTAGATAGAATTGGATAAACTAATGTGTAATAACACATAAAAGAATTTTATGATTAAAGAGAGTCAATATAAGTAATGGCCGCCATGTTAAAATTTTATCCGGTGTACACACTTAACCAAATTACTGAATAAATTAACATTAATGGTCAATGTTTCAAATGAACGTATTCTCATTTCTGTGCCTATCTCTGTCAGCAATCTCGCTGAGTCGAATCCTTGGACCCTAGGTAAAAATAAGAGTAACAAGATTGAAACAACCAGATTTTCGAACTATGGTAAGTACCATAATTATGGTGTGCGTGACATCCGTGTTTAATACAAGTAGTGTAAACAAACCCAAATATAGGTTACTTGGTATTTCCAATTACAAATACATTTATATTTATTTAAATATATATGTAAATTCAACAAGTTTATCTTAGTTTTCACAAACTGGCTAACTAGTAAGCATCCTGCGCTGCAGAACTTGCTCAGATTTTCACAATTTTTGCAAAATTTTGACTTCCATTATTATTAGATTGTGTTGCCTCTAAATATAAAAATTATGGAAGCAAACACTACACTCAGATTGGGTTAACATCATTTCCTTTATTCTGATGTTCTGCATGAATTTTTAAATTTTTTCAAAATATTAATACATTTGTGACCTAACATTTTTAAATTTCCAAACCTGGTGTGGTTAAAATTCTGTTGGTTAGGGCAACTTGAAAAGTACATGGTCTACCGTACAAATGTATGTGTACCATTTCTGTTTTTTTACTGCATCGTGGCACCACATTCGTCCCACGAACACCTGTGTAAACAATGTCATCTTGTTGGAATGTTGAACATGAAGAAAACTGAACATCAAATTTAAAGTTAATAAAGGTTTAACCCCAACAATTTTTAATGAGATGAAGAATGTGTAGGGTGATGGTGCACTTTATTTACTACAGTGATAAGAGTATCACTGCAATGCAATTGCTCATGTTGCAATTTTTTCAAAATTTTGCTCCCTGCCATCCTATTTTTGGAAGGATCAATATAAAAAACAATACGGTTCTGTAGGTTATGTGTGTGAATAGGCATGCCAAGTTTTACGAAAATCTGTTAATGTATTCAAAAGTTATCGTAAGACATACCCCAAACAGACAGACAAATGGCTCAAGGTCGAGTTACAACAGTACTTGCTTTGCACGTCCAATTGCTAGCGAGATCCTTGAGCTGCCGAACCTCACTCAAGATTTTTACAACTTTTTCAAAATTCTGACTTCTATTATTGGTTTGGAAGTAAAACCAACAAGAAGAGTGACCAAAACATGGCATACAAATAAGATCTGGTTTATGGCACATTTAAAAATAAAACTACCCCATGGTGCTAAAAATTATGAAAGCAAATACTGCATTCGGATTTAGGTTAACATCATTCTCTTTAGTACGAAATTTGGCATGAACTTTTACAATTTCCGAAGCTGAACATTATATTCAGATTGTGGTAAAATTATCTTTAATGGTCATGTTGTGTTCCAGGCAAATGAAATTTTATGAAAATCAGTTGACCCATTCAAAAAGTTTTCAAAAATTTTCGTGCATACACAGAAACAAATGGTCCAAGTCTATTTGTTAGCTTTCACTTGTTCAATAATTTTTGTGAACTATGTTTATTATGTTCAAATTTCCCTACTTGCTTATTTACTCAGTACATTAATTTTAAATTTTACTTTAAGCCATTGTAACATGTTATTTCCAATTTAACACACTTTAACTACAGTACCATAATTCACTTAGCCATTCACACATACTTTGGCTTACACATAAATTCATGTATATTATTGATTCAACTTATAAGCCCCTCTATTATCACATATCGGTTTCTATTACCAAAATCATTTAAAATTTTCACTTGTCAGTTATATATATTTTTTATTATATTATTATATTCAGTACCCCAAATCACAATACGGCCTATCTATTGTTATTTTTCAACAGGGGTAAAATATTTTAGACTTTTTCCATCAATTGCTACAACGTGGATTTACCAATCATGTGGTAATCACAAGGGTTATTTTTGGAACTTCATGGTTTTGCATTGTTTTTAGTCCAGTTTAATTATAATGAAAATATTTTGTCACATCTAATATTTGGAATCATCTGTTTACTGTGTACAGACTTGTCTGTGCACGGAATGGTGTGAAACATAAGAAAAATATTTGTCTAATGCCATAATTTTCCACCTTGGCAATAGACTGTTCACACTAGTGTTCATATGTAAAAAAACTGTGACATTCTGAGCTTGTGATCTTAAAACAGCAGTACATTACCCAGTCCGGGCTACTTTTTGAACATATTTACAATGCTGCAGCTATTAAATGTGAAGGTTGTTTAAGACCTGAAGATGTCAGTGATGACGAAAAGCTTAGTCGAACAATAAAAATTATAGCAGTTAGCAAATTTATAAAAGAAATAGTATTACATCTGACTTTAGAATTATGTCTTAGTAGTATATTTTTTATAAATAAATGTCAACATGTCTTCCTAAAGTTGTGATCTGTATAAAATTCGAACTATATAACAGTGGCTCACAAAAAGTGCATTAATACAACAGCTGACATGCACTGAATGTTTGTTAACTTATTAATTCTATTAATAATTAAATTCAATACCATATTATCCCTTGTTTACTTTTACTCTTTAGGCTGGTGCAGCCGCCATGTTGTCTAGTACCAACTCAAACTTTATACTCATCATTTTCCAGGATCTCTAATTGGAGATGTTGGAAACAATATGGTTGTTTGAAATGACTACTAATTCACATTTTAAGTATTCAAATCAATATTGTTTTATTAAATTCTCAAAAGAAAACACCATCAAGTTATAATTTTTCCGTCAAAATACGAAATCTCCTTTCTCCCTCATACATTAACTTCTGTAATATTCAAGAATAAGTATTCATAAAATAGATTATTCTTAAGTAGTCTTCCCATTAAGATATAACACAAATACAAATTAATCTCTACAACATAACGAAAACCAGCGCTTTCACACACACACACACACACACACACACACACACACACACACACACACACACACACACACACACACACACATCTATCTCCAGATTTTAAGAGCTCATAGTTTTGAAAATGTTAAATTTTTTAATATTTAAACCAAAATTTTGAAAGTTTCGTTTTATTGTATTCCTGTAGATTACTTATCTGTTCATTTTTAGTCCAGAAGACGTCACTTGGCTATACATGCACACATTCTTTGTTTTAAACTGTTAACTTTCCGAAAAACTGTTCATTTCTGTTATTCATATATATATTTTCGATTTTACTTCACATTTTGTTGTTTTGCGGGTCCGCAATTTACGTTCCGGAACTTTGTACTTGACACTCGCGCGAGTGGTGAAGCTAGACTGGGGCTAGGCAAACGGCACTATTTTATAAAGTCGCCGTGGTTGTATGTCCAATTCTTATTGTTCTGAGGTTCGTATTACTACGCCAACTGCATTCCACCGTTAGGCTAGGCTCTGACGTAACATCGCCTGATGCTCAGTTACATAATTTGTTTAGTTTTGTATGTCATTGGTTGACCTTGGCACAATTCCAGCTTGTTGATTTTGTCGCTTCAGAAATTCACATACATAATGTCCCAAGCAGTGCTACCACTGTCGCTAACAATAAATATACCTTTGTTTACGTTTTGTCCCAATCATAGTAAAAAATGTTATTTGCTTTATTTAAATTACAAATTTCTTTATATTACCTCAGGTAGGCCAAAATGTACCGTTACAATACCCCCTCAAGGAGAGATTTTATGCCGAAGCATAAAAACTCTCATTGACACATTCATACTTGCTAAAGGGATCAGCCAGGATATGTCGCCACAACCCCCTGTATGGTTTACAAAAAAAAATATTTATAATCAACTCACCCTTGGTCTGGTGACTGTGACCGCACCTGAATGACAATACTGGACTTCTCTATCGAGATCCCAACACCGTAGAGTCAGACAGATACTTAACGCCCCTGCTCTGACGCGCAGGCCAGCTCAGGTCCGCCGCCACAGCATCACCAAACACTGAAACAACGAATCAAATATCAACTAGTGGCCTTATACAACACCATATCCCCAACTGATCTGTTTCCCCCTAGCGGTGCTGGTTTGCGCTAAGAAGCACTGGTTTTGTTTTTTACTTATTTCTAACATATATCAGAATACCTAACAACATAACATAACATAAGAAAACATAGTACATTCATAATTCACATTGTTATTATTATCAATTTTATCTTAAAAATTTACACACTTTACATCATTAAATTTGCATATAAAATCATAAAATTGCATTTTAATCTCAATTTAACTTTTATTAATTCGTTTCTCAAAAAAAATTTTTTTTTTCCAATCTTCGTTTTACACATCATTTCATTTATTATTCCCTTTCATTAATTTGGGTGATTCTCCGTTATTCATCATAATTCACTTTATCAACTTGGCATTTACCCATAATCTTACCCCTTTTATTACTCTAACGCTCCCTTACAAAATCTTTAACTAGTATGACACCCCTCTCTACCAAAACATCTATCAGACAATTCTCTAAACCCCACTTACCATTAAACTCAACTCGCCACCTTCTCTCAATATATAAAAAAAAATACTCTCTAACCCTTTGTACATAGGATACGTGTCCCCCCCAAAACTCATTTCCCTTATCTGGCTCCTGGATTCTACCTAAGGCAGCCCCGTCCCACTAAATCGTTCCCATCCTGTCCCAACTTATCATCATGTTGCGGACTCCCACGTTACACTACCCCCTACTACAAAATTGCCATCCCCAAAATCTCAATCTTATTACCTCACTACAACTACAACAAAATAACAACATCAATTATAAACAACAATATATCACTCAAAACTCTACATATATTCTCCATTACTACTGTGTCAGCATCAATACTTCTCAAATTCTCTACTACATGTATTTCATCTCTCATTCTCTTTAATACCCCAATATATTCAACTCGGACTGACTTAATGTTTTACTTAAACAATTACTATCACCCAACTTCTATCTTTTGCAACCCATTGAAAATTTTACCTATCACAACTTTATTTCATTTTATTTTAAAATCTATAAACACATTGAAAACATTTTATTATATTTTTATAATCCTTATTCCTAGCATACTACATGCAATTAACACAATAAGACATAATAAACACAATATAGGAAGTATCTAGTGCATCTATCTTTCAAATTAAAACAAAATTATTTAGTAGCGAGTCATCATTATTAAAATACAACAAATTTCTAATTCGTTACCCCCCTGGATAACCTCCCTGCCACACACACTATGACCCCCCCCTGGACTGTGGCGTCCACAAGGACTGAAGTTTTGGAGGAATTTGACATCTCCGTGTCCTTGCTTCTGCGTTACATTTGAAAGGTTTAGATATCAACATATCTTTGTTCTATAGTTATGCGCCCTTAATGCGGGTCTACCACCTGGCCTTGCTGTTCCTCCTCGAACAGAGTGGCAGCCGCTGTTCCATAGTTCCGGGATTTCCCCTAGTTTCACCCCCCATTAATTTCTAATATAAACCAATTTCAAGTCAGCTATGGTCAAGGGACTTGATATGGCCATAGCTGGCCGCTAGCCAAAGCCACGATTAGTGCTGGTAAGGCAGTAATCGCCCGAAAAGTCGGGGAAATCATCTCTTCCTTCAAGCATGTATTCATCATCTTTAATTTGCACGGCACGGCAATTTATCAAGTTACAATATAAAATTGTACAAAAGGGTGTGCCGTGCGTTTTCGCCATGTTGGCCTCCGATGGAGGTATCTCTCTGCTACCCCCAACACTTTCCGCTATCTACTGGGGCACATGCCACCCCAGCAACAGCAACTTAATAGCTAAACTAAACCATATCTACAATTGCTGCCTCTACATTCCATTGTTATAATCACTTCTATAGACACCACTCTACCCCCCAAAATTACCCACACATCTTGTATAGCCACAAGTTTTTTTTTTTTTTTTTTTTTTTTTTTTTTTTTGACACTTCTGCCAGTCCAACTTTTCTAACTCCGACACTTACGTTACTATCTCCTATGGAGCTAAACTAAGTACACATAATTTAACTTACTTTAATAGTTTAACAAGTGCAACAACTATACTAATGTACTGAAACTGCCAACAATTTGGTCACCTTAAAATTTCTACGTTCTAAATCTTAACTACTAGTTCCTTTTCTCCTAAAACAAATTCGACCGCAATTTAAAATTATTTTTTGTTTATTTCATTACCGAAAAGTATTGTTTCTTTTCACTGAACAATACTTTTGGGCAATGAAATGACTCCTCACGAGCCGCACTTGTTAAGTTACATTAATTTCGGGTCGTTTTATTATATGAAATAAAACTATTATATGTTCGTGGATAACTGGCAATTGTAAGTTTTTTTTTTTTAATATATATACCATCCACAAACTTTATGGGTCCCCCTCCCCGTTCAATAAGAAGATTAAATTTCTAGTTACACCAATTTGTGGAGTAGGACCATCGTTGCTTTCACTCCCTTAGAAGTTCCGCCAACCATGGTCCGCCTCCAAACTGCCAAAATCCACGGTCAGGGATGGTGAAGCCGTGACCGCCCGAAAATGGGGGAGAGTCCCTTCTGAAACAGCTTAAAATAATACATTAAAACTCAAACACTTATGGTGACGAATACAATTTTAAATTTGTCGCATTTTGTGTACTTACTAACTCCTGTGTTGCTGGGTTGTGTAACACGTACGCATTACTCATTTTTACTTCTACAATTTCATATGGTCCTTCATATAATAGAAAAAACTTCTTTATCTCTTTATCCTGTGCGCTAGACAAATCATGTCTCCTTACCAATACTAATTGTCCTACCTCATATTTAGTCCACTTACCTTTAGCATCATGCCTCTGCTTTCTCCTTTTGTGAGTAAATTTTCATTCGCTAGTCGGATCTTCATATCCACGTCTATAGTTTGATTTTCTGGTGGATAGTTAAAAAGTTGTTCCAATATCCTAGGTGGCCTTGTTCCCTTTATCAATTCATACGGCGTAAACCCGGTGGATTCATGGGTGGTACAATTCAGCCACTCCTCTACTTTCTTAACGTAGGATGGCCATTCTGTGTGCTTGGCGTGACAATACGCCCGAAATATCCTACCGATCTCTCTCATCACCCGTTCTGCCTGGTTGGACTGTGGATGGTAAACCGCCGTATGTTTGGGTATGATGCCTTCCCATCCAAGAGTTTGTCGCCACTTGCCGCTGATAAACTGTGGTCCATGGTCGGATAAAATTATTTTCGGCTTACCTATATTCACCATGTAATCTCGTACTATTTTTTCGCTGAGGACTCTGCTCGTCGCTCTCTTGATACTATACAATCTAACATACTTAGAAAATGTGTCTAATACAACAAAAACATACATTACTCCACCCCTACCTTTGGGTAATGGACCATACAAATCAACTGCAACTAAATCAAACGGTCTTTCAACTTTTATATAATTCATCTACCCTTCTACTCTATAATTTACTACCTTAGATCTCTGACATAAATCACACACCTGTAATAACATCCGTACTCGCCTCTCCATATTCTTAAATATACATGATTCCTTTAAAACATTAGCACACTTTCTTGCCCCAAAATGCCCATACCTTATATGGCAATCCCAAATAATTTTATCTATCAACCCTTCTGGTATAACTAATCTCCAATCACGCTCACCCCCTTCTACTTTCTTAAACAGAATCCCTTGATATACTTGAAAACGTGTACTATATTCAGACCCATTTATATCCGCTTCTAAACTAACAATTATTTTACCCAATTTATTTTCAGATCTTTGCATATTCTTAATATCCCTTAACTCCTCACCAAAAATTCTATCTTCTCTAGTTAATCTAAAAATTTCTATCTCTTTAAGGTCCCTACCTGTCTTATTTTCTATAACATCTACTCTGGAAAGTGTGTCTGGTACTTTATTGTCTGACCCCTTTATGTATTCCCAAGAAAAGTTGTATTCTTGTAAAGCTAACACCCACCTGGTTAGACGACTGTGTTAACCTGCAGGAGTTCAAAAATGACAGCGCCTTGTGGTCCGTCCTGATAACGGTCTTATTCCCCAAGATGTAGGTGCGGAACTTTCCTACAGCAAACACGATGCTCAATAACTCCTTTTCTGTAGTTGTATAATTTCTTTCTGCTGCCAAAAGAGATCTGCTGGCGAAAGCTATCGTGTGGTGTTCTCTGTCACTATCCTCCTGGTACAACTCCGCTCCCAGGGCGACGTTACTGGCGTCAGTCTGTAAGTAAAAGGTTTTTAAGAAATCAGGATGGTTCATCATTATCATATTTGAAAATTGTCTCTTTATCTCCTCAAATGCATCCCTCTCCTTTTCTCCCCATTTCCATTGTTTATTTGTCTGTAGTACAGCACTTAACCTTGCTGTTGTCTGAGCGTAATTTTTCTGAAACTTTCTATAGAAATTGCACAAACCTAAAAAACTTTGTAATTAATATTCTTAGGTTCCGGAATTCGCATTATAGCTTCTACTTTATCAGGGTTAGCTATAATTCCTTCGGGAGTTATAATAAAACCCTAAAAATGTATTTCGGTTTGTAAAAACTTTGACTTCTCCCAATTTACTGTCAAACCCCCGTTTTGTAATTTCTCTAATACATATTCAATATGTTCTAAATGTTCCACAAATGTTCTGGATGCTATTAATATATCATCCACATATACAGTCAGGAAATCCAAGTCTTTTGGTTGTAATATCATGTCTAAACACTTAATAAAACTCGCTACACTAGTGTTAAGTTCAAATGGCAAACGTTTAAATTGATAGTTCTTACCATTGAAGAGAAAAGCAGTATATCTCCGACTCTCTGCTGCTAACGGCACCTGCCAATATCCTGCGGTTAGATCCAAAGATGTCATGTACTTGACCCCGCTAAATTTCTGGAAAATCTCATTAATAGGTTCCGGTGACTCCCGGTCAGGTATTATAATCTGATTTATTCTCCTGGCATCTAAACATAATCTTACCTTTCCGTCCTTCTTTATTACCACCACCAATGGGTTAGAGTACGGTGATATCGATCTCTCAATTATATCTCCCTCCATCATTCGATCCAACTCCTCCTGCACTGCTCTCCGTTTTGAAAATGGTACTGGATAACTCCTCTGCATGTAGGGTGAGTGCTCTCGAACCTTCAGCTCACATACATAGTTCCTGGCTTTTCCAGGCAACTCCGCAAACACATCTCTATAAAGCTCCACAACTGCCCACAACTCCTGTCGTTGATTACTCCCTACAACTCCACCTTCATTAAAAAATTTATCAGCCCTATTTTCCCACACTCTCTCATCACTCACATGCATCTCTCTCTCCTCATTTTCTACAATCTCACTCTCTCGACATATATTTATTTTAGTTTCTATGTCCCCATCACCTACTTGCTTTTGTATCATTTTTACCCCTGTAACTCTAACTTCATCTAATACCCTCTTAAAATTAACCCTGACTGGTTCACTACCATTATTAAATTCCACTATCCGTTTATTAAAATCTATTACTGCCCCATTTCTCTCCAAAAAATCATTTCCCAAAATTACATCTAAACTCAGTCCCTTAACTACTAGAAAAGTGTTCTCAAATTCAGTTTCATTAAGGAATATATTTAACTGTACTTGTTTAGTAACTCGTTTACTACGTACTCCAGTTACCCCCACTACTGTTACACCCGCAACTGGTAAGGATGGTATATTTTTATTTATTTCTTTCAATTCTACCATTACGTTTTCAGAAACTACTGATATTTCGCTCCCTGTGTCAATCAATGATTTAAAATTCTTACCTTCTATGGTGACGATTACCTCCGTCAATCCTGTTTTGTTTTCTATAACTTTTGTGTCATCTTCCTCCAACAACTCCTTCGTCATGTCCATTTGTATAACATTATTATGGTATGTGTCGGTTATTTGGACCCTCCTGTTTTCCGTAGACAATGGTTGGGCCCGCTTCTCCATTGTCCTCCCTAGTTTACCGTGGATGGACCTGCTACTGCTGGATGGTTTCCTCCTCTCCCTCTGTTGTAATGTACTCCTCCCCTTGGCGCTCCTCTATGAAATTCTCCTCCTCTCGACTGCTGATTTGGTGGTGGGTGCATTCTCTCGTTCCTTGCGCACTCCCTGTTTTGATGACATCTAAAACAATTAGTTCGGTTAGCATAATTATCTGTGTCACATTCTCTACACCTCCAACGCTCGCCCCTATTATCAAAACTTCCTCCCCGCGCTCCTCTATGAAAATTCTGTGTACCCCTATTCTGATGGTAATTATTATTATTGTGGTGTGGTACTACTGGTGTGTTTGGACGTCACCCTACGTCGCGTTCCCCTATATTCTGTAGCACGTCTAACAAGTTCTCTAACTCATTTATATTTGTAATCTCTCTAGTCATTAACGTGATTTGCACCTCTCTGGGCAGGTGTTTACTAATATGTCTTACAAATGACCGGAAGGGTAACGGCGGTTCTAGATACTTAGCTTCGTTATATATAGTCATCACGTATATGGTTAGGTGGTTATTAATTCTACCAAAATTCCCATTACCCATTATTTTGCTTCTTAAGATTTCTTGGTCCTCTTCTGACCAATATTTGTTTCGAAAAGCTACCTCAAAATCCTCGTAACTACCCCATTCGGTATTGTGTACTTCCGCCCATATCTCAGCACTACCTTTAAAACACTTTATAATCTTCAGCAATTTAACCTCCCAACTACTACTATTAAATCGATTAAACTCCCTTACCCTATTTAAAAATTGCATTGGGTGTACTCTACGATTGTCACAATTAAACTGTTCTAATTCTATCTCATCTTTTGCTTCGCGAGTATATACCACTCACTCTGCAACATTACTTAAATTTTGGCTTACGGCTACATGTAATACATCTTTAATTTCTAGATATTCTGCTCTATCATGCTAAACTTGTTATCACATTTATTTGCATATTGAAGGGTATGTTTATTAATAACCCCCACACTCTCTTGTATAGATTGTTTACATACACTTTCTACTTCCATTATTTTAAATTCTATATCATTATTACTTTCATTAATTTTATTATTACTTTCATTAATTTTAGTTACACATTTATTTTCTACTTCTACAAACTGCTCTTCAATTTGAGTTTTCATTTGGTCTGCCATCTGCTCATTTACATTACTGATTTTACTTTCAATACTTAGTGTGATTTCACAGATTTGTCTGTCAATTTTCTCATCTCTTTCGTTAATTTTAACGTCTATACTCTTAACTGCATTATCTAATTTGGTATCTAAATCCTTACATTTACTGGCAAACTTTTCATTGGTATTCTCAAAACGCTCATTAATTTCGTTAAGTTGGTTTTTTAACTCATCGAATTTAATATTTTGTTCATCTAATTTCTCATTGAAACTACTTTTAAATTCTTGCATTTCGTTTTCCTGTTCATCAAATTTGCTATCAAATTTATTCAACAATAACTGCATCATAGTCATCATATCACTATTACTTTCTCTCTTAACTAAGGTCGGCGTTGACTGACTCGTCACACGTTCCATTATTTTCGATTCGGTCAACTGACTCTCTAAATTACTGTCATTCGTTTGAACTCCCGAATTGCTACTTAACTGACTTTCTATCTGACTATCAGATAAGCTGACGTCATTATTATCTGCCATTTTTTTTTTTTTTAAACAAAAAATCTTTTAGATATATTTCTTTGCAAAATATTACTATATATAACACATACTTATTAATATTATACTCACCCCTACTACACATAATCATAACATAACCTTATCTTTGTACGTCTGTTTTCACGTAATTTATGTTTACCTCAAACAACCATATCATTCCTGCAACAGGTCCACATTTGCATAATTAAATTTATGCAAACGGTCCAGCTGGTCGGGCGCCATTGTTAACTTATTAATTCTATTAATAATTAAATTCAATACCATATTATCCCTTGTTTACTTTTACTCTTTCGGCTGGTGCAGCCGCCATGTTGTCTAGTACCAACTCAAACTTTATACTCATCATTTTCCAGGATCTCTAATTGGAGATGTTGGAAACAATATGGTTGTTTGAAATGACTACTAATTCACATTTTAAGTATTCAAATCAATATTGTTTTATTAAATTCTCAAAAGAAAACACCATCAAGTTATAATTTTTCCGTCAAAATACGAAATCTCCTTTCTCCCTCATACATTAACTTCTGTAATATTCAAGAATAAGTATTCATAAAATAGATTATTCTTAAGTAGTCTTCCCATTAAGATATAACACAAATACAAATTAATCTCTACAACATAACGAAAACCAGCGCTTTCACACACACACACACACACACACACACACACACACACACACACACACACACACACACACACACACACACACACACACATCTATCCCCAGATTTTAAGAGCTCATAGTTTTGAAAATGTTAAATTTTTTAATATTTAAACCAAAATTTTGAAAGTTTCGTTTTATTGTATTCCTGTAGATTACTTATCTGTTCATTTTTAGTCCAGAAGACGTCACTTGGCTATACACGCACACATTCTTTGTTTTAAACTGTTAACTTTCCGAAAAACTGTTCATTTCTGTTATTTATATATATATTTTCGATTTTACTTCACATTTTGTTGTTTTGCGGGCCCGCAATTTACGTTCCGGAACTTTGTACTTGACACTCGCGCGAGTGGTGAAGCTAGACTGGGGCTAGGCAAACGGCACTATTTTATAAAGTCGCCGTGGTTGTATGTCCAATTCTTATTGTTCTGAGGTTCGTATTACTACGCCAACTGCATTCCACCGTTAGGCTATAGGCTCTGACGTAACATCGCCTGATGCTCAGTTACATAATTTGTTTACAGTTTTGTATGTCATTGGTTGACCTTGGCACAATTCCAGCTTGTTGATTTTGTCGCTTCAGAAATTCACATACATAATGTCCCAAGCAGTGCTACCACTGTCGCTAACAATAAATATACCTTTGTTTACGTTTTGTCCCAATCATAGTAAAAAATGTTATTTGCTTTATTTAAATTACAAATTTCTTTATATTACCTCAGGTAGGCCAAAATGTACCGTTACAGTTTATTGTTGTTAAGAAATGAATACACAAGCCATCTGGCGGACAATTTGGGTATTGCAAGGTATGATTTTTGAAACAACTGCTAGTACATCTTTATACATGCAGGCCATTAAAAACAATACGAAAGTGCAGGACATCAAGTGATGGCCCTGCAGCACTCAAAAGTAATCAGAAGAAATCAAATGATGTCCATCGGACTCAAGTGTTAAATAACCTTGCCAACAGGAAAAATTATTAATAATTACTCGTTAAATATTTTGTACCCACCTCTTCTGGGAAGAAGGTTTTATTATCCCCTTTATAGTGTACTTGAATTTTTGGCTTTCCTCCATCACTGATAACTTCAAACGGCCAGTGTTTCATGTCAGACTGTACAGTTGCATCATCAAATCTTCTTCCTATTAACCGCTTGGCATCTGGAATTACAACATAAACACTTAACCAACACTTAAAATCATCATGGAATACAATATCAAATTGTGTGGGTAAACAGGCAACAAAACTACCCACATTTCATAGCAATCGTTAAGAAACCAATTACACAACAAATCTGTTTATTAATTTTGTATCACAAAAATGTTCTTTAGCATGTTAAAAGTACGCGATTAACTTTGAAAACTGACGATACGAAATAACTAATGTGCACATAAAAATTTGGGTTTTGATTATTTATTTGAACCACAGAATACACAATACTTTATCTGCGGTGTATTACAGTGGGAAATGAAAACCCTACAACAAGAAAGGAAAAATATTACCTACAGTAGAGAATCAAACATACTGATCACACAAATGACAGAAATCTTGGAAGTGGGGGACACAAGAGTGTGTCTGTAAGACATCTGACTTGCCTAACTCTCTATCTCTCTCTATTTTCTACCTTTAATATCTCAAAACAGCCATGTGGAATAGCAACATTTCCATATAAATTGTATTTTACATGTAATGGAAAGACTTAGGGCTACACAGTTATGAAGAATGTAGTATCATCAATATAATTCCCTGTTATACACGTTATCTAACACTCAAATCAATGCTGCAATATCTGCAGTCAATTTAGATACATTATGAATCATGAATTAGGATGCATAAGTGAAACAAACCCTTGTAACACTCCACTGACGGTACTCAAGAGATTTACAATTCATAAAAGCTGTATTAGCTGTACACAGTGTTGCCATGCTTGGAGACCAAATGGGAGCAATTATTCTCATCTGGTACTATGACACACAGGCACTATGCTTTAGGCTACACAAGTAATGGCCTGAACATTGTATACAGACCACATACAATATGAATAGCCATTGAAAATCACATTTAATATAATCACACTTACATTACCACTTTAAACTTAAACAGAGAAACTTTGCAGAAGTAATAAAATACAAAGAAGCACTAAAAAAAAGAGAAGGGTTAAGTACAGAAGTTAGATTTAGAAATCTGATGTTATCTGGATCAAAAAAATTACATAAGAAGGTAACTAGTACAGTAATCTGAATATATATATATATATTATAAGTCATTGCGCAGATCTTTCATAGTTCGATTGAGTGCTTCCAATGTGCGTTTGTGCGCCATTATGCATTCATCCCATATGATGATTTTACTTGCTACCAAAACTTTGGCCATTGCTGAGTGTTTCGCAATGTTGCATGTCGGTTTTTCAGTCGTTTGAAGGTTTAATGGCAATTTCAACGCTGAATGAGCCGTTAGGCATCCTTCTAGCAACGTGGCCGCTTTCCCAGAAGAAGCAACTGCTACAGCAATTTCGGATCTCGCACGAACAGTGGCCAAAATCAATGACATGAGGAATGTCTTCCCAGTTCCACCGGGCGCATCGAGGAAAATAAGCCACCATTTCCATCATCAATTGCCTTCATTAACGTATCGTACACTTCCTTCTGTTGGGGGTTCAACAGTGGTAAATTCGTTCGAACTGATTCGTTCAATGCATCTCGATTGTATTCACGTTCATGTTCCAATTCTCGATTGAAAGCGTCGTTCATACCACGATTTGGCGTTGGCATTCCTAACTTTACTAACAAACTGCAGCACATGAGGTAACACACGTCTTCGATCAAAAGCAAAGCCTGGTTATGTATCTCCTCATTCACCTCGAGATCTGGATTCCCTGAACTGACACGAATTCGATGTAAAATGTCTTCTGACATGTCATCCTTGTACTTGTTCCACAGTTCACGTGGATTCGATGGGAAGCATGTCGAAATAATGATAGCAAATAATGTGCGTATCTGACTTGGAGATGCAGAAACAATTGCTTCAGCGATTGTCATGTCCCAATGAGTATTGTTTTCAAGTAAATTGAGCTGTTGACATGCAGCACGAAATGTTGGGCACACTACACCATTGACAGTTCGAAGTGATTCAAATGATGTCGGCCCACGAACATTCACCAGCAACAACCGCAAATAGAAGCATTCGTCATTCTTCGGATGAACTGTGTAAATGCGACCAAGAGCATCAGTAGAACGCACATCCGGATGATCAGGAACCGCATCGCCTTGCTTCCGACGTTGAAATTTCTTCGATGAAGCGTTCCAAGTGTAATAACGTGGCATCTCAGAGTAGAGCAACGTTCATGCAAACGGATCGCTTTGGCAAATCGAAAAGAAACTTGTCAATGTTGTCGCTGGAGGTGTTTCAGCACGTTGAGCAACATTTGATGCGTTGAAATAAACTCGTTGACCATTCTCCAGATGCACAGCCAAATGTACAACAGTGGGATGACGTTCATGAATGGGGAATGAGAATATACGCCAAATCGCCTCATTGCAGCTCACATATCGACCAACTTGATAGTGCGTGATTTCATCGTTGGTATTTGGAGTTTGAACGCCAAAAACCGCCATATCGCTGCCTTTCGTAACATATTTGCAGATGTATTTGATGGACTTCACTGAATTGCAATACTCCACGATGCAATGCGCCTTGAATGTTTTGGAAAGAAGTGGCAAATGTTCCAATCCAAGTGTTGTCGACCATGAAATCGTTTCCTTTCACTTTCGTTGTGATAGTTCTACCGTTATCATCGGGTGATCGACGCCGATACAGTGGATAACCATCGTTGCCAGTGATAGTCTCCGCCGTCAAATTTCGTGGATAACGCTTGGAACACTTGTCGTCGACCATGCACGGTGATTGGGGGTTGATGGCGCCACATGGTCCGTGAAGCATGTTCGTAATTACAACATCATGCAGGTCTGGATCGGTTTCGGGATCTGGAATCTCGGCACATATGATGTCATCTATTTGGTCTGGTCGAATTCTTTCGACTAACCAAATAAGAATGTGTGCATGCGGTAAGCATCGTTTTTGCCATTCAATCGAATACATCCAGCATCGAGTATCCCCAAAGACGTGATGCTTAACAATGTAGTTCATCAGCGACCAGATTTTTTGTTTGAAAACACGTGCGGTGATGTCGTGCCGATCACTTGATGTTTGTCCGGGGAGCAGCAGTTGAACAATTTCTATCCATTTCGGATTGCACGTAGAGGTGATGAATAGATCTGGACGACTGTAATGACGAACATATGTCATTGCATCTTGCGCGTATGTACTGCCAATGTACGTCGCCGGTAGAATAGTCAATCGACCAACATTAGCTGCATCTCCTTCGGTGCTGATTGCATCGCGTAAATGAATATACTCCTCTGAACGCAGTTTGGCTTAGGTCAACCGAATGAAAGTGAGGCGCTCCGTTTCGATTTTGACGTACATGTCGACGCAATATTGCTGAAGCAATCGACGAAATCTCAGCAAATAGTTGTCAGCATTTTGACGAACGATATGCGTAATAATTCATTGAGCTAACCTTCTTGGTAGTTTCCTCACCTGAAACGAAATCAGTGAAATTAGTGTCATGTTGAAATGAAAATTATGATAGCGATACTCACCGCTCAATGGATTTATCATTTTGATATTGAAGTGATAGCCATCATTTCCTTGCCAAAACATCAGCGGGTATTGCAATGCATCGTATGAACGGTGTGTTTCGTATATTCGTTGCAGTTGTCCAGTGTCGCGACGTGTAAGCACAATATCGCGCGTTTCCAAGTTTTCACCAACAATCACAATCGTGACTTCATCTATTGTTGGAGCGTTGAATTGGCGTTCGTGTGTTCCAGCTGGTCGTTTATCCGCTCTGATCATGACTTTGTAGTCATCACTTGGCATGTGATCCAACGCAGTTTTGAACAACCGAACCAATGCATGATGTTCATGAAGTAGTTGCTGCAGATCTTGAAGAATTGCTCTTTTCATTGCCGTATTGATCGTTTGAGGCCAATCAAGTTGTTCCTCCATATTGCCCATGAAGTAAATTTGGATGAATTTATGCTCTGCGTCTTCAAGCAGTTGCAATGATCCAATTCGATGGTGAATTTGGCCTTGGATCTGTAAAGTCGAAGACGAAGTCAGAATTACTGATTTATGAACACCAAAAGAAAATTAACGTTTACTCTCTCAAGCAGAAATTACCTTGAATGTTGGATTGAATCCGCGTCCTTCGATAATGTCTGCTCCAAGATAGAAAATGTCGTGATTCTGGTGTTTCGCCACGAAGCAATGAATGCAATGGCTCAGGTGGCGGAGGCAATAATGGCAATTTCACCTTGCCACTGAGACAGCACAATCCAGGCGTTTCTCCAGCGAACTTCAATGGTCGCACACAACCTCCATTGGGCCAATTCGAACGAAAGGATGCGAGCTGTAGTCAATTGTGCAATCATATTGAAACGCTACTCGATTCAAATCAACACTTGAAGCATTTCTTCTTGCGCGTCGAAGATTACCACGTTGTTGATCTGTGTGATAAGCTCGACGATTTCTCATTGCCAACCTTGCCGTTTGACGTACTGCCTCTCTTTGTTCTTGTGTTTGTGAAGCACGAAGTCGGGCCACACTAACGCGGCGCTCTTCTCGTGCTATTTCTTGTTCATCTGCAGTGGATTGATTCGCAATATTCCGAAGTCTAATTGCATTACGGCTTCGTTGTGAAAGATTAGATCTTCTGGCTCGCGGCATTGTAAATAACACTGGAAAATTAATCACACAATTCAAAATTACATAATGAAGCAATTATCGATGCACGCACAATCACAAATGTGATAACCTCACAAAGTGAACATCTTCGAAGGCAACTTACTGTTTGAAAATCACGATCGAAAATAGAATTCCACAGAATTACGAACGAATCCGCCTGGAAAATTAAACACACAGTCCAAAATTACCAATTGTATTGATTGTTGATGCGCGCACAATGACAAACGACATAACCTTTCACAATGTGCACTTCATCAAACTGAACTCATCTCTTTGAAATCACTTTTCGCTGATGAATTTCAGAAAAAATCGTTTGAAGAGAATTAGTTGAATCGAATTCAAAAGTAATAACGGTCGAAAACTGAATGAAAATTGGTCTGCACAGCTAGCTCAATGGTATGCAATGAAAGGACCGCGCAACTGAATCAGCTGTCAACCAGCATACAACGCCATGTTCATTTTGTTCCTTTTTTTGTTTCCGTCATGTATCAGAGATGGTTTTGTATACGGATTTTAATTTTTTGTGATTTTCTTACTTTTCCAATGCGTGAGGAAACTTCTCGAGGCCGAGACGAACGAAAAAAAAAATTCATCGAAATCAGTCAATCCGTTCTCGAGATATCATCAAAAAAGCCGTTCCATACAAAATGTATGAGAAAATGAATTTTCTTCATAAATTTTTTTTTTCGTGAATTTTTCCCATGTTTTAATAGTTATTCTGCTATTCGGGGCGGAGACAAATCCAACAAATCAAAGATCATAAAAATTGGTCCAGCCGTTTTTGAGTTATAAATGGTGTAACTAACCCGACTTTGTTTTATATATATACATATACACACACACACACACATATATATATATATAACTATTGTTAACTCTACTTCCTACTTTTGTTTTGTACGATATATTTATTTATCATATTATGGAATAGGTAAGTACTTACCATATGATTCACTCCCACATCCATAACTAATATTAATTTTATCACTAGGGTCCAGGATTCTTTCTAAGCGAGATCAGAGACAGTGTTGGGTCTCGAAATAATGACTAACAACGATTGTGGTGACATAAAACTTTGTTTAATTACTCTGAATTTATATTATAAACACTTACGAAAACCAAAGATGGCGCCGTATACAACCAAAAAACAAAATGGCGTCTATATATACTTCCGCCCATACTAATTACTCATTACTTTCAATTACTTCTTTCTTATATTTAAGGTTATTACAAAACCATTTTAAAATCGGCTGCAGCTCTTATATATTTAATCTATTAAATTCAGATCACTGTATTACACAAACCAATGCCTCAAAATTTTGTTATGAATGCCGGCACATTCACGCTTCCATGCTCTCTCACACACACACACGTTAACAAAGTTACATTTTTAATTTATCATAATCGTTTTGAGCTCAGAAAAATACTAAAATGTATTGATAATTTTGACTTCCCTGAGGTTGTAGGGCCGCAGTTGTCATCAGGTTCTCCACATTGGCTGTCAGGCACTATGCTGTAGGCTATACAATTCATGCTCTGAATATTGACCACAGAACATTTATACAATATGGATAGCCAGTGACAATGTTCTATTACATTCTAAAGTTTGTTCATCCTTTGACTGGAACCTAAGGTAAACAAAACCACTTGTTTGTACTCAAACTGGACTGGTTAGGCAAGTGGCAGCCGCGCATCACTAAAACCTTCACTAGTAATAAAGTAGTTTACAACTGTTTCAATTTATTAAAAATACAGTAGAGCATCAATTATCCGAACCTCTTGGGACAATCCCGTTCGGATAATAGATCGTAAATTAAAAACATTATTTCTCTTTACAAAAACAAAGGTTTTTATTGCAAAATCATTTCTAACATAGTTATATAATTACAGCAACCTGTATACTGTACTGTAATGTATTACTAAGGCTAAAAATCACTGAATTAAAACTGAGTATAATTAATAAAAACCAAAAGTTAACTTAAACAAAGTTGGAGTTTAATGACAAACACCATACTATAAAATTGATTAAAAAGTAAAAAACCTAACAAAACATACAGTATCATGGATTTACACTTTTTTGAAGAATTGTTGTATCACTGTCTGCTTCAAACTGATACCGCATTTATTTATACTGTACAGTACTGTAATACAGTAGAACTTGGCTAATTCGAAGCTGAAGGGACCAGTAAAAATTCGAATTAGGAAAGTTTTAATAAGGGTAGAAAAAACAAATCAACAACCGAAATTCAGTAAAGCAATATGTTATTTTATTAAACAATTTCCTTATACATATGTGTTACAAACATATAAACACGTTTCAGTACAAAATATAGCATTTACAGTTTTTTAAAAAAGCTAGACACTTTTGATTGCATTTTGCAGTTAATACACTGAGTTGTAGTAAACTCATCAAGTTTATTAAGTGCTTGGAAAATAGTGTCACTTACGTTCTGCTGTCCTTCAACAAACCGTCTCAAGTCTTGAATATAATTTGATGCCTGTGAAGCCGTTGGAATCGGTATCTCTGGAAGTTCTAGATGGTCCCCTTCTTCATCTGAAGATGCACCATCATTTCTTTTGTTCGTAACATCAGCCACGATCTCCGCATCTGTCTGTTCACCGCACACCGCCAAGTCTTCATCCATGTTTACAAACTCTTCGTAACGAATGCCTGCGTCATGTCTAACATCTTCCCAGTTATCTGCAGTGGGTACGACTTCTCTAGCAGCTTTATTCTCCTCTTCACCTTCAATGTGGCAGAACCACCTTTACAAAAGCAATTAGCAATTGTTTTTTGCATAACTTGGTACCAAGCACTGTTGCACATGCGGGCAGCTTGAAGGATGTTAATCTTGATATTTTCGTGCTCATCTAAATAAGCACCTGACAGAATGTTTTGGACCACAAGCCGTCTGTAAAAATGCTTAAACATTTTTATTACACCTCGGTCCATAGGTTGAACTACTGAAGTCATGTTTGGGGGGAAAAACACAACCTTTACATTTTCCATCACAGGAATAGTGTTGTCCGCTGTACAGTTGTCAATAAACAAGACGATTCTTCTGTTTTGATTCTGAAATTTCCTGTTGATTTTCAAAAGCCATCTTTCGAAAATTTCACCTGTCATCCAAGCTTTATTGTTTGATTCATATTCAACTGGTTTTGTTTTTACATTTTTGAAACAACGTGGGTTGGCTGACCTCCCTATCATTCACAAAGGCAGTTTTCCCGAGCCATCCATGTTTGCTCCGACTAAAAGTGTTATGCGCTGCTTGCTGTGTTTGCCGCCACTATAACTTTCTCCTTTAAACGCAAGTGTTTTGTCAGGGGTGCATTTGAAGAATTAGCCCGTCTTGTCTATGTTAAAAATGTCTTTAGCGTCTCTATCAGAAATCATTTGCAACAAATTGTCTTTCCATGAATCTGCAGCTTCAACGTCAACAGATCCACTTTCCCCGGGTCAATCCATGTCAAATCAACACAAAAAAAAATTTTTTTTTCCTGACCATCTCAGAATATGATGAAATTTGGCAGGGAGGTAGACCTCATATAGACGAAGAAAAAAATTTTTTTTTTCAAAGTATTTCAACCGGTTTAGAAATTACAGCTATGTAAAGTTTCCAAAAAACACCTGAAAACGCTGGTACCCCAAATTCTTGAATTGTGACTGTGGCTCTTCTACTTAAGCTAGAGAGTTGGGAGAGGTGTCATTTTAAAGCTCTTTTCAAGACCTTTCATTTGATATGCAACACAACACAGGTTAAGAGGAAAAATATTTTTTCAAATTCAAAATCAAAATTTTGATTTCAAATTTCTCAAAAAGCGCATTTTTTTAAATTTTCAAAAAATTCTATGTTATAGTTTATACTATTATAAACTTGTTCAGCAAGTATACAAATGGGACAGCAACGGGTTCATTGTTTAAACAATTTTAGAAAATTAGGTGTATTGTGAATTTGTACTAAAAATGCCAAATATTAGTATATACAAATGTTTTATAAAACACTATTAAGCTTTAAATTATAAATAATAACTTGAGTGTTGCAATCCTTGGAAAAAAAAAAAAAATCAAGAGACAAAAAGAGGTTACAAAATGTTACTCAGTGGATGTGTGAAATGTTTCCTGATGTTTCAAAACTATCCAAAGTTTGTGATAAATGTAGGAAAAATACTTTGCCAGGAGAAAGCTTTAAAAAATAAGCAGGAGAATAACGATAATATTAGTGATTCTAGTGTACAAATTATGAACAAGTTGATCCCAATTTTTCTGCTTCATCATCAGTTGTGTTGGAAACCTTAAATCGTCCCTTCAAGAACTAGGAGAATCCCCTATTAATGGCAAAAAAATGAAGTTAAAGCAATATTCAACAAACAAAATTAAAAACATTGAGTGTGTAATCAAACGGCAGTTGTTTATAAACGCTGAAGATTCCTCCGACATAGATGAAAGAAGTGAACTTGAAGAATCTGTTGTAGCAAACCTGAAAACAAACTTCTCCAATTCTGAGAGTAGAGAAAAGATGGTAATGCTACTTACATGCCTGCCTGAATCGTGAAGCGTGCGAAAGATCGTGTGGGAGTTTAATGCTCCAAACTATATGGTTCGTCAGGCAAAAAAGCTACTCAAAGAAAAAGGAATATTAGAAAGTTCCGACCAAAAGCCAGGAAAGAGTCTATCGAAAGAAGTGGTTCAAGCAGTTCATTCTTTTTATGATATAAGTAGAGTGATACCTGGGAAAAAAGATTGTGTTACTATAAAAGGAGAAAACGGAGATAAGTCAGTGATATCTAAAAGACTTATTTTGTGCAACTTGAAAGAAGTGCACACTTGTTTCAAGGACACTTTCCCAGATTTGAAAGTAGGAATTTCAAAACTTGCTGAACTGAGGCCTAAATATTGCATCCTTGTAGGACAGAGTGGAACCCACTCGGTGTGTGTTTGCACTATTCACCAAAATATAAAACTTATGATTGAAAATGGTTAAGTTAGGGACTTTAAGTAATGGTGATTTGGTAACATACAAACATTGTTTGACAAGAATGTTATGCAATCCTCCATCAATTGATTGCTGTATGGGCAGTTGTTCTTCTTGCCCTGGAGAAAATGAAATTAAAAAAACATGTTAGAGAAAGCTTTCGATGACTCTATGGTTGAAAAGATCAACTTTTTGGCAATGGGTTTCAGTGGATCGATGTTCATTAGAAACCATCCAGAAAAGTTCACAGGAATTCATTGAGATGTTTTGTGAAAAACTAACTGTTTTAATATGCCATGATTTTGTAGCTAAGCAGCAAAGTTCATTTATGAATGACGTCAAAGAAAATTTGAAGATTGGAGAGTATTGTGTGACATTGGACTTTTCAGAAAATTACAGCTTTGTAATTCAAGATGAAGTTCAAGGTTATCATTGGGTCAGCGACCATGCAACAGTTCATCCTTTTGTAATTTACTTTAAAGGAGAGGAAAAAACTGAACACATCAGTTAAGTCATAATTTCAGATTGTCTTGAACACAACACTACAGCCGTTTATTGATTCCAGAAAAAACGGTTGACTTTTTAAAAAGTAAATTTGAAACAGTTCAGAAGATCTACTACTTCTCAGATGGCAGTGCAGCACAATATAAAAACAAGAAAAATTTTTCTAACCTCTGCTTTCACAAGGAAGATTTTGAAGTTGATGCTGAGTGGCACTTTTTTGCCACAGCCCATGGCAAAGGGTCTTGTGATGGTGTCAGAGGGACAGTGAAAAGGTTAGCAACAAAAGCAAGTCTGCAAAGACCTTATGATAACCAAATTCTTACATCCCCATACCTGCCAACTTTCCAAAAGGCCAATCAGTAAAAATCCCGCGCGTCAAAATACGTACGAACCCGCGCGTCAAAATGCAGTTTAACAACACAAAATGCATGCATATTTTTCACTTCAGATAATTAGAGTTCTATAGCATTAATACAATATTCTAAAGGACAAAATATTTAACATGAATTAAACAACCACAAGTACTTGTAAAATTTATCAATGAAATCCACTTACCCAACGTTATTCGTAGGCTATCCACACAACCGAAGAAAATTTTGCAGAAAAGAGTATCTTGCTGCACTTCAAACCAAAAAGATAATTATATACAGTACACTGGAGTTATTTATATTATTTACTATCACATGCACTTCCTTTAGTCCGATTTAAGGGATAAACTTGTAGCTTGTTTATCTTTCTTTAGTCTTTAGAAAAAGTGCTTTTATGACACGGTTCAAAACTGTTCGTCTTCAAAATGGAAATGGCTTCCAGAGTTCCATTGGACATAGATGACCTGAACTGAGTCCTATTCTTCTTAACTACGCTAAAAATCCGCTCGCATTCTGCATTACTATGCGGTATTGTAAGAATAGACAACATGAATCTAGAGATTCTGTCGAATTTATGATGTCCATCAGCTTCAAGGATGTTTGACACCTGAGCCCATTTAGAAACAACCGAACCCTGTTTACCTTCAACAGAAGACAAGTCATCTATCTGAAGGGCTGCAAACTGCCTTTGGAGTTCATTGACAGCATCATCTCTTGTTTCATTTCCTTTCCGCAACAGAATAATGGGAAACTTCTCCAAAAAGAAATTAACGGAAGAAAACTGAGCTTCTTTGATGCTGTCAAGTTTTGCAACTGAGCTTCTTCGATGCTGTCAAGTTTTGCAACCTGTGCATGCTTCAGGACATCACTCCTGAAAGGGAACTTATTGACCATGTAAACGCTAACCGATATTCCTTCACACTAAGTGAACCGATCTCTTCTGTTAGCCATAATACGAAATTAGGTAGATACTGAAGCCATTGGTCCTACCAACCGCTGATTTCGAACACTACGCTCGCGTTAAAACGGGGCAGCAGTACAGAAATAGTTTCTGACAGACGAAAAAAATAGAGATTTGTCTCCATCTTTCAGTGTCTTAACCAAGTTCTGGGTTTGAATGCCACTCATCAATTCCTTGTCAACTTTCTGGTTCTGGATAGGGTGATACTGGACATCAAGCAATGCAGAGGCTTTAATTACACTTGGTTTCACAAACTTAGTGAGCGTCTGTTTCAATAGATCCATCATTAAGTCGAATAATATGTGAATATGCGGGGAAGCACTCTGAAGGACAGCATTAACTCTTTCAAATGATGGGATAGTCACATGCAGAAAAATGCAAATAGCCTGGTTAAGGTCCGAAGAAAGAAACATGAACAGCTTTTCTTCGCGAGATGTAGTGGGATTCACGTTTCGCAGAACTGGCGTGTCACATTTGGAAGAACCGTGCCATTCTTTTGGCTTCAGATGAGGAGGAGCAATCGAGAAGTCTCTTTTTCTGGTTGTCATCAGATCTACTGCGGCCTGCTTTAGGAATGGTGAAGAATGACAAACTGGCAGAAACATTTGGAGCACTCACTACTTCATCCTTGAAAAATGAAAGAAGTGGATCCCACTGATCTAATAATCTGTCTAAACACCTGCCTAAGGATAGCCATCTTGTGCACACGTGCTTCAACAATTTCTTTATTTCTTTTCCATGCAAACTTTGAAATTTCTGAAGCCGTTCTTTTCTCTTGGCACTCTTCTCCAGGTAATAGAAAAGGTCAACAAGAATCTCATCGATTCTGAGTGGTAAACTTGCTGCAGCTTTCTCAGCAGCTAAATTAATGAGATGGCAGCTGCAACCAATGCCAAAAATATCTGCATGAGCTTCTTTCAGAACTGCAAGAACTCCATTTTTCTGTCCAATCATAACAGGAGCATTGTCCGAACAGAATGCAAGACAGTTTTTAATTGGTATTTTGTGGAATTCCAATTTCAATAGTAGCAGCTTACCAATGTTGCGTCCAGTTGAATCTCCTTCCAATGCTGGTACCGATAGTACACTACTTGTAACATTTTCTTGCACAGCATCATAAAATGTAACCACTATCGGATACAGCTTCGGACTAGTGTCATTGCTTCCATCTGTGGACAAACAAAATGGTCCATTCTGTAGACGTGTGACAATTTCTTGGGCTGTACAACGTGCCATTTCGTTCAAAACACACGTTGTTTTCGTGCGACCACAGCCATACGTTTTAGCAATTTCCGATGTAGGGAACATCCTTCTGAACAAGGCTCCTGCATGATCAGCTGCAGCCAGTGGTATGTTGTGCTCTATTACAAAAGAAGTAAACAAACACTCGGCTTGAATAACATCGTAATTACTATCTCCAGCTTTGGTAAAGAAACTATGTATTTTCTGATTCTCTGCCTTTGACTTCAAATTACTGAGATGTTTAGCACACTTAATATGATTTGTAGTCGTTTTTGCCGCCATGTGCTATATTAATATCACACGCACACACGGTACAAAATAAATTTTTCTCCTTTTCTGGATTTCAAGATGCATGGGAATTCCAAATAATAATAGGATTCCCTGAACACCTGAAAATATTGTTTTTTCGTGGATTCACTCATGATTTCTGATAAACAACATAGTCATAAAGCGACAAACACAATTCACGTTATCCCACAACTCACAACATAACCTTTGTATCGAAATAAGTGAAGACAAAAATGAAGCAAAAATAGTGACAAGCACAATTCATGTTTTTTTTTTCAAACTTGCAGCATAACCTCGACTTCCCAACGCGTTGAGAAAAATACGATGCAAAATAAACGATGAGCACTATTCACAAGGTCTTTCCCCAATTACAACACAACATATTCTAAGCTTCCAAACACATGGTGCAAATAAAATCAAGATAAACAAGCGACGAGCACAATTCACGATTTCTTTTAAAAACAATTCCAGCACAACCTTGACTTCCCAACACGTTGCGTAAAACACAAAGAAAATGCAACGTGCGCAATTCACACGTTATTCCGTAACTATAATATACAATCTCAGCTACGTAACTTGCATCCAACCACGCCAAGTCAGCGAAACAAAGAATACTTTAACCATGCTTCAATCGGAGCGGCTTGCGAACCAACTAGTCGATCTCGCAACTCAAATATATCGATATAGAACGACTGCATTTCAGCCAGAAAGCATTGTATTCATATAGGAATGTATTCATGGTCGAAAACTGTAACGACCGGAAAATGCGATGTATCGAATACTCACGGGTCACACACATCGAGATAATATATTATATCGATGGTCACACAACATGTAACGGTAGCATGCGGAAGCTCGTTCTGGCGCGAATTTTGAAAATAAGGTCTTTGTACGTAAAATTGTAAAATATCGTAGTTCATCCGTAAAGCCATAAAACACACGCTATTCCGTAAATTTTATGGAAAAACCGTAAAGTTGGCAGGTATGCATCCCATCAACTTTTCGACTGGGCAGTTGAAAACATCAAAACTGTCTCTTTTGACTTTTCTACACAAGAAGAACATATTGAAACTGAAATAAAGTTTCTAGAAGAGCGCTTCAGTAACTCTCTTACAGTCAAGGGAACTCAAAAGCTGCATTGTTTCATTCCTGTGGAATCAAGTTCATCAAAGATAACAACAAAAGTTTTCTCCAATGCATCTGAATCAACTGCTGAAGTGGTGAGTAAGTCTTTAGAAAAACTGCAAATGGCAGACATCAGTGGGTGTACATTACTACTGTATGATAACCAGTGGTGGTTAGCTTATGTCTTAGCTACAAATGAAGATAATGATGAACAAGTCAAAGTTACTTTCCTCCATCCAGCTGGCCCATCTCCATCTTTTGTCTATCCAAGGAGACCTGATATCTTATGGTTATCTGTAAATGATGTTCTTTGCAAAGTACAGACAGTGACACCAACAGGAAGAATATATAGGATTCCACAAAGTGATGAAATAAAGCAAATGAAGCATTCAATACCTACTATGAACTTACTCGAGTTTAAAAGGAAATTAGTTTTCTTCAAACTTTGTTTTCAATTTAGGACGTATTGTTTGTATATATTTGAAAAATATGCCTAAGTTTTCATCCAGTCACTATAAGTAAGCCAGGTAGGCTATTTATTTTCATCACAACCTGTAATAACTTCTTAGTATAGCCCTCATATTCAGAATCCTTCAATACAATATAACATAAGTAATGTAGTTTATATTTTAATAAAATATCGTTTTGAAGCTCTAAGGTTATACATTTTACCTATATGAACTGAGAGTAAAAAAAGGATTTAAACCTTTCAGTGTTTGAGTATTAGAAAGTTTTCAAACATATTGTATTTTATGTAAAGCTAAATAGTGTAATAAATCTTTTGTTATAGTAATACTTGGCGTTATTAGTACAAATTCACAAAGTGCAGAATTTCCAAAAATTGTTTAAACAATGAACTCATTGCTGTCCCATTTTTATACTTTTTGAACACGTTTATAATAATATAAACTATTATGTAGCATTTTTTGAAAATTTAAAAAATGTGCTTTTCAAGAAATTTGAAATTAAAATTTTGATTTTGAATTTGAAAAAATATTTTTCCTCTTAACCTGTGTTGTGTTATATATCAAATGAAAGGGCTTGAAAAGAGCTTTAAAATGACACCTCTTCCAACTCTCTAGCTTAACTAGAAGAGCCACAGTCACAATTCAAGAATTTGGGGTACCAGCATTTTCGGGCGTTTTTTTTTTAAACTTTACATAACTGTAATTTCTAAACCGGATGAGATACTTTAAAAAAAAAATGGTATTTTTCTTAGTCTATATGAGGTCTACCTTCCTACCAAATTTCATCAAGATCTGAAATGGTGGGGTAAAATCACTGTGTTGATTTGACATGGATTGTGACCCCCACAAACAGTTTTGAAAGACATGCCATTCCTTTCTAGATGAGAATTCCTCAGCTTTGGCTCTGACTGGAATTTTTTTGTCCCTTGCTTGCTTAAACCACTTCACTACACATTCATTGACGTCAGGATTTTCTGGTCATCGCGCTCTTTTCCTATCTTTGTCGCTGGCTTTACACACACTATTCAAAATCTTCTCTTTATTATTTAGATACGTTGACAGTGTATTTGTGACAGTGTATCCCGAATTCCTTAGCAATTTCAGATTTCTTTTTTTGTCTCTTTTCCACTTCCCGAATAACGGCAACTTTTTCGGCAAATGTCAATGATTTGTATTGGGTCCATGTTGGTTTTGAAAGGGCCATGATGGACACACAACACAATAAAACTGCACAATAAGCGTCACTAAAACACACCAGTCTGTATAAAGAAAGGAACGGTCTCTCGCTACAGGACACAGCTCGCACAGTAGAAACTCAAAAAGCTTAACCCTTCCACGAATGCAGGCAGACTGAACTGAAAGCGACAGTGAGGGTGGCTGACTGACGAGGCGTGGAACAAGGGACAATGGCGGACGGTACCATTACACGAGCCAGTCACGTGTCATCGCGAGATTTTGGTGCCAATTCCACGAATTTGACACAAAGGACAAGCGTCTGTTCACAAAGGGCGATGCCTGCTTGTCTGTTTCCAGTCGTGTCTCTATTGTTACGTGGTCTAGCCCATACTACAGGCGATTTTTTGTAGTTTGGGCAAAATTTTTATTTCGAATTAACCAAAAAAAGTTCGAATTACAGACGATGTTTTTGCACGGTTTTACATAGGATATTCAAGGGACCACGGTAAAAGTTCGAATTATCCACGAATTTGAATTAGCCAAGTTCTACTATAATTTATAGTATACAATTTTTTATGTTCAATAAATATCCAATACGCCTACACGTGTCCAATAAATTACTGTACAGTACATAATTGTAATTTTTATTGAGCTTGGATAATAGATCGTTCGGTTAATGGATGTTCAGATAATCGATACTCTACTGTATATCGATAAACTTTAACTCGGTGTAATACAACTAAAGATACGGTAAATGATTTTTATGCTTCTTCAGATTATGTCTGTTTTGTTAAGAAAGTTTTAACTTGCAACTGTATATGCCTCTATGTTGTTATCATCAGGCTCCATTCTAAGAGCAAACAAACTTTACATGTTTGTAACACAAAACGTCTACACAAGGTACATTTGTAACGTCTATCAGACATCTAATATTTAGTATTGCCCACCTGAAAATAATTGAAGCTTCATTTATTTGGATCACAACAATTAACAGAAATGTAGCACATCAAAGAATCTACAATGTATGTTTGGGATGCAAGCAGAAACAGCTTTCAAAACTATGTGAATCTTATGTTAATGAATATCCTTCTGTTGCCGTGCTTGGAGACCAAATGAGAGTAAGTAATCTCATTGGGTACTATGACACACAGGCATATACTCTGGGCTATACTACCTATGTTTTGAATAATGAAAACAAAACATATTAGATAAGACAGCCAAAGAATAGTTTGTTTTACCATTGACTGAAATAGCATTGAGAACGAGGAAACCTTGGGGAAATGGCATAAATTTATATTTGAGAAAAAAAAAAAGAAGAAACAACTTCCCCTCCTGACATAAAATAATTGAGCAGAATATGGACACTGAAAGCAGACAAGCACTAAATCCACACATGGTTCTTTTTGTGTTTTGATTACTGTGGCTTTGGATACTCTGCTCATTTACTGGATTTCAAGATACTGCAAGATAATTTTGTTGTAGTTAAACAAAGTAATTGGTAATTTTATATAACCTTGATGTGCAATTACTTGAATGATGAAGTGTTTCACATCAATCTAAACTAAAAGCAGCTAATGGTATTCGTATTGATTTTTAAATCAACTGAGTTAACTACAATTGAAAAATATCGTTTTTTCAATATTTTTATAACTAGATTAAGCTCAAGATCATGCAATAATAATTCAGATTCAAGAACAAATCCTTTAAAAGGGAACACTTTGGTACTATGAGAAGATGAGGACCTATGCTATTATACAGGACTGTCAATGTCCACGTTCTATATTAAAATAAGACTATACACAATATATAAACATTTCAGTTGAAAAGGTATCCTCAGACTACATTTTACCACACAAAACATACAGACATATCTCCTAAGCTTACCAAAAATGGTGTTGTTCGGATTCATGGCAACTTGATTCTTGGCAGCATCACCTATCAATCGTTCTGTGTCTGTGAAAGCAACGTAACTTGGTGTTGTACGGTTACCCTGGTCGTTGGCAATGATTTCAACTTTGCCATGTTGGAACACTCCGACGCAGGAGTATGTAGTTCCTAAATCAATACCAATTGCTGGTGCCTTTGCTGCCATTTCTCTATACAAAAGAAAAAACATGATACATTAATCACTTTTGTATTAATGATGTATTTTAATAACAAATATCATAATGAACTTTGAAAAAACACATACTTTCTAAATACTTATTTCTAATAAAATGCTTTCAATAATTAGACTATAACAAATAAGCTTAAAAGCTCCGAATATAAATAGCTTCTTATGATTTAAATTTAGCTCAAATCTAGCATATACAGTTGTCACGAACTCACCACCTTCATCCTGAGAATTGTATAGTGTACTGAACCTACTGTGTGGGAGGAGGTATTAACACACATTTGCTAATTCATAACACAAATAATATATTACTTTCGGACTAAAAAATTGGAACGAACACCATGCCGACTACAAATACAGTCAACTCCCGATTTTCCGGGATCGGGTCAACCAGGTAAAATTTATAATTAAAAAAAAATTGTAGTTTTAGCTAAAATATTGATACATACTACGCTTATAATGACTTAATTTATTACAGTATTCTTAAGCCTATTATTTTCAGTGTAGTACTGTAGCAAATAAACCACTAGTTGTAATTATTATAAGCAAATTACAGTCTGTTTAATGTGTTACAATACAATTTGACGGCCTCTTAACACTGCGTGCGTGCACGATTAGAAGACGCAACGCACTGCATCAAATCGCACAGCTCATTTTAGCGCGAACTGGCTTTAGGCGCAGTGTAGCGGCGTGTGCCGATTTTGACTTTGACAGTCCAGTCAGTCATTCTTTGCATTGTGACCGAATTCTGCGTATTGTTTACCCTCACGTGTTATTTTGTTGTGTTCGCATGTTTTGTTTGTGATTTGAGTTTCAAAATGGATAAAAACTGTAAAAGGACTGTTTTGTCGATTCAGAAAAAACTAAGAGATTATACAAAAATTTGAGAAAGGCCAAACTGTAAAATCGTTGAAGGACAAATATGAAATTGGTGATCAAACGGTTCGTGATTTGGTTAAGAAAAAGGTGGAACTTTTAAAATTTGCGTGTTCTTCTGACTCATCATCTGGTATGAAGCAACGGAAAACTATGAAGAAGTCGATGTACGAAGACTTGGACCGAGCTTTACTCGAGTGGTTCAATAATCAACGAGCACAAGGGAATCCTGTAAGTGGACGAATATGTGCCGAAAAACCTAAGTTTTTTTTCGAAGCTTTAGGCCTCGAAGGAAATTCTGACGCATCATCTGGCTGGCTGACACGTTTCAAACAACGTCCTTGGCATAAGAGAGTTGGCGATCAAACGGCAGCAGAACAGTTTTGCAAAGACTTTTAATTAGTTTGTTTTGGATGAAAATTTACAACCAGCACAAATTTACAATTCCGACAAGTCGGGATTATTTTGGAAGTGCTTACCGACAAAAACTTTAGCGTCTGAAAATGAAAAAAGTGCGCCGGGACACAAAGTTAGTAAGGAACAAATAAAGGTAATGTGTTGCTCTAACGCAACTGGGACACATAAACTTAAGCTCCTAGTGATACAAAAATAAAAAAAAAACACGATCATTTAAAGGAATGCAAGCAGTTAACATGCCTGTGGTTTACTGCAATCAAAAGAAAGGTTGGATGAATAAAGACATTTTTATGATTGGTTCCATGTAAGTTTTGTCCACAAGTTCGAGAGTTTTTAAAAACACAAGGACTTCCCCCAAAAGCAGTGTTAGTATGAGACAATGCTAAATCACATCCAAGTGAAATGTTGCTCAGATCCAACAATGGGCACATCGTTGTTAAATACCTGCCGCCCAATGTTACAGCCTTGATCCAGTCAATGGATCAAGGGGTAATAGCTTCTGTAAAACGTAACTATCGGTCAAGTATTTTGAGAAAGTTTATAGAGGAAGGGAACGATCTGAAGACCTTTTTTAAGGGACTAAGTGTTCTGGACGCGATCTACGAGACTGTAGCTGCTGATTGGGACAAAGTTAAACCCACTACGATGACAGTCATGGAAAAAAAAATTTCCCGACATATCGGAGGATGAGGATTTTGCTGGGTTGGATGACGTTGCAACCTCAGCTGACTTGGCCCAGTTAGCAAACACTGTCCCAGGTGGTGACAACGTTGATCAAGATAACATAAACGAGTGGTTTGAAGTAGACGCTAACATGCCCGTGTTTGAGGTTTTGACAGACGACAAAATATTGATGCGTGCACAGGGCGTAGCAGAAGGTGAAAGTGGTAGTGATGACGAGGGGGAGGGAAGTGACTATTTAGAAGGACAAGAAGACACTTTATTGTGCGACAAGTTGGTTTTATGCAAAATAAGGTCGTCTATTTTAAAGAAAACAGCAAGTGCTAAGAAGCAAAAATTATTAACAGATTATTTTCAGCATGTATAAACAATGACTGTACATATTGTCCTGCTTGTAAATGTACTATTTTAATTGACAAAAACATGATTTGACTAATTTTTATTGTGTAATAAAAGGTATGTACTAGTTTATTGCATGCACATACTTTATTTTGAAGACCTTCATTTAAGCACTAGTTAAAATTTTTCCTTTAACCGGGATTTTGACTTATCCATGATCACCCTGCCGGTGATTATCCCGGATAATCGGGAGTTTACTGTATATTCCTTCTAACTGTATACAGCTTCTTCGAAAATCAACAGTACAATTTCATAGTACTAAATGGTTAAACATGTTAAATTCAATGAAGTGACAGTAATCCTATAATTATTAAAGCATGCGATGGCAAAACAACAATTGAGAAAAAATATAAAGGCTAAAAGCTGTCAGTCAACAGCTATGACTGACAATTTCAATCAGTCTTAACAAAAACACAAGTTGTTAACTCCATTCACAAATTTTCAGAGTTGTGTCAAGGATACATGTGAAACTTTCACATAACCTCAATACTGAACACACACATTTCACATTTTGAACACATGGGCCTTCTAGAAAGTACAGAGTATAGTGCACAATTGTTTGTTTTACAAATAAACCACAAAGCTACAGACAAGTGGCACAGGTGTTATTATAACAGGAACATACATTCAAGTCTCTCTTATAATTCTGGCAGTTTCTCCTGGCAATTTTCCAGATAACACTGCTCACTGTACAATCATTAAAATATACATATTAAAAAGGTCAATCATAGTCAAGCTGGGCTGACCACCTTTCTACAGACTCTTTGTTTTCTTCAACCATTTTGAAAAACTAGGTTTTTACCTTAGCATCAGATTTATATACCTACATCAGAAATATAGGCTGTAGCATTGCCTACCCATATTTCCATTTTATGCTCACACAAAATTTTAGCCATCAGCCATAAAAGACCACCCCATTTATTAAAATTATACCGTATTTCCAAAACTTGTAATACGCTGTTATGGGCCTGGGGATGAAATGATGTTTACAAACGCATTACAAAACTTCACCTTAACATCTGAATATGCCCAACTGGAAAATTACCAAATGTTATTATTAGAAGCTTATGGAAGAGAGTCAACACCACATGAAAGTGTTTTTTGAGTGGTTTAAAAGATTTAAGGAAAGAAGAATTAGTTTTGAAAGATACAAATGTGAGACAAGTTAAACCAATGAAATAATTAGAAAAACCCTAAAAGCTATACAAATTAATCACCATCTAACAATCAGAGAGCTTTGCAATGTTTTTAATATCTCACTCATATATTCAAACCATTTTGACAGTGATTTGGGCATGAGGAAGTGGTTGGAAAGTTAATTCCAAAACTGCGACAGACAAGTGAAAAACAAATCACCCATTATTTGCTAGAATGTGCCGAATCTCGTGAAAACGTGTTTACAATCAGTAATTGTTGATGATGAAACATGGGTTTATGGGTACAATCTAGGCAAAGGTCCAATCTCGGTGACCCAAGAAAATGCGGCAACTGCCAAGTAAAGGCAATGGTGATGAAGTTTTTCAATTATGAGGTCACCGTTTATCTCGAGTATTCTCCAACGAGACAAACCATAATAAAGGGGTACTTCATTGGAGTTTTTCAGTTTGAGAGATATGCTGTGTGTAGAAAAAGATAACCGGTTTCAAACCTTGGTCAGCAAACTGCATCATGACAAGTGCTCCAGCGCATACAGCCCTTGTGCAATAGATTTTTGTAATGCAGCATCCCAACAACCTCCATACTCACCAGACCTAGCTCCACACGACTTCTTCCTATTCCAAAAGATAAAAAATGGTGCTCAGAGGTCACTGTTTTCAAGCTGTGGAGGAGACAAATTTGACAAAACAGATACAAATAATTACAAAATAAGACTTCCAGACTACACAGGTTTCCAGAAATGGCAGAAACAGTGGACGAACTTTGTCAATTAACAAGGAGCCTACTGCCTTGTATCTGTAAACAATATATTTTTTTCAGCCTATACTTTATCAAATCTTGTACAAGAAGCAACATGTGCGCTGCTAGTGATGACTCATTTTGAATACAACCTTGACACGGCACTGGGAGGGCACTTTATCTAGATGATGAAAATAATTTACTTTCCAACCTACTAACAGTCATAACTCAAGAACAAAGTTACGGCATACGCACCAGACACATTGCTGCTATATAATTAAATTTTCTGTACTGTATGAACCAAAATTACATTTTAAAAGCCCACTGAAACTCTGTACTGAAGGAAATATGGAACAATTTGAGACAAAATAAACTGCTATTCATACCAGCCCAGTGAAAATGCTATGGTATGAATACATGTATGGTGAATGGTATGAATACATGAGAGGACTCCATAGCAGTGCTGATGAAGATCAATAATTGGAACGTGTTGAAAAATGTATATTATCTCGATTGAACAATCACATCAAGGAGCAATTACGTATGGGAAATCATGAATTATATTACACGAGCTTGTTTGCAAAGAATTCTACAAGTTGTTCACTGCCAACAAATTCACACATACGTCCAATTTCTACAGCTGGCTATAGTTTCAAAATGACACAAAGTTTATCATGAAGTAACATGCTTTAGTGGATTCCCTTCCAGACAAAGAATTGGAAATGTTCAAACTGTGTTTGACATGCAGTTGACAAACTGCCAACTTGGTCAAAAACTTAAGGACTTCCCCTATTCAGAATATCGAGCACATCTGCCACCATTAAGAGTCTACCAGTGACAGGTAGTAGTTGAGCAGCCTGTAAATGTACTAGTGAATGTCTTCGGACTTGAGTTTGTATGTTACCTAGACACAAGACATACACTCTTCATTATTTATTGTATCACAGAAATCTACTAGTGATGTGAAAAAATAAACTGAATTTGGAAATTTTATTTCATTTCATAATATTCCATAAATCAAATGTATTTTATGTCATGGACACAGAATGCATTATTACAGGTTCCATGTTATCCTGTAGATTAATTTTTTTTTAAGTTTTTTCTTTCTAGGTTACAACCTACTTCAATTACGATATTTGTGCTACCTACTCATACACAAATTTATCAAAGGTGCGGATAAAATGTGAACTATGGGAGTTTAGAGATCAACGCGCAAGCACGTCTAACACTACCGAGCAGTCTACAGTCATACTCAAAAGCTTATCATTTGAATGTGTTTTCCATCTGTGAATATCATGAGCGTCGATTTGTATCACAAGTATAGACTAAATTTGTACGAATAGTGATATTTTAAATGATGTAGAATAACAAAGGACAAAGTTTAAGTATTCTAATGCTATTACTGTAATTTTTGGAAGAGTAAATTTTTAAGTTGCGTATCAGTTTTACTTTGACTGTACAAATGTCCAGCAGTATAGGGGAACGTACTGTGAAACCACACAACTCACAGTAGCAGTGCCACTACACTGCTCCTCTCTGAATCCAATGTTAACATAGCCGTGTAATAATACTAGTCATTGTAACAAATATCCGCATGTTTAACAACAAAGATATGGTTTATTGTTTGGCAGGTTAACTAAATCTATTATCTGTATTATAAAACCTGTGGGATTAACTTTGTCATTTGTCCTCTTGTGTGGGCAGACTGGTTACTTTTTCTTTTTTACTAAATTTAATTTTTAAATTGACTGCTAATAAATTCTATGATGTGACATTCTATCACTGAAAGTTGGCTTTCATTACAATTGCATCTTCATTATGCTGTTAGGAAGTCCTGATGAGATAAGGCACAGTGGTGACTAATTTATGTACAACGGCATTTGTAAACAAAACTCGATGGTTACAGGTTCTCAGAAGGCAAACGTTCAGCGAGGCATTATTGCAGACACAAAATATTAACAATTTTCATCAAACACACTTCAGTATTCAATGTTAACCTCCCTTGCATGATGCCTTTCTTTCCTCGATTAACCTAGTTATCCCCCTCCCATAAAAATACTAAAATCAATGTATATTTTACTTGTCCAAACGGCTCAGATGTATGCAAACCGACGTTACATTATTAGAATACTGTTCATTAAGCACTAAACACACTACCTACACACTTTGTAAAATAAAATTATGAACGTTTATCCAATTTTTCCCGTTATTAGCATCAATTTTGCTTTTTGTTAAAACATTATCTGCAGCGCCGTTACTGGTACTCTATCGTGAAGAGGACAAATCACTCCAATAAGTTAGCACTACCATTTAAAGCAGTAAGCCGTTGCCGTTGCACTGTTCAAGGCCGGTGTAACCCACTTGTAAAAAGTTTCGACAAAACAGCACATGCCATATATAACTAATTACCCCATTTAAAACTGAAAAAAGGCCCTCGAATAATAAAACAAAATTCAAATATTTCAGAACGGTGCTTTAATTTCCATTTTAAATTCAAGTTTACAGTAGTATCGCCAGTTTTTTATTCAAAAACTCAAGTCTTAAATGACTCATTTACTGTATTAATTATTAATACTTCAGCTATGTACGGTGTTTGTAAACGCCTTGTTTTCTTTTTTTTAACCATTTGGTTCTTACTAATTATAGTTAGTAAGAAAGCAGAACTGTAGAATATTTGAACTTCAAAATGAAAAGCATAAAAAAAACCACGAGACCATTAACATAATAATGTTTAAAAGTAAATTTTAACAAACTTACCTCCGAAACAATGGTACGATTTACAAATCACTGTACTTCACGTACTCTCCTTTTGCTTTCCTGAGAGTAAATGAACAAGGCAATGCGACTTGCTGTTTTCCGGTTAACCGCTGTTCCGGCGCGAACGCGTTCTGGAACATTCCGCTCGTTTTCAACCAATAGAAACTTTAAAATTCTAGATTTATAAAAACAATATAATTTTTTATCAGTACAAACAGAACATTACTTGGAATCAAAAAATTTCGTAATTTTATTAAAACTTTCACAAGAAGTTCAAGACATGTATTAACCTATTAAACTATTCATCAACTCTGTACATATGTTTAACTAGGTGCAACAGATTTTGACTTTTGTTCATTATAAAAATCATGTATTCAATTACGATAATTTTAGTTTCAATATTGTTCACAGCTTTAATGACTTTATGTAAACGTGTTCATATAAACATAAATTAATATCCTTTCTTTCCGTTCTATTCATCATGATTTTGTTGGCAGTGATAAAAATGGCATCTGGTATAGTGTGTGGTTCTAACCTGAGAGAAATGTTTTAATCGGTTTTGAAACTTTATTAATTAAGAAGTAAATAATTTCTAAAATATTTCACATTCTAGTATGCTTCGCTTTCCACTTATGTAAGTTTATTTTTGTTAAATGTAACACTGAGGATTATGAATATTAAATGTAATATTAAATGATAATTGATTAGTGTAAGGAGGGAAAAGTGCTAAATTTGATTTTCTGATTGTGAGATGATGAAAGTTGCACTACAGATAACTTCAGTCTGTATGACAATTATGAATTCCTACAAGTACAGATAGTTGCGATAATAAATCAGTATAATTAAGAAGATAATTGTTAATCAGAACTTTAAATTATTTTTAAAAATATGTTTTTAACAGACATTGTTTAACAAAAAGACAGATATTTTTGGTCATTGTAGGAAGTGAATCTGAAAGTTTTTTAATTAGACAGAATTGAATTATCATCTTAGTTTATTCTGTTATGAAGGTTTTATTTGTCAAATGATTAAAATTTCAATATTGGATTTCAAAATGTTTATATTGTATTACAAAAAAAATGTTAATTTTACCAAAAAAAAGTATCAGTCGAAGACTTCCTTAAATATTTTGTTTATGGCAATTCATTTGAATATTCAGATGTATCAGCTAGCTTACTGGAGCTTAATTTGCCCTAGCATTTTTTTCACATTTGAAATATCTTGATGGAACCACTCACCATATTCATTACATTTTCATGGCAGAAATACAAATGCAAGTTCAAGGGTTGCAAGAAATAGATCTTTAAATAGCTTTAGATACCGTTGCTTTAAATAAATTTCTGGACTGGAATTTCGTAAAACGTTTTTAGTAACACATAAAAACATGCCATTTTTTAAATTTTTTATAGACCTAACTGGTCTTCAGATTTTGTATTCAGCACGGTTTTATTTTAGGCCTACAGTTACATATTCTTAGGAATTTTTTATTTAAGTACCAAAAAAAAAAATATGTAAGTACAGCGCGTAACAAAGTTTTATTTTAATGTGTGGTGGAGGTAGGCAAACATTTCACAGTTTGGTTTATAACATTTTTCTTCCCCAGAACGAGTAATTGGTGAGTCTTTTCTTGTGTAGTGACTTTAGCTTCCTACTATCCCACTCCCATAGGATGTAACCCAATTTGGTATAACAAAGTAAAAAAAAAAACATACTTTTAATCACCAGTGGTACAACACATTCAGAAAATGTTAAATTTCACTAGAACACATTTTTCTGCCAAATTTTCCTGCAAATAGTGTATTCATATAAGTTTAAGAAATCAGTAGATTTTTTGTTGCTATTTAAGAACTAATGGTAGAGTATATTAATTAAACTTTGTATTTAATTTAGTTATAAATTAGAAAACAAATTGACATAAGTTTATTTATAATAATATTTAGAAATGCCAGCTTTTTCATATCTTTGTGGAGGGTGTCAGTTACAAATAAAATAAATCTAACAAGTAAACAAATTCTGATTGACAACGCATCATTCATTCACTGCGCTGTGTGCTGAAGCATCTCATATTCAAAATTACGTATTCTTTCAAAATATTTATCCAATTAATTATTGTGAAATCAGTTACTTTGTGCTTTATATCTTTCTTATAATATTCATCAGTGACCAGTTAGTTTTCCTTATTAGCTAATACTGATAATTTTATTTATTTATTTTTCATTCCAGTATGGAATTTATTTCTTATTCTGAATCTTTCACTAAAGTAATTTCATATTTTCATGATTCTGTCATTTGAGTACCAATGGAAATTTAATACCAGTAAACAAAAATTGCTGCTAAGCTAACTTTGGAGGAATCTATTAAATGAACACCACTTTAGTTTTTTCCAAATTTACAAAAGAAATGTAAGTTCATTTTAATATTTGACATTTTAGTATGTAGATTGACAAGATTCCCTGGTTTTACCTTGGCTCTAAAAGTTCAGGCTAGTTTTTGGATAGCTTCAAAATGCATATTAGTCCGTAGATCCGTGCATCCACCATGACGGTCTACCAGTCAAGCAAATGTACCCATTTGCCAGACCTCAAATTCTACCATGGATGGTGACCACCTACTGCACTACACTGGACCTACATTACAACCCTGTTTATCAACAAAAGGCCAATGTTGCTGAACTTTATTGGGACACGAGAAGCAAGATGGAATAACTTTTCGTATGCCCACAGGAACAACAACAACAACAACAACAACATGATGATAGTGGTGATAAAAAAAATTCACCCTCACTAGTGAACACTGTCACAATTTTCCAAGCTGTTAGGCCGCGGTCCAAATTGTTTATATACACTTCCAGACGTTTTGCCTATTCCCATGATGGGCATGTTCAGTAATGCAGGAACGCAGATCACAAACACTCACGAACGAATACGAACAAAGACTGATCTGTCTCGTCAGAGCACTTCTTATTACACACTGTACTCGGTTATAGGAGGAAGGAGTTGAACTCTGAAAGCATGGTGACCACAGCATCCTTAGCGCCCGACAAATACTGGTCACCGGCATTGAAACATGGTAAGATAGTTGAGCCAATTAAAAAAGAGAAGTAATGTGATTGACCAATAAAAATGACCAACCAGCACCTTAAAAAATGTATAAATAGAATGACGTCAACAGGTAGAACAGTCTTTGCTCGTGGGTGTTTGTGGTCTGTGCTCCCGCACCACTGAAGATGTCCATCATGGGTATGAACAGAACATCTGGAAGTGTATATATCAAGAACCTGGACCATGGCTTAATAGCTAGGAAAATTTTTACATAACTTGCTTCAGCTGATTCCAAGTCAGTTGTTTTCATTGGGACAAATGGATATAAATATTACATGTAGGCCTATTATGAATTATGGGTAGGTAAAATAATGGACTACTTTTTCAAGTAACTATACTGATGAGTGGTAACTTGAATGAAAAATTAACTTTCAATGTAGTTTCAATGAAATATTAACAGAACTATACATTTTTTAGTGGTGTGATTTTTAAAAAGTGTAATTATAAACAATGGTTCTTAATTATTGTTTTTGGTATACCACTGTAGTTTTTAATCTCATGATGGATATAGTGATTTAATAATCTTGATCTGATTTGGCAGGTTCCTTGGAGGTCACTATAAACGATATCTACTGTAGTTCTAATGCTGAACTCGATTTAAGGTTAAAAATATTTTACTTACAATACTATGCTGACAAGAAGTACAATTTGATAAGCTAAAATTAAAAAAAAAAATTGTCAAACAAAGACTCGGTAACAGAGAAATTTTTATTGAATTTTTGAAAAAGTTATAAAGAGGAATTTATCAATATCTTATGTGATAAAATGTGACTTCATGTGTGGTGAATTTACTACATAAAGAACTGCATACTGAGTCTGTAACACTGTACACTGTGTACTGTGACATATTAATAATAGAATGCAGTTAGTTGCATGTTTTATTATTTTTCAGTTTTTTGTTTGTTATTTGTTATCATAGCTTCTATTAATGACCCATGAACCAAATATAAATTCTCTATGTTGGTAGAGAAATGTTATTATGGAGCAAGGTACTTAACCAGTGAAACTAAGTTATTATTATACTGGAATTTTTACCGGAGAGGGATTGACAGTTGCGATGACGTCATCACCATGTTGCCACTTCGTAACCGCGTGTTTCTGTTGAATGTCGCCCAAGTGTTTCTTTTTCTGTAAGCCTATATGTCTAAAATATCACTAAATTATACAACACTTACAAAAAGATGACAATATTGTGAATTTTAAAATTGTTAAATTTCAATCACATCAAACAAAAGTAAACATACTACTGTTTAATTTAGTATGCGCATGTGGTAAAACATAATCAATGGAACAAGCACGAATTGACAACCCTGTACTGTATAGTTTCGGCCAATCAGACCGCACTAAACATCACTTCCCCCATCACTTGCCGACGACTCAATCCCTCTCAGGACTGTAAAAATTTAACTGTAGTTGTGACTTTACTAAACTATCACGTAAGTAGTGATAATGTGTTACAATAACTTTGGGCATCAGATAAAGCAAAAAATAATATAGATATGTTTCATTTTAACTGAATTGTCTAAACTAAACATAAAAAGTGTGATGAATACTATCATTTTACATTAATTTTGTGTGATCCATGTTTTATGTAATGTACATTTCTATTTTAGTTAATTTTAATTTTTTGTATTATACTTTTCAGAAAATTTTGTTATGTTTTTCTGTGGTAGTCAGTGGCGGCTCGTGGTTCTGACAGTTGGGGGTTCAATGTCTGAATGTTTCTACTAAGATAAGAACAATTATCCCATTCCAAAATAACACATGGGGTGGGTCTAAACATGAAGACATAACTATTGACAACTTTCAGTAGGTCTAATATTAAGTTGTGTTTTGCTGTTTGTAAATTATTCTAAAAATATATAGTTAAAATAAAAGGATAGTTAAATATTTCTGTTTAATATTTAAAATGGGAAGCGACCTACCAAGTTCCTTAATTTTGAATTTATCTTTAATAGAGAGAGAGAGAAGATTAATTTGTTTTTAAAATAGATTGAACACTATTCATTTTACCAAATCAGTGAACTGAACTCAAAAATAAGAAATACCTGAACACTTAACACACACAAAAAACAGCAAACACTTTGAAGATTACATACGCTTCGATCAGTTTAACGTTAATATAATTTTTTAATGACTATATTAAACACACTTTATTTTTGGCATACAATTACTTCACTATTTTATTTTATTTTTAGACTTTACTGCACACATTTTATTGCATTCTAAATGAAATAGAGAAATTTGACACAAAACTGATGGTAAACGGACAAATCATGTGGTAAAAATCATAATAATGGTGAATGGCGGTATTATGAACATACAGTATTAAAATTCCCGGTCAGTGGGGTTCGGCCCTCATCGGAACTATTCGTTTCAGTCATTAACACTCGTGTTTAGCGACAGTTGAGTGTAATTTTGCGTGTACTGATTTCGCCCTCCAAAGCTGTCTACACAGTGTAGGGGGGTGCTGAGAGCTGTTTTGCACCTCAAGCAATAGTAGTAAACAATTCGTCTATTAGGCGAATACATTACTGTTCAGTCAACAAGATTAATCCCACAAATCTTGTTATTTAAATATGAAACCATTATGTCAACAAATCCTTAAACATATTGTTACGACATCACAGAACAATCTACGTGTTTATCAAACGTTCCAGAGGGATCCAGAATGTAATGCAGTGGTGTACGTGACTCTCGACACATTCGTGAGACCTTTCTGGAAGCCGCCAGCTGCGCGGACTGTGTCAAGGCTGTAATTAATTATGTCATACACTGGTGCTAACACACATTTTGGAATATTCTGGTCTGTGAGCCTTGTATAAATACCAGTACTCAACGACGTTCACTTTGAGTATAGTTGCGATGTATTTACAGTGCGGTTCGAGAGTTATTATCGGGTGATATTACTGTGTGTGTTCAAGTGGTTATTACACTAAAATTTTTACAGGAGAGGGATTGATGTTTGCAATGATGTCATCGCCATGTTGCCACTTCGTAACCACGTGTTTCTGTTGAATGTCACGCAAGCGTAACTTTTGTTACTGCTTTCACTCAAAACATACTTCTCGCAGACAAAACAAATCCAGTACACACAGACTAAATATGTATTCACCTACTTAAAAACTAATCTTCGATTTCGTTGTCCATGACGTGTCCGTTAATTAACTAAATATAATTATTACACTACGACTCGGAACACAAAACTTTTTATAGGTAAAAACGAAAAAGTTTTACCTTACAACCTGAACCGGCTTTTGCCTTTTAAAGGCTTCTTCAGAAGTCTCGCCTTTTAAAGTTTTGTGTTCCGAGTCGTAGTGTAATAATTATATTTAGTTAAAAACTAATATTTATTTAGTTGTAACTACAGATAATTCATAAACTAAAAATGTGAATTCTTACGAGAATAATAAACGAGAACTTAATTAACTTCAGTGTTTTTTTTTTAAATTAACTTCAAATGTTCAGAATCTTTAATTTTTTGATTTAACGATAAATGTGACAATGTGCAAATGTGCAATAATCAACTTAGTGTATAAATAAAGTAAAAATTAACAATAATAAAAAATATAAGACAGCAAAATAAGAGTCAATGTTTTGTTTTTATTACTTTTACCATAAAAACAAAACTGAAAATGAAATTATTATTACCTGTCTGTAGTTTTCTGCCTGTGCCGTTAATCTAAAGGTGTTACACCACTTATGTCGCTACCAGAGTCACTCGAGTCACTGGATTCTGTCCACAAATTTATTACCAGTTGTTCCATGGCGTCTTCTAATATGCCTTCGTTGCTCCATGCTTCGTCAATTACTTTCTTTGTATGCATAACTGCTTTTCTCCAATCGTCTGCAGTAACATTCGTAATGCCCTCGCGTATCAATTTTTCTACTTCAGTTCCTGTAAAAGTCTTATTATTTCTTGCTACATATCCCTTTACTTGTGCCCAAATTAACTCAATGGGGTTAAAATGACAATGATATGGTGGTAATCTTACTACTTTATGGCCATGTTCTTGTGCTATTTTGTCAATTACGTATTCCGGAAAGCGGGGTTTACAACCTGACACCAGCTCCAATAGCTCTGCTTTTTTCATGCTAACAGTCGTAGAAATGTTATGTTCATGAAGCCAGTGAATAATTTCTTCTTTACGTGTAGCTAATGTTGGCGCTTTGTCGTATATAACCGAGTGATAAGGGGAGTTATCCATTACAACAGTTGACGGCACTGTGAGGTTTTTTAATAACGAGTCTGTGAACCACTTGGTAAAGTTTTCAGAGTTCATTTCTTCGTGGAAGTCACTCGTTTTCTTTGACTTAAAGGCATACAAACAGTTAGGTATGAAACCTTTTGATGTCCCAGCGTGTACAATAATATATCTACCCCCTCGCCCTAAAGGTATTTTCATTGTTCCTTCTACAGTATCATCTGTCCAGCTTTTTCGTAAACTGTGACCTATGTTTACCCATGTTTCGTCTAACCAGACTATGTCTTCAATAGATTTCGTTTGAATTTCTCGTAGAAATCTACAACGTAAAGCAACTACACTTTCACTTTCCATAAGAACTTTTCTCCCCGAAATATTTGTAAACTTAAAACCGATATTTTGCAATACTTTCCTAACAGATGATTTACTACCGGCAAAAAGATCAGCTGCTGCTAACGACTTATGAAGTTTATTTATTGTTGGGTGCTCTTTTCTACAATAGTAGCTATAAATATGCTGTCGAATTGCATTTTCTTGGAAAGAATCTAACTTCGTAACTTTTTTGTCTATATTTCTTTTTTTATTAGGTGTATGAAACTTGGGCTCTGTATCACTAAAATCAGTAAGAAGATCGTCTTTCTCTTTTCCTATACGTACTATAAGATTCTTCCCTACTTCGCATGCGGCAGCTGTATGCTCTAAAACTTTATTAAAGGAAATTAACGGCCCCCCGTTTGATTTTTCTTTTTCAAAATATTCACGTACTGAACAGATAAGTTGTCTTGCCTGTCCATTAAATACTTTCCTTTTTCTTGTCTTGCGTATAGCTGAAGCACTCGTACTGGCGTCGGACATAGCTGAATGGATAATATTTACAATCACTATCACTTAGTCCACTAAATACTTAAATTTTACCACAAAATCACTTCTGAATATTAGACTAATAATCACTAAATTTAAAAAATATCACTCAATCATGCAAATGCACTAAAATATGATAATATTGTAAATTTTAAAACTGTTAAATTTCACTCACATCAAACCGTAGTAAACGCACTAGGCCTGCTGTTCAATTTACTACGCGCACATGGTAACGCACAAACAGCGGAACAACAAGTACGAGTTGACAGCACTGTGCTGTATAGTTTCGGCCAATCAGACCGCTCTAAACACCACTTCCCCCGTCACTTGCAGACAAACGTCAATCACTCTCCTGTAAAAATTGTAGTATAGTGAAGTGTGTTTTATAAACGGGCGGTATATTGTAATACAATTGTGTTTTAATATTAGTGGGCATTTTATTGCGTGTGAACAATTTTTATTTGATTTGTTGTAAGAGACTGCGTTGTTAATTACGAACTGTTTAACTGTGAAAATTAAAGCTGGTGATTAGTGACTTAATTGATGTCTTGTATTTTATTTCCACTGTACCTATGGCGATCAAGTAGACCGTCGTAACAGTGGTGTCAGAACTGGGATAGAACGGTTAACAGTGGACACTTTGTACAAGACGAGTAATTCGTAACTAATCAGTAAACAAGGGATGCCAGTCAGATGATGGAAGCTTTCCAAGCGCGGCTGTGGCAGACACGGGAAGAGACAAAAGAAGAACGAAGGCAAGAAAGTGAAGAAGCAGAAAAACGGCAGGATGAAAAACGCAGACAGGAAAGAGAAGAGGCTGAGGAACATCAGAAAGCACTATGGAAGCATGAAACAGAAGACATCAAGGAGTTAATACAGGAGCAAAAGCAGACACAAGAACAAACCACTGCAGAGTTGGGTCTCCTAAGAGGTGAGCTTAATAAACAAGTTACTAAAATATTGGAGGTACAAGAATTAATGACATTAAAAATAACTGAAGTAGAGAAATCTGTTTTGAGTATTGAAGAATCAATGTCTACAAAAATATCTGTCATAGAAGAAACCATGTCAAATAAAATATCTGCAGTAGAAATCTCAATGGCAAACATAAGAGACCAGTTCCTGAAGTTACAACCAAAACAACTTTGTTAACAGACTGTACCAATGATAAAGACAGAAAAAGACGCAGAAAATAAGTTAATAGAGAAAGTCACTTTGCCTGCAGTAGGGACAGTTCATGTCAAAGCTCCAACCTTTGATGGAAGCAGTCACTGGGTAACGTACCTCCGCCAATTTGAAGCTGCTGCATGCACAAATAATTGGACAGAGAAGGACAAGGCAGTTTCACTCGTTCTCTCATTAAAAGGACCCGTGGCAGAACTACTACAGAAAGTGCCACCTGACAACCAGAACACCTATGCCGAGTTGATAAAAGCTCTAGAATTACGGTATGGTGATAAACATTTGCGAGATGTATATCATAAAGTACGGACAAGTCATAAAGTGCGCGCTAAAGCTCGCGACGGCACAGACGATGAGGAAGAAGAACAAGGAACAGAGACTCGACGGTCGGCGCCACAGAATAAAATAAGAACGGATGGAAGACCAAAGTTTTATAGATGTGGGAAACCTGGACATCTACAACGAGATTGTCGGGTTGGAATTCAGCAGCAGGGAAATGAGCAATAGTCGGTACAATGGGGCGTGTGCTGACTAACTGGAGGAACGAAGCCCCTAGACAATACGCAATTTCTACACTTCATAAAAACAGTGAAAGCTTGGTGGTTACTGGATTCGTTCAAGAAAGGCCAACCTCGATTACAGTTGACACAGGTGCAACAATTTCCATTGTGCGGCCCGACGTGGTGAAAGATCTTAATCCAATCTGGTGCTCTTGCAGCTTGCGAACAGCTACTGGACGGCCTGTAAAAGTGTTTGAAAAGTGGAGATACACCTACGCCTCAGTCGACTTGAGTTTAATCATCAAGTACTGGTTGCAGACATTGTGGATGAAGTAATTCTTGGTGTGGACGTTATGAACGCATACGGATTTATAGACGACTTCAAAAACAATGTCTTGAGAAGAGGTAATACTCTCCACAATGATGACATCACAAAATTCGGTGGACGTCATAAACCAAGTGGCCATAACTGTTCCGCCAAACTCCGAAAAGATCATCATGGTTAGAACCGAGGTAGATACTAGGGGCAACCAGTGCTCTATATTCGAACCCCAGGTAGTCAGCATACCGGGCATACTAATTGCCAGAAGCTTAGTAAAACGTGACAAAGCCAGAAATGTACCTATTAGAGTGGCGAATATTTTGGATCAAGCTGTCACTTTACAAAGCAATTGGCATATTGCTCCTAGGCAAATTGACTCCTGTGGCCAGGGTAGCGGGAATGGTGCAACGGAGATTCAGTGCATCGGATACTTCCAAATTACCAGAGGAACTGCAGGAATTATTGAACAGATCTTCTAACGACCTCTCAAGTGGTGAGGTAAAAGAACTCAGAGGGTTTTTACATGAATTCAAAGATTGTTTTGCGGTTCGGGGACAGTCACTGGGAAGAACCTCTCTTGTGCAACATCACATCAATACCGGGGACGCAACACCGATACACCAACCTCCTCGAAGGCCTCCCATTATTTAAGCAAGAGGAAATGTCTCGGTTAGTACAAGACATGTTGACAGAGGGAGTAATCGAACCTTCGTCAAGTGGTTGGTCTTCTCCTGTAGTGCTGGTAGCGAAGAAGGATGGTGGATTGCATTTCTGCGTAGACTACCGGAGGTTAAATGACGTTACAAAGAAAGACTGCTATCCATTACCTCCCATTGACGATACACTCGACACGTCCGGAGCACAGTGGTTTTCCACATTGGACCTGAAGAATGGATATTGGCAAGTGGGTCTTCATCAAGAAGACAAGGAAAAGACCGCTTTCTCGACCCCAAGTGGCTTATTCCAGTTTAACGTCATGCCATTTGGACTCTGTAATGCACCAGCAACATTTGAAAGATTGATGGATTTGAAAGATTGATCAAATCTCCGAGGCCATGTCAGGTACTCCGAGGCCTGACATGGAAAACTTGCCTTGTTTATTTAGATGATGTCATAGTCATCGGGAAGACTTTCAAAGACCATTTGGAAAATCTTAAGGAGGTTCTAACTAGAATTCATGATGCCCAACCTGAGCCTGAAGAAGCGTTCTCTATTCCAGAAGGTAGTACAGTATCTGGGCCATCTGGTTTTGGCAGCGGGTGTTAGCATGGATCCTAATAAATTAGACACTGTAAGAGACTGGCCAGTGCCGAAGAATAAACACGAACTTCGGAGTTTCCTGGGGTTATCCTCATATTACAGACGTTTTGTGAAAGGCTTCACTACTAGTGCTAAACCACTACATGAGCTAATGGAAAATAAACAAAACTTCCAGTGGCCGAGAGAGTGTGACCAAGCATTTAGGACTTTGAAAATTGCATTATGTTCGCAGCCAATTCTCGCTTTCCCAGCTTCCAAAAGGAAGTACATTGTGGACACAGACGCAAACAATACTGGTCTAGAAGTAGTTTTGTCTCAAGTGCAAAACAGTGAAGAACGAGTAATAGCGTATTACAGCAAGACACTTTCTAAGCCAGAGAGAAATTATTGTGTTACAAGGAGAGAGTTGCTGGCAATCGTCCGAGCGATGGAGCACTTCCATAAATACCTCTATGGAAGAGAGTTTTTACTATGTACCGACCATGCCGCGCTTGCATGGCTCTTGAGATTTAAAAATCCAGAAGGACTGTTGGCAAGGTGGCTTGAACGTCTGCAAGAGTACAACTTCAAGGTACAAATCGACGGGGGCGCCTACATGGTAATGCAGATGGCTTATCACGAAGACCGTGCCCGGAAGACTGCCGACATTGCCACAGAAAGGAAGAACAAAACTCAAGCGAACATGTTCAAGCCATCACTGTAGATTTCCTGGCAGATGGCTGGACAACACAAGACTGTCAACAAGAACAGATGACTGATGAAGACATTGGACCAATCTTGACAGCAAAAGAGGAAGGTCGCCACCCGGATTGGCAATAATATCTGCCATGGTTCCGAAGTGCTGAAGGGTTACTGGGCACAATGGGAATCTCTTACCTTAGATAACAGATTGCTAGAAAAAGGGCTTGTGAAAGTACAGATGGACAAACAAGACGTGGTCATGCAGTTGATAGTTCCCCGAAGTAAAGTGCAGTCTGTTTTGAAGGAGGTGCATGATGGAACATCTGGAGGCCATCTTGGCGTTAACAAAACCCTTGACAAAATACGGAAGTGATTCTATTGGCTTAATCTTTGCCACGACGTAGAGGAATGCATTCGGACATGTGAAATATGTGCTGCAAGCAAGGGCCCACAAACCAGAAGCAAGGGAAAAATGAGACAGTATAACATTGGACTGACTTTCAAGAGAATTACCATAGACATTGCTGGACCATTCCCAATTACTGACGATGGAAACCGGTACATCATGGTTGTAGGTGACTACTTTACTAAGTGGGTGGAAGCCTACGCAATTCCAAATCAGGAGGTTACCACTGTGGCAAAGGAGTTAGTTCACAACTTCTGTTGCCGTTATGGAGCCCATATGTAAATCCATACGGATCAAGGGAGAAATTTTGAATCAGGAGTGTTTAAAGAATTATGCTGTCTACTCGGAATTCGAAAGACCAGTACAACTCCTCTGCATCCTCAGTTGGATGGGATGGTTGAGAGATTCAATAGGACACTTGAGCAGCATCTTTCGAAGGTTGTTGACGAGAACCAAACAGACTGGGACCAACGTATACCACTATTCCTCATGGCATATGGATCATCAGTACACGACACAACCAGCGTGACTCCAGCAAAATTGTCGTTTGGGCGGGAGATTCGTCTTCCTGGGGACTTAATGTTCGGATCACCTGAGACTCAGCCCAAGAGCCACAGAACTAGAAATTAGAAAACCAACTGTGAGAAATGAATCGCTTGGTAAGAGGACGGCTGATGATTGCCAGTGATAAAATGAAAACTCGGTATGACATTCGCAGCAATAGTATGGGTTTCCAAGAAGGAGATCAGGTCTGGTTTTTCAACCCAAATGGCCGTCGTGGTCACTCACCTAAGCTTCAGTCTAACTGGGAAGGACCCTACGCTGTGAAAAAAAGAATCAACGATGTTGTTTATCGAATTCAACAGGAAGGACAGCGAAAGTTCAAGATCGTCCACCGTCCACCTAGATCGCCTGGCTAAGTATTACTTCAGAGATGGTTTGCCAGTTCGGGACGAACAGGCTTAAGGAGGGGGCAGTGTTATGACATCACAGAACAATCTACGTTTTTATCGAACGTTCCAGAGGGATCCAGAATGTAATGTGGTGGTGTACGTGACTCTTGACGCATTCGCGAGACCTTTCTGGAAGCCACCAGCCGCGCGGACATGTCAAGGCCACAATTAATTATGTCGTACACACTGGTGCTAACATGCATTTTGGAATATTCTGGTCTGTGAGCCTTGTATAAATACCAGTACTCAACGACGTTCAGTTTGAGTATAGTTGTGATATATTTACAGTGCGGTTCGAGAGTTATTATCGGGTGATATTACTGTGTGCGTTCAAGTGGTTATTAGTGAACTGTGTTTTATAATCGGGCGGTATATTGTAATACAATTGTGTTTTAATATTAGTGGGCATTTTATTGCGTGTGAACAATTTTTATTTGATTTGTTATAAGAGACTGTGTTGTTAATTACGAACTGTATAACTGTGAAAATTAAAGCTGGTGATTAGTGACTTAATTGGTGTCTTGTATTTTGTTTCCACTGTACCTACGACGATCAAGTAGACCATCGTGACAATATTTAAATTATTTAAGGGGGTTCACTGAACCATTGAACCGTATGGACAAGCCGCCGCTGGTGGTAGTACATGTTAAGCCATTTTATTATTAATAAAATCATTACTAATTGTTAATAATTTGAATTAATATTACTGCAGTACAAAAAAATGTTACTTTTTTGTTAAAACTTTGTTTGATACTTTAATAAGTTATGTTCAAGTGGTTGTTGTAAAGTAAAAGACACAAGAGAAATAAATTAAGCTAAACGTAGTTGTAAGTGTAAACCAGCAGGTAGCAATGATACGTACAACTATAAATACCTAATAGACTATGTGAGTAAATGAAAATACTGCATTAAGAGTAGTATTGTGTTTGGGTTTAACACACTTTTTATAATTTATGTTACCACCCAACATTTTTTCTATTCTACAGATGAGCTTCTTTGTAAAATGGACAAACAAAGATGTTGAAGTTAACAAAAATAAAACATATGTGAATTCTAAAACCTATATTTGTCTTAATAATATAATATGTAAAGCTTACTAAAAATAAAACTGTATTTCAATGTAGGCCTATAGGTACAGGGGTAAATACTTGGGCTTGCAATCAATACTAACCTGTAACACCAACTAACTTTGATTCACTGTTATCTGTAATGCTAAAAGATTCTTGAAAAATCCACTTCCATAGATAACATTGTAACTATGCAAAAAAACAAGAAGATACTTACCCCCGATTATCACTATCTACGACTTACCTTAATTTAGAAGATTCCCAAAGTCCCAAGGCTGCCACTACATTTTTAGGAGTAAATGTAGAAACCAATTACACTCTCCCCAAAAGAAATAATTTAGATAAATAAATAAAATCCCCTTATATAAAAACTCTAGGGTCGTCTAGACGAACTCGTTGATACAGAGAATATGTTATGGGTATTGTGGCATAAGAATTAGTCTAACACATGATTATGATAAAAAAATCTTATTTTAATTGATTAACACAATGGTTATTTTTCTTTAATATTATAATACAAAAGTTGTAAGACAAAACTTATATCACTCAAAAAATATTTCTAGATCTCAAATCAGTACTTTACTTTTTTTCTCTTTCTCTCTCCCCCCTTTTTCTCACACGCTCTCTCTCTCTCTCTCTCTCTCTCTCTCTCTCTCTCTCTCTCTCTCTCTCTCTCTCTCTCTCTCTCTCTCTATTTACCCCCATTTTTGAGATCTCATTATGTTATTGATTTTTTATAAATGTGAATTTTATTATATGAACAACGATTTTATAATATAAACAAACTTTGATCAATTTTCTGGCCAATTATTTTTAATTATCTGCACATGGTCTCTCAGTAGTTGCACAACACTTCACAGTTCATTTTTTGATAAAAACACCAAAATAACGTTTTTGAAACTGTTATATCACCATCACTGTCGCTAATTTGTGATTTTACAAAGTTTAGCACTGTTCCATTACACTTTTTACATTCACTTTGGTAGGCCTACCGTTAACTGATTCGGCCTACCGTAAATGCCCAAGGCCACTATTAGTACGTGTGTCCCGTATGCTGGACAACTGTAGACTGGGGGGAGCTTAGCGGCGTGTGTCCCCTCATTCTGTGTTTTCTGCGCCTTTGAAACTGGTTTCAGGCGGATTCCCGCACCTCCTCTCGTCCTGGTCACTGGCTGTATCATCGCATACAAATGACTAACTGGTGATTCACGGGTTACTCTGAATTCAATTTGCTGCATTCATTACCTTATATGGACATCTTTTGCCCCCTCTACACTTCTACACTACGAACCAGATACGCTTTGTTACAATAAGTTTTAGAAAATTGTTATACCAATTTTGTCCCGTTACAACATGCTTAAAAACCTTGATTGCATTTATATACTGTCAAAATACGTATAAAACATTTATCATTTACATAAATGATAAAAACTCCTGTTTACTCTTCCAATGTGTATTGCTCTTGTTGTGAAATAAATAATATAGTTACATTGCAGCATTTTTTGTTCCTACAGTGATAGGAATATTTAAATATGGGTGACTTACAAGAAAAGATTAAAATATCTGACAGCGACTTATGCCAAGATGATCCTCAGTTCAGAATTACACCAACACAACAAATGGGTGCTGCATGTACAGGAGCGTTAATTACTTCATTAATAAGTAAGTGAACTTTATAACTGTGTAGATTTAAGTAATTATATACATTTTTAAATGGTTGAGGTATTGTTGGATACTCTCCCCCTTTCCTACTCTTCCCCCCTTATGACTATCTTTCTCTCACTTGTACATCTTTCTCAGACTTGTTGTTGTCATCCTAGGACTCGTTTTAGAAGTTCTCTCAAATTTATTGTACCTTGTATGCCCATTGACTCTGTACAATCTTCTTTCGTATTCTTTTGTTTTGAGAATTGTATATTTCACGTATTACATATAGAGCTTTCCATTTCGTCCATGCTCACTGATTTTACTTCCATGTTCCATAAGGAAATGGAATAATTGTCTTGTTGATACATCCTCTTCATTCACTTTTTTGAAAAACCAAAAGTAAGTTTGTTCACTAGTGAAAGTTGTGTGTGTGTATATATATATATATATATATATATATATATATATATATATATAAGGAAATGGAAGTATGGTCATGGCGAAAAAAATCGTGTTCAAGATAACGGCAGATTCTGATTGTACTACCCTCAAAACATGAAAAAAAGTCATTTTACTTCCATATTCCTTAAGGAAAAGGAAGTATGGTGTGTTAAGCTACGAATTAACCACCATAATTTAAACAACATAGAAAACAATACAATAAAAAAAAACTTACACTTACCGTTCTTGTGTGTTCTTGGGTCCAGGGTCTCATACGTACGTTGGGATACAAGCGTAATTTTCAAGGTGGCGTGAATAACTTATACAATGCATCTTGGAAGAGAAATTATTTTTCGTTTATTAATCAAAAGTGTTGAATTTATAAGTTTTCTCCAAAATAGATTTTTTACATGTTTCAAAGGTTGTGCAACTCTTACATCTTAGTTCCTATACTTACTTCCTATTACTTACATACTTTAAGATAGCCCAACCTGCGCACGCACTACTCACATTCTTAAAACCCCTTTTTAAGATAAAAACGCCCCATTTTATGTAAAATTAATAACCATAATGCTTTCAGTGTGAAACGTTACGTGTGTGGCGTCCTCTTCCCCGACCACGTGGTGCGTCTTCCAAAGTCTTTCATTCTCCGGATGTTCACAAGGTTTATAATATTTAATCACGTTCAATATTCATTCTTCGTCACTAGAGGCACTGTTATACATGTTTTTGTAGAATCACATAGATATTTTGTCGGCCGACTTAAGAAAATATGAAGATTTGCCCGGGCACAAAACTGATAGCTGCCACGCGTGGCTTGGGTTGCTAGCCGACTGGGAAGAAAATTATCAATCTGCCTCCCTCCAAACACTCGGACAGAGCGGAAGTTTCACTGCCTCATGATCGGATCTTCCGTCACTGTTCATTCAACACATGTGTTTTTTGTGTGGTAACCGTGGACGATCTTTGTTAAGCACTGGTTGACATCACAAAAGAGGCCGGACTTAGACTTTATTTCCTGCCGGTCGGCTAAGGAGACGATGCATAAAATCGTTCCCCAGGCATCTTGGTTTCTTGGACGACGGCGTCACCCGAGCGCGGACTTGTACTGCTCGTGAGTGCGTGGTCACACTTATGCAAAGTTCTGAGAAATTTTAGGGAGGTGCAAATTCCTTGCCTGGTTACACAACAGAAACTGCGTCTTACGGCTTTGTTCTCAACACTGTTCTACTTGCCACGTGGTCTGTTATAATGGAAATAGCGTTGTCGGAAAATAAAACTTTCACAATATTTTTATAAAATCCCGCAAAAATGAAATAAATAAAATACAAATACCCTATACGGTAAGAAATAAACTGACCCAATTTTGGACACGTTACAATACCCCCTCAATGAGAATTCTGCTGTCCAGAACAGAAGAAATCTCATTGATAAACCCCGAAGAGGACCGGTGAGGAACTGGTGCCAACAACCCCCTGGTTCTTACTCTTCATGGGTACACGACCCCCCTGGCTTGGCGACTATGGACGCATCTGAACGAGATCACTGGACTTCTCCGTAAGAGATCCCAACACCGAAAAATCGAACAGACAAGTACCACAGCACACCTCACCTTCTAACATGCTACCCCCCAAAATCCTCAATCCCTGGCTTAGATTATGCCAGATCCTCCACCGATATGTTTCCCCTTATATGCAAGCAGATACTGCCTTATTGCCTTTAGCAGATACTGGGCTCACACACACTCACATTACATATTGACATCACATATCATAAAATTGAAAATTTTCAAAATTTATTTAACTGGCAACCCATTGGTTGTTTTCAGGTAAAATTGATTCATAAATTTTTTATAAATTCTAAATTATTCTCTTCCTTGTTTTTTGTTTTTATCTAAAATAAGTTAATTTAAACATTTCTTATAATTAAACATATCCTTACCCTAACATGTGAATACTTAGTGTCTAACAATACAAGTCAATACCATAAGTCACTAAAATAGGCATTGTCAATATACAAACAATCAAATAATCAAAGCTCAAAATATTCATAAGCTGGCAGGCGCAAACTCATTTTTTTTTTTTTTTCAAAAAAAATATTTTCCAAAAAATTTTAAAATTCAAAAAATTTAAATTTATTAACAGGTTTCCTTTGCTTATAGAAATTATTTAAAACTTGTTTAAATTGATTAAATAAACAAATTGAATTGACTTCCTACTATTAACTTACATGACCTCACTGTCAGCTGATCGAAACTAGGTCAAGTCCACAACCTTGACCTACATACGTTAGGTACAATTTCTATCTGAAAATACATTTAAACCTCTGTAACACCCTAACTTGAAACACAAAACATAATAAAATAAAACATTTAAAATAACAAAATCTTATTATAAATAATAAGCAAATTGACATTTAAATTATTCAATATAAACAATTCTTAATTTTACCTTATTTTCAAATTCTATCAAAATTTTGTCACTGGTTTTAAAAAATAAAAATTTTATATCTTTATCATAAATCTCTCTCTTTGCTTAACAATCTTATTCTCCATTACTTGGGGTGATTGAAATACTTGTAACAATTTAATTTATTACTTGATCTGTATACATATATAATCTTTCTCCCTTTGACTCTACCTCTAACAACTGTAACTCACATGACACCCATCTCTATCAAAATCTCTATCAAACACTCTCTAACCCCAACTTATCATTAAACTCAAATCGCCACCTTCTCTCGATATATAAAAAAAAAATACTCTCTACCCTTTGTATTTAGGATACGTGTTTCCCCCCCAAACTCATTTCCCTTATCTGGCCCCTGGATTCTACCTAAGGCGGCCCCGTCCCCACTAAATCGATCCCATCCCGTCCCAACTTATCATTATGTTGCGGACTCCTACATTACACTACCCCCTACTACAAAATCGCCATCCCCAAAAAATCTCAATCTCATTACCTTACTACACTACAACAAAATAACATCATTAATTATAAACATCAATATATCGCTCAAAACTCTACATATATTCTCCACATAACTACTGTGTCAGACATCAATACTTCTCAAAATTCTATAACATTACATTAACTCAAAACAACATTACATTACTTCAGAACAATATTTCTATCTTTACTACTTCAACTCTAACTTCAACTTGGACAGATCTATATGTCCCCCAGAATATTCATCACCCACAAACTATCTCTTATTAAGTTTCACAAATTATGACTTTATTTCTCATTACTTTATTAAATTACTGTTCTCATTTCTTTAAACTAGCATCTGTAATACATTAAAACATTACATTAAACATTAATTACTTGGAACATTTAGAAACCAATATTAGTGACATTTTATTGCTGATCAGCTGATCTTCCTAACACAATGAAGACCCATCTCAAAATTGAACAAATTACATGAAATATATATATATTGCAACGAATCACAGGATCATGATAGGCGGGGCAAGTTCATATATTACACAGACAATGGACATTCATATTATATTGGTAGATGGTTAAGTTTGGTTGTTATCAATTGTATTTAGTAAGGTTAAGGGTTTAGTTTAAAAAAACTGTGCATTATTATTTATGGTTATTCATGTACTGTGTTAGTGGAAATGTGCGCGCGTGCGCGAGTGGGAAACGTTTCCCGGGCGGTGCGTGATGTATTATCGTTGTTTTGACATTAGCTGAACTGAGACATGTGTATCGCTACAATCCCTATACCTGTCGGACTATTGTTTACGTTCATGTGTATTATTAGTATGTAGGCAGTCATGCATGAGATACGTGTAGTCTGATTACCGCTATGCATGCTGTTACAAAGTAAATGCACTCTACTGCATGAAAAGTGCATGGTCACTTTACTAACCATGTGACTTCCATCCACCAATAGAATGCTGACTGGTGGTTGGAAATTTTCTTAAGCCTGTCGTTACACAGGCAGTTCTTCTACGCCATCTACCGCGAACGGGTCGTGCACTCCTTGTACAAGATTCTACCGCTTGCAAGGTGTTGTAAAGACTATTCGTCGTTAGTGAAACGGGAAGGCTCAGAACTGTGTATGTAGTACATCTGCACGCAGGAGTGTTTAAACGCATTACGCGTATAATTACGACAGTTCTTCTACGCCATCTACCGCGAACGGAACGTGCACTCCTTGTACAAGATTCTACCGCTTGCAAGGTGTTGTAAAAACTATTCGTCGTTAGTGAAACGGGAAGACTCAGAACTGTGTGTGTAGTACATTTGCACACACCAGTGTTTTAACGCATTGTGCGTAAAATTACAAGCAGTTCTTCACTGCTGCTACCGCGAACGGTACATTCAATTCCTTGTACAAGATTCTACCGCTTGCAAGGATTTGTTAAGACTTTTCGGGGATAGTAACGCGTGTGACGCATAACAATTGATTTTATATCTTTACACACGATATTAATATTGTAGTCTTACGTGTGTAAGAAGTGAGTGTAACTGTATCACTGTGCGAGATTTTCCGCAGTGACAGTATCATTAATTGTTACGCAATAGTTCCATCAAGACGTTTCCGTGCTAGTGCAAGATTTCCTCATAGGGTGGTCTGCCGATCGCGGTAGACCTTGGTATTCGCGAGAACACTTGAAGAAGCCGGAGAGGTATAAGCTCAATATACCGTTATTGATTAAACTCACTGTCACCTGAGGTATTACTTGGTCTTAAACTCTATATAAGTTTGGCGAGTAATAAAATCCATAGTACCGTTGTGTGCGAAGTGTCGGATTCATCGTGGGAATTGCAGGACATCAGCCCAGCTGTTACAGGACATCAGCCCAGCTGTTATAGGACATCAGCCCAGCTGTTATAGGACACCGGCCCAGCTGTTATAGGACACCAGCCCAGCTGTTATAGGACCAGCCCAGCTGTTACAGGACGCCAGCCCAGCTGTAAACGTTTCTGGTGAAACGTCTGTCATTTGTAAGCCACACCTGACGAACCATCTATACCGCAAAGACCGGCCCTTCTCTTCAACAACATCATCGTGGGAGTCTTCTTATGTAACGTATCACGTCTTGCGTATGAACATTATTTAACATTTTAAAAGAAAGACTCTATATCAAACATTACATTCTGTACATTTCAAATATACCATATAAACTATAACTTGTGTTTGTACAATAAATAATCTTAAACCCTCCAATATAGACTTGTAATTTGAAATACACATACTATCATATCCTATGCGCCAATGGTTTAGTAATTTGTGTTGTCGCATAGAGATATTTTGGCGCCCAACGTGGGGCTCGTTAAATAGCGATTAATTTACGCTATTACATATTTGTCTATGAATATAAAATTTGTTGGAAAAATCCGACGTATAAATATAATTAGCATAATAATTGTATGTGTATTGTGCATATGAAAAGCTGAGGATATAATTTTTCAAGTGTGCATATTCTCTTGTATATCATATATGAACAGATTTTATCAGTATATTGGAGGTTGATTATTAGTTGTTGTATGTTAGATAAGGTATTTACATGTTGATGTTTTGAACTGCTTTCTGTGTCCATATAAACTGGTTACCATATGTTCTAATCTTGTTGTGATAATAATAACTTGCTTTGTGTATAAATCAATAAGTTTAAATTTACTAAATTTTAAATTAATTTGTGATCACTATGTCGAATAAAAAAGAGCTTATAGAATATTTAAGGGCCAGGGCACTTGATGATAAAACCATATCTGAGCAGAGTAGAGCCGTTAGGCGGAAATTCTGGGATAGAATTGAAAGTAATATTAACGAGGCAACTCGCTTAGGGCATAGTATTTCGTTGTTCGATATGGTCGGAGATATGGATGTTGCATGCAATTATAGTGAAGATGACGAAAGTGAAATTAATAATAGCAACACTATTAGTCCAGAACATACTTCAGATAATTGCTGCGGGGAGATGAAAGCCGTGGAAGAAGAGATGATATCGGATATACAAGGAGTTTCAGAGGAAAGTAAAGCCAGGGATGAGGAGATGATAGCCATTAGGCAGGAATTTTGGGAAGAAATGGACGCCGACAGAGAGGAGAGGATGGCGAAACTACAGGAAATGTCAGCTGATATTGAAGCAGATTTATCTGTTGAGAATATTGCACTGTGTGATAATTTTGAAGTACCTAATGTCCTTGTGGAACATACTCTCAAAGAAAGTAATATGGAAGTTAACCAAGATGTGACATCTGAAGGATTAAAGGAGAACAGTAGCGTAGCAGGTGAACTTGAAAGTGATTATACAGAAACCACCTTATTAGGGCCTAGTAGTTCGTATCTCGGTAAAGTCGAATGTTTAGAATCTGCATCGGATTGTAGTGAGGCTAACAGAAATGAAATTAGTAGTAACAACACTGTTAGTCTGGAACATACTTCAGGTAAGTGCTGTGGTGGGGTGATATTTTGTAGTGTAACAGATATAGCATGCGAGAACCGTGAACATATGATAGGATCTGAAGCTATCATGGATGCGGACAGTGTATGCATAACACATAAAATTTCCGAACCAGTAGTAGAGCCTGGAACTAGTATGGATACTAACGGTGCAGGTATTTATGACTTATGGCCTGATGATGAGGTACTAGAAGAATCAATATCAGGTACTGAGGTGTTTACTGAGGACGGGGAGGTGAATGATACTGGTGACAATAAGGTGACAACAATTATGGTAAATAATAATGAACCGCCGCGTAATCAGTTTCATGTTCAAACACCACAAAATCAGCCGCAATCACAACAACATAAAAATACAACTCAGCAGATTAATACCAACTTATTAGCGACAGTTACTGGAAATGATTTAGTTGAAAAGCAGTTCAATCAATCAAGTATGAAAAATATTAGTTATAAGAATGAAACTGTTATGTATGGCCTATATCCTGCAGCAATTAGGGATAATTTAATGTATAATAATGATAATAGTAGTAGATATGAGGGTAATATTAATATTGAAAATGGCACCGATCTTGTGGTCGAAGCAAAAATTAGGGGTTATGTTGGCGAGATATTGTTTGACAGCGGCACAGGAATATCGCTGTTGGACGAGCAGTTGCTAAAGAGGTGTAAAACCCACTTTATACAAAGGCCGATTCTGCCGGTATGTCACACAGGGATAAAATCAGGAGCGTGTGGGTCGCAGGTAATTAAAAAACAGGCAATTAAAGCAACATACGAGCAGGATACGGAAGTAGATGCGACCGTCCTTGGAGTTAAAAAACTCGGACATAATATGATTTGGGAAGTTGATAAATTGAATAAACGGCTTGCTGCATTGGAAGTTCAGAAAGAATTATTGCCAGCTAAAGTTGATTGTCGACCTCACGTTATCAGACTGGGACGCTCGAAAGATAAGATAACGAGTAACTCACCGACCCCCAAGGTTCAGTTAATGGGTTGCGAGATAAGGCAATTACGGCGTATATTAAACAAATTCAAATCTGTATTTCCAAGTAAACGTGTGCGTTTCAAAACTGAGAAAAATTTATACAAAAAACTCAGAAATAAATGTCAGGATATAGAGGTAAGAATGTGTAGTGATTTAAATATGTCAATTCAGGTTTAAATGTTGTATGTAAGATGGCTCTGTGAATGAACAATAATCTAGTTTTGTTAAGGAATGTTGTCTGTGTACCCTATGACCCTGCATAAGATTTCGTTATCTGTGTTTCAAGAACATGTGTGTTTGTTTTGGTGTGAAGGTTACCACGTGTCTTTTGATTTGATGCTTCTGTCAAAGTGACAGTTGGAAATGTTAGTATTAATTGAGGATGTTTATTTGATTTTAGTTTGAGGGTATTATTATTATTTCAGGATTAGGAAGTTGTTTTGGTTATATTGAAAAAAAAAAAAAAATTTTTTATTTTTTGTTAGTTAACTAAAGAAAAAAAAAAAAAAAATTTTTTTTTGTGCGGGAAGGAGTTAATCCTGCAACGAATCACAGGATCATGATAGGCGGGGCAAGTTCATATATTACACAGACAATGGACATTCATATTATATTGGTAGATGGTTAAGTTTGGTTGTTATCAATTGTATTTAGTAAGGTTAAGGGTTTAGTTTAAAAAAACTGTGCATTATTATTTATGGTTATTCATGTACTGTGTTAGTGGAAATGTGCGCGCGTGCGCGAGTGGGAAACGTTTCCCGGGCGGTGCGTGATGTATTATCGTTGTTTTGACATTAGCTGAACTGAGACATGTGTATCGCTACAATCCCTATACCTGTCGGACTATTGTTTACGTTCATGTGTATTATTAGTATGTAGGCAGTCATGCATGAGATACGTGTAGTCTGATTACCGCTATGCATGCTGTTACAAAGTAAATGCACTCTACTGCATGAAAAGTGCATGGTCACTTTACTAACCATGTGACTTCCATCCACCAATAGAATGCTGACTGGTGGTTGGAAATTTTCTTAAGCCTGTCGTTACACAGGCAGTTCTTCTACGCCATCTACCGCGAACGGGTCGTGCACTCCTTGTACAAGATTCTACCGCTTGCAAGGTGTTGTAAAGACTATTCGTCGTTAGTGAAACGGGAAGGCTCAGAACTGTGTATGTAGTACATCTGCACGCAGGAGTGTTTAAACGCATTACGCGTATAATTACGACAGTTCTTCTACGCCATCTACCGCGAACGGAACGTGCACTCCTTGTACAAGATTCTACCGCTTGCAAGGTGTTGTAAAAACTATTCGTCGTTAGTGAAACGGGAAGACTCAGAACTGTGTGTGTAGTACATTTGCACACACCAGTGTTTTAACGCATTGTGCGTAAAATTACAAGCAGTTCTTCACTGCTGCTACCGCGAACGGTACATTCAATTCCTTGTACAAGATTCTACCGCTTGCAAGGATTTGTTAAGACTTTTCGGGGATAGTAACGCGTGTGACGCATAACAATTGATTTTATATCTTTACACACGATATTAATATTGTAGTCTTACGTGTGTAAGAAGTGAGTGTAACTGTATCACTGTGCGAGATTTTCCGCAGTGACAGTATCATTAATTGTTACGCAATAGTTCCATCAAGACGTTTCCGTGCTAGTGCAAGATTTCCTCATAGGGTGGTCTGCCGATCGCGGTAGACCTTGGTATTCGCGAGAACACTTGAAGAAGCCGGAGAGGTATAAGCTCAATATACCGTTATTGATTAAACTCACTTTCACCTGAGGTATTACTTGGTCTTAAACTCTATATAAGTTTGGCGAGTAATAAAATCCGTAGTACCGTTGTGTGCGAAGTGTCGGATTCATCGTGGGAATTGCAGGACATCAGCCCAGCTGTTACAGGACATCAGCTCAGCTGTTATAGGACATCAGCCCAGCTGTTATAGGACACCGGCCCAGCTGTTATAGGACACCAGCCCAGCTGTTATAGGACCAGCCCAGCTGTTACAGGACGCCAGCCCAGCTGTAAACGTTTCTGGTGAAACGTCTGTCATTTGTAAGCCACACCTGACGAACCATCTATACCGCAAAGACCGGCCCTTCTCTTCAACAACATCATCATGGGAGTCTTCTTATGTAACGTATCACGTCTTGCGTATGAACATTATTTAACATTTTAAAAGAAAGACTCTATATCAAACATTACATTCTGTACATTTCAAATATACCATATAAACTATAACTTGTGTTTGTACAATAAATAATCTTAAACCCTCCAATATAGACTTGTAATTTGAAATACACATACTATCATATCCTATGCGCCAATGGTTTAGTAATTTGTGTTGTCGCAATATATATATATATATTTATTTATCATTACTTCTCACCTCCTTGTTTCCACCCTTTTTCTGATTCTGATAATTTATGTTAACCGCCTGCCAGATGGTTAGTTTAAAAAATACACACATAATGAAAACACATATTTTTATCAATACCTATATCTACCGTACAACAATAAAATAATACATTTAAAATTATGGAATGAACACCTTATATTGAATGTCTGAGCAGCTAGTTATTTAAACAGACCACAAGCATTTTTATTGGATCAGATTTGGATTAGCAAAAAAAAATTTTTATATTGTAAAATTTAAATTCGTGGCTCACCTGAGTCACCTCCCATCCACACACTCTATTGCAAGTTATGGAGGACTGTATCGCCCTTTCGCTTTCATAAAGACGGAATATTTTGGAGTAGTTTGACCTCTCCGTGTCTTTGCTTCGGCTGTTACATTTGAACGTCTGAATATCAACATATTCTTGTCTATAATTAAACGCCCTTAAACGGGTCTACCACCTGGCTATGCTGTTCCTACTCGAACAGAGTGGTAGCCGCTGTTCCATAGTACCTGGATTTCCCCTAAAATTCACCCCCATTTAATTTCTACTATATACCAATTTCAAGTCAGCTATGGTCAAGGGACTTGGTATGACCATAGCTAACCGCTAGCCAAATCCACGATTAGTGCTGGTAAGGCAGTAATCGCCCGAAAAATCGGGGAAATCTAACTTCATTTCATTGCCTGCTCTACTTCATCATTAGTATGTGCGACACGATCGTCTATCAGTGTGCAAATTAAGTTTACACGAAAAAGGTTGTGTCGCACATTTTCGCCTCCGATGGAGGTAACACTCTCTGTTACCCCGAAACCATTTCACTATCTACGAGAGCACAGGCCACCCCCGCAATAGCAACTTAATAACTAACTAATTAAAAAATTTTATATACATTCTACTATAATATTTTCATCAATAATCATTTAACTCATTCATACCTTTCTACCATTGGACTTTCTTAAAATTTTCAAAATTTATCATTAATAATTAGTATATATCATTTTTCATTTATTATTAAAATTTTTTTTTTAATTATCATTTTTATTGAACACAATTATTTCAAATAATCTCACTATTGAATTAAAATCTTCGTTACACCTGTAAACATTTTTATTATACATGTAAAAGTTCTATACTTACAGTCCCTTTAACATGATATACACAAAACATATTCACCATACCACATTACTTTCACCTCACCTCTGAAACATTTAACACAAATATTAGTTTAAATCAAACAATTGATCGTTTAATTACCAAATTCCAACTCTCCTAAAATAAATTGAATTCATTTAAAGAATTTAATTAATTAGCGTTTACATCATCACTCAAAATATTTAAAACATATCAAACTGGTTTGATTAAATTAATTACTGAAAATACAAATTCCATTATTATTGTTTGCCATTATACAAATTAGCCCATCACTGTTTCCAAAATTAATGTTATTATTTATTTAAATTGCAAAATATTATTTTTATTATTATTATCACTTACGTTGTTTAGCTGACCTTCTACAATACACATAAATAAATTCACTACAATTATTTACAAACTTTTGTTATGAACTGTTCAGTTTTTCCGCACTTCATTGTCCAAATCTGCCATGTCAGAACCATAAAACATAATGTTTATAACTGTCTTTTATTGTTTTAATAGTTTAGCCTCCATCGTTCCAGATTAATCTTGGTTTTATACCACACTGTTCATTTTTATTGACAAATAAATGGTCACTTTGTGTGTCATAACTAGAACAACCAAATTCACTCATTTTACCAAAATGCTCATTAAACCAGTCCATGTTAGGTATTTTTGTTAAGTCTCCATCATTAAATTCATTCATTATCGGGTTAATTACTTTTGTCAAATCATTATAGTCATTATTATTCAAATATACTTTTAGACTTTCTTTCCATTCGTCATACTTTCTATTCAAATTATACAATTCTGTTTCTTTATTAACATACAATTCTCTACTTAAATCTCTCTCTTCATAACACCAAATCACACTCTCAAAATTATTACAGACAGAGGGTACAAAATTACGCAACAAAAATAAATACTTCAATTCATCTATCAATACGGGACTCTTGCCCTTCAACAACAACACTTGTGAACCCATTAAATCATCATAAACATCATAAATAATAAAGGGAAAATTTACCCTCTGTCCCCACTCTACCACAATATCATTCTTCCGCTCTCTCTCTAACTCATTAACACACATTAACATCTCATAATCGCATTCCACCAACTCATCAGTACTTTCATTATTTAGTTTCACCATATCACTTTCTGATACCAATTCTTCAAACACATTACTATACTCAATATTATTGTTCTCACTATTTTCAACATCATCATTATCATTTGTTAACTCTTTATCTGATATCATATTTTTACACTTGTCGTTACAATTTTCATTTGTTTTATTTTTCTCTGGATTCATCACAACTACTTCCATTCTCTCAACACTCTGTTCTAATTTATTCAAACTGGTTATTATTGTTTCATGGGTATTTTTACAACATCTATTAATTTCGTTAATTTGGTTTTTTAGCTCATCAAAACTGTTCTTTTGAACCTCGAATTTCTCATTAAAATCCCTACTTTGTCTGTCTAATTTTATGTCATTACTGTCAAAACGACTATCAAATTTATTATTCATTTTTTCTAATTGATTAAGTATAATACTCATTATATCATCATCCACCTTATTGTATTTTGTTGAGGTCGGGGTTGCTTGAATCCCTGAATCCTCTGTATTACCTGTTTCATTTGCGTTACTTGCATTCATAGTTTTGTCGTCTTGACCTACATTCGGTGTTGAATGTACTTCAAGACTATTCATAACAGCTGATTCATCAAATTCAGCTGTTTCGCTTATCACAGTCGAGTCGGACAAATCGACTCCGTTCTCTGTATTTTCCATTATTATATTTTTAAATATGTAATTTATTTCTTATCTGTCTGAACAAATATTTTTTACTTATTTTACGTAACTTTACGTATTTTCACTTAACCTCTCAATTGCGCTTGTATCTTATTTGTAGGTATGGAATTTCATTTTATTAAATTCGAGTCCCTGTTCGGGCGCCAAATGTTAAGCTACGAATTAACCACCATAATTTAAACAACATAGAAAACAATACAATAAAAAAAAACTTACACTTACCGTTCTTGTGTGTTCTTGGGTCCAGGGTCTCATATGTACGTTGGGATACAAGCGTAATTTTCAAGGTGGCATGAATAACTTATACAATGCATCTTGGAAGAGAAATTATTTTTCGTTTATTAATCAAAAGTGTTGAATTTATAAGTTTTCTCCAAAATAGATTTTTTACATGTTTCAAAGGTTGTGCAACTCTTACATCTTAGTTCCTATATTTACTTCCTATTACTTACATACTTTAAGATAGCCCAACCTGCGCACGCACTACTCACATTCTTAAAACCCCTTTTTAAGATAAAAACGCCCCATTTTATGTAAAATTAATAACCATAATGCTTTCAGTGTGAAACGTTACGTGTGTGGCGTCCTCTTCCCCGACCACGTGGTGCGTCTTCCAAAGTCTTTCATTCTCCGGATGTTCACAAGGTTTATAATATTTAATCACGTTCAATATTCATTCTTCGTCACTAGAGGCACTGTTATACATGTTTTTGTAGAATCACATAGATATTTTGTCGGCCGACTTAAGAAAATATGAAGATTTGCCCGGGCACAAAACTGATAGCTGCCACGCGTGGCTTGGGTTGCTAGCCGACTGGGAAGAAAATTATCAATCTGCCTCCCTCCAAACACTCGGACAGAGCGGAAGTTTCACTGCCTCGTGATCGGATCTTCCGTCACTGTTCATTCAACACATGTGTTTTTTGTGTGGTAACCGTGGACGATCTTTGTTAAGCACTGGTTGACATCACAAAAGAGGCCGGACTTAGACTTTATTTCCTGCCGGTCGGCTAAGGAGACGATGCATAAAATCGTTCCCCAGGCATCTTGGTTTCTTGGACGACGGCGTCACCCGAGCGCGGACTTGTACTGCTCGTGAGTGCGTGGTCACACTTATGCAAAGTTCTGAGAAATTTTAGGGTGGTGCAAATTCCTTGCGTGGTTACACAACAGAAACTGCGTCTTACGGCTTTGTTCTCAACACTGTTCTACTTGCCACTGTAGCGGGTCATTTTTGGGTGTTTTTATTTTTAACAGTAGGGGGCATTTATATCTTTTATTTCTTTCATTTTGGGCGGGCTGGTAAAAAATTACGAAAATTATTGTACAACGTTATTTTTCTGTGTAACAGAACGATGTTAAGAAACAGTGGTAACCAAGCGATACGCAGTTGTTATTGTGTAACGCGGCGAGCAAAGAATTTACCCCCTTCAAACTTCTCAGAAATCTGTACTTGTGTAGCAGCACACAGACACAACTGTACCACCACAAGCTCGAGTGACGCATCCAGCCACAAAACAGGATGTCCTGGGACGAGTAAAATTCAGCAATGTGCTTTTGAGCGGCAGGAAGTGCTGTTTAAGTCCGGTTCCTACAATGACGTCAGCCTGTGCCTAATTGAAATCATTGACCATGTTAACCTAAAAAACTACATGCATGGCATGGAGCGAAACTTCGGTGACGAAGGATAAGGCCACCAACTATGAGATCATAATAGCGATACCTGTTACATTACCGTTGTCAGTCTACAAGCAGCAGTTCACGGTACCGGGCTGGTCCCAAGTAGGCTCGCCATGAAAGTTTTATTTACCAAGGAAAAAAGTTGTAACAACCGAAAAACAGTATGTGACCGCGTCAAGAAAAGTAACGAGCAGCATAAAATTTTTTTTTGGAACAGTAATTAATCGGGAATCGACAGTAATGGAACAATGAATGTGCGCAGAGACCGCGTGGCCGGCGAGGGGGAAATTTCATTATAAAATGTTTAAGGGGTAAATAAATTGTGTGTGTTTGAGTGAGCGGGCAAAGCTGGGCTGTTTCTGTTTTTATCTGTGTTGGTAATTGTGTTTTGTGTGAAATATAAGGTAAGCTGTAGGTCATAAGTTTGATTATGCTAGCGTTGCACAACTTCAAAACATGTAGCTAAATGAATCTTCATAATTTTTATAACAATTCAAAAGTAAATGATAATAAATAGTAATTCTCTTCAAACATGAGTTGTGTCAGTGCTTTGCGTAACCCATAGACCATGTTTGTATCCAGCTACATGTGATCGAACCCTTGGACCTTGTAGAAGTGATCGTGCCGGTAAGTAAAAGTTAATTTGAGATTTGGATATTAATAATTGTGATTGATAGTTCAGTACATCACACCACGTGGTCTGTTATAATGGAAATAGCGTTGTCGGAAAATAAAACTTTCACAATATTTTTATAAAATCACGCAAAAATGAAATAAATAAAATACAAATACCCTATACGGTAAGAAATAAACTGACCCAATTTTGGACACGTTACAGGTGATGGCAAAAAAAATCGTGTTCGAGATTATTGCAGATTCTGATTGTACTACACTCAAAACATGAAAAAAAGTCGTTTTTCGAAAAGTGTCTGTCTGTGTGTCTGCTGTAGATTTTTTTTCTATGGCAAACGATAACTGCCGCAAATTCAAACAGAATCAAATAATTTTTTGCGTACAGCCCTGATTTGTAGAGTACTCACGACCTATTGTTTTTGGTGAAGATCAGTTGAGGGAAAGGGGTAGTTTACCTGCAACAGTTTTTTTTTATCAAGGGTAATTTTTTTTTTGGCAACGATAACAGCCGCAAATTCAAACAGAATCAAATAATGTTTCGCATACAGCCCTGATTTGTAGAGTTCTCAAGACCTATTGTTTTTGGTGAAGATCGGGTAAGGGAAAGGGGTAGTTTACCTGCAACGTTTTACGTTTTAACAACAGTAAAGTACTTGAAAATTCATTTAAACTTTTTCAAACAATGGTAATTGTTAAAAATAAAATAATTTTGTTGCCAGGCAATAAAATTATAATTTTTTCATTTTAATGTAAATCATGTATGAGAGAAAATATATCGTTCGTGGCAGGCAAGCATATCTCAGTTATGTAATGTTTACGTTTCCATTTTATTATTATGACTACCACAATAAAAAGGCAGGGAAGACACACACACACACACACACACACACACACACACACACACACAATTCGCGTTATTTCTGACCTCATTCATGTTTATTTTCTTACATTTGCACGCTTTTTAAATGGAAAGTGCCGAAACCCATACCAACATAACGCGTGCAAGCCGAAAAAGTGTCCTGCATGGATAGCGATTTGCTTCCTGTGGATCGCTGGGCAGTGTAACTGCACGTGTTTACAGAGGAACGACTCATAGACAGACTTTTCGTCTTTAGGGAATGAACCCTCTGCAAGATGCTGAGGGTCCATGAGTGACTTCGGAGCGCTCCTTCTTTTCCACGTGTTTGTTCTGTGAAACGTACACTGTAGATTCGCAGCTTTACTCTAAGCAACGCTCAATAGGAAATGTTGAAAAGTTTTGTCCACGGTGTACCCTCATACACACTAAACCTGCTCTGATGTTTTAATTACGGACATTATAATATTAAAACTTTGGAAACTTGAGCACTACTTAATGGAGATCAATCATTAACTTATACAAGCCATTAATTTTATGCATATTTTTTATATATATGTGTACAACGTTATCGGCAACAAAGACTTAGTTTTTGTTAAAATTCCTTCCCGGGATATTTGGCTGTAGTCCAATGTTTTCTACAAAACCAGACGTCATCAGTGAAAATCGAGTGTGATAACGTGAGGTGGTATACGTTAGTGACCACAGTACTGTGGTTAAGGCTGAAGCAGTAAGTAGAAAGAAGTAGTTTCTATGGTAATATTTCATTTCAAAAATGATTTTAAATATAAATCTTAGAATATGGAAGTCATGTATGGTTCTCCATACCGATTTTTTCGAAAAGTGTCTGTGTGTAGAATTTTTTCTATGGCAAACGATAACAGCCGCAAATTCAAACAGAGTCAAATAATTTTTTGCATGCAGCCCTGAATTGTAGAGGACTCAAGGCATATTGTGTTTGGTGAAGATCGGTTAAGGGAAAGGGGTAGTTTACCTGCAACGTTTTACGTTTTAACAAGAGTAAATTGCTTAATTTTGATAAATAAAGTATCCTGAAAAGAAGGTCATAATAATCCACTGTAGAAAGGTAGATGAAATATCTATAAATGAAAAGGGTAGTTGAATGAAGGGGAGGGGGTAATTTTTTAAATAAATTAAAATGATAGTTTATGATGGAGGAAGTAAATTTTATAAGTCTTATATGTGTAATATTGTTGCGAGAAGTGTACTGCACAATCCAGAACATTCTCCACTCCCCCCGTCCAGTGTGGCAGCTGTTGCGTCAGTTAACTACGTGATTCTAGTGAGTTCCAGGAACACTTAGATATACGCGTTAAGCTGCCAGCGCGGCGTGCAATAAGAAGGCAAAGCTGTACTGCACCTCTCCGGGGCCTATATAAACCATAGCCGGCAGATTGTCAGTTCAGTAACGTGAGCGATTTTGGATAGTGCGGTTCGAGAGTATTAGTGCGATATATTTACAGAGCGGTTCGGGTTATTACTGTGTACGTTCAAGTAGTTAGTAGTGAAGTGTTGCGTTTTATATTCAGACGGTATAATTGTAATACAATTGAGTTTTAATATTAGTGGACATTTTATTGCATGTGAACAATTTTCATTTGATTTGCTGTAGAGACTGTGTTGTTAATTACGAACTGTTTTACTGTAACAATTAAAGCTGGTGATTAGTGACTTAATTGGTGTCTTGTATTTTGTTGTTTTCCACTGTACCTACGACGATCAAATAGACCATCATAACAGTGGTGTCAGAACTGGGATAGAACCGTTAATAGTGGAAACAGTGGACACTTTGTACAAGACGAGTTTAATTCGTAATTAATTAATAAAATGGATACCAGTCAAATGATAGAAGCATTCCGAGCAATGCTACACCAAAGTCAGGAACAAGAAAAAGAAGAACGAAGACAGGAAAGAGAAGAGGCAGAAAAATGACAAGACAAAAAACGTAAGCGTGAAAATAAAATACCAGAGGGACAAAAAAAAAGAAGAATTTAGCCGTCAAGCAGACGACGTTAAGACGTTCGTACAAGAGGATACTGCTGCAAAATTCGTCCTGTTACGAGGTGAGCTGAACAAACAAGTTGACAGAATATCTGAAATAGAAAAATCTGTGTCAACTATGAAACAAGTATGTCAAGTTTAGAAGATTCTATTACAAATGCAATAAAACAAATTAAAAAGAAAGTCAATAGTGAAAGACCATTAATAAATGCTGAAGAAGATTCAAAATATCAGAGAAACCAAACTGTAGTAGGGCCAGTTTACGCAAAGGCCCCAATGTTTGATGGAAGCACTCATTGGGCAACTTATAATCGCCAATTTGAATAAATTGCCGCTCGCTTAAATAAATGGACGGAAGAAGAGAAAGGACGTTCACCTAGATCGCCTGGCCAAGTATTACTTCAGATACGATTTGCCAGTTCGGGACGAATAGGCCTAAGGAGGAGTCAGTGTTGCGAGAAGCGTACTGCACAATCCAGAACATTCTCCACTCCCCCCGTACAGTGTGGCAGCTGTTGCATCAGTTAACTACGTGATTCTAGTGAGTTCCAGGAACACTTAGATATACGCGTTAAGCTGCCAGCGCGGCGTGCAATAAGAAGGCAAAGCTGTACTGCACCTCTCCAGGGCCTATATAAACCATAGCCGGCAGATTGTCAGTTCAGTAACGTGAGCGATGTTGGCTAGTGCGGATTGAGTGTTGCCGATGTGAAGTAGTATTGTGTTAATAATTGTGTGAGCTCGATTAATAGACATTGTTATTGCGTGTGGACAAATCTAGCTGTAAATATTGTATGAGTTAATTACGAACTGTTTAATTGTGAAAATTAAAGCTGGTGATTAGTGACTTAATTGGTGTCTTGTATTTTGTTGTTTTCCACTGTACCTACGACGATCAAATAGACCGTGACAATATGTTAATGACAACAAAGAAGTAGTTTCTATGGAAACATTTCATTTCACTTTTAACAAAATTCTATATTTTTCATTTTAATTTAAATCATGTATGAATAAAAATATATCATTCCTGGCAGGCAAGCATATCTCAATTATGTAATGTTTACTTTTCCAAAGTTTTATTATTGTGATTACCACAATAAAAAGGCCTGCAAGACACACACACAATTCGCGTTATTTCTGGCCTCAATCATGTTTATTTCCTTATGTTTGCACGCTTTTTAAATGGAAAGTGCCGAAACCCACACCAACACAATGCGTGCAAGCCGAAAAGATGGACATCGATTTGCTTCCTGTGGATCGCTGGGCAGTGTTGTATTAAAGCAATTAATACAATCTGTGTACTTATTTCTATTATGATACGAGAATTATAAACTAATATGTGCATGTTTGTGTGTATGAAAAATATATAAATATTTTTCTCCTTTGGAATTTGCCCCTCCTTGAAAATATTTTGACCTCCCTGACGGCTAATTATTTACTAGCCTGTGTGGAATATAGCGTTATGACATGGATCAGAATGGTGGGTGTTAAACAGGAGACACAAATGTATTAAGGAAGAAATGTTTTGCTGAGTAATTTATAATTATACGGGTGAACGGAATAGTCGTTCAGGAAATCAGAAGACAAATGGAAAGAAAGAAATCAAGACTCGATTTTAAAAAAGAAAAATGACTAGTATGGTATTGACAGGAAAGACTTTGATAACACTATAGACATCCCTCAGCCCCTCGTAGCGAGAGTCCAATTTCATTACAGGAATCAGATCGCAGCTACCATTAGCTAGCTCTTTGTTCGACCTACAGACATTTTATCCAAAAGTACAGTCCTTCCTCACAAAGGTTGAGGATAGTCTTAATCCACCTGACATGGTATCATTTTAGCTGATACGTAATTTCTTCAGAACTCAAGCATCCACTTATTTAATTAATATTTAAATGATTTTAAATATAAATTTAGGACATGGAAGTCATGTATGGTTCTCCATACCGATTTTTTAAAGTGGTCATAAGATATGTGTATTTGTGGCTAATATTGGTGTCTCACAAACTTTAACATATTTCAGAACAGTGACTTAAGAAGAAGGCTTAGTTGAGCTCACAGCGTGTATTTTAACTATCCAGATTTTCTGACAGGACCTTGTACAAAACATCAACTCCATTTCTTTCACATTCTTCCTTCATTACATTGTCCTTTTAGCATGACATTTAACCCTGAACTGATCAGGTTCCTCTGATATATCCTGAACAACTAAAATTACATCACAGCTTATGTACTGAATTATACTAACTTGAGTTTCAGTTATAATTTTGAATTAGATTGGTGTGTGATATTTCATGTATGTGTGACCATTTTATAACCTTTCGTTTTCTCACGTACAAGGTGTGATCAAAAACTTCATGCAATTTTTTGATTTCCCACTCTTGAAATGTCTGATTTAAAAACTGAATTTTTATTATATTCCATGGTTCACAGTTAACTGGAAAGTCAGGGAATATCAGGTAAATAAAAAAAGGTCAGAGAAACTGTTTGAAATATGTTGAAAGTCAGGGAAATCAGCTAGTTTTCAAAAAAATGTCAGGGAAGTTTTCACCGGATTCTCTTATTGTGGTTTTTGCAAAAAAAGGAGAAGACACAAATCTAGATTCATTAGAAGTGTTGATTGTTTTTAACTGTCTTGTGACATCAGCTGAATTGGAGTACTAGTGTGTAAGTATGTTATAACATGGTACTATTACAATGTGTATTGATACAATTTTGCCTTCTAGTAAGCTTACACATTTTTTATTTTACCTAATATTCTTATTGTTAATACTGTACTTGTTTGGTTCAGTTGTTGCCAAAAGCAAAGGTGTGTGTGCGTGCGTGCGTGCGTGCGTGCGTGCGTGTGTGTGTGCGTGTGTGTGTGTGTGTGTGTGTGTGTGTGTGTGTGTGTGTGTGTGTGTGTGTGTGTGTGTGTGTGAATCTACTTATTACTGGTGGGTATATAAATACTACCTTTATTTAAAGTTGACATTTTAATTTTTAGTGTTTGAATCATTTTTAAGTTAAATTCAATGGTTATAAGTATTGGTTTGTTTATTCCAGATATATCAACAATTTGTCAATCTGAGAGTGAAACATGGCTATAAGGAAAACTAAGTTCAGTGATCTGTGGTTGGACTCTAGGTGGAATCCTGAGTTTGTTGGCTGGTTAAGTAAATGACCTGAAAGTACCCAAGCTTTCTGCAAAATTTGTAAAAAAAACATTTGATTTATCTAATATGGGGTGCCAAGCTGTAGTGTCACATTCAAAGGGTAAAACACATTTGAATTTAATGAAAACTCAAGAGACACAACCATCCTTAAAAACATTTTTCCGTACATCCACACCTAAATGTAGTGAACCAAAAAATAGTGAAAGTGAGACTAGAGATGAAGTAATGCCATCAACAAGTCGACAAAATATTGAAGTTTCAAACTTGCCTTCTGAAGTATTATCCTCCAAACCTAATCAACAGTCAGTTACATCTTTTTGCATTAGGGATGATACCACAAGAGCAGAAATTCTTTGGGCTCTGAAGGTTGTAAATAGCAAAATTTCACTAAATACATGTTCAGATATAGGTGATTTATTCAAATTGATGTTTTCTGACAGTACCATAGCTTCAAACTTCAAAATGGGAGCTACAAAATGCAAATATCTCATTAATCATGGTCTTTCTCCATATTTTTTTCATGAAATGAAAAATCGAATAAGTCAGAGTGATGATTTTGTCATATGTTTTGATGAGTCTCTCAACAAAGTCATTCAAAGGGGTCAGATGGACATATTTGTAAACTATTTTGACATTAATAGAAGTAGAGTGCAAAGTGAATATTTCAACAGTGTTTTTTTGGACAGAGCTACAGCACAAGATCTTTTGGACAATTTCATCAAAGGAATCCATCCATTGCAATTAAAAAATGTTCTCCAAGTTTCTATGGATGGACCCAATGTCAATTTAAGTTTCCTGAAAAAGTTGGATGAAAGAATAAAAGAAGATGATCCTAATGGGAAATTACTGATAAATGGTGGAGTTTGTGGCCTACATGTTATAAATGGCGCAGTAAAAACTGGGCTGCAGGCCGTCAAGTGGGATGTGGATAGTTATCTACGTGATGTTTACTATATATTTCATGATTCTCCAGCCCGTTGTGCACAATTCACATCTCTTACTGGAAAAACATCGTTTCCTCTAAAACATTGTACAACCAGGTGGCTTGAGAATGTTCCCTCTATTGATAGAGTTTTAACCATTTTTGATGATATCAAGATTTATTGATAACCAGAAATTACTTCATACTAAGCCTTTGAAAAACGTTGCAACTCAAACTAAAGATGGGTTTTTAAAATGTAAATTGGCATTTTTAAGGCAATTTCTCAAGAATGTGAGCCATTTTTAATAAAATTTCAAACCTCTGACCCTCTTGCTCCTTTCTTGTATGCAGATCTACAAAGTCTTTTGCAAAATTTGATGGAAAGATTTGTAAAGTCCAGTAAAATACCTACATCAGTGAGCAAACTTTTTCCCCTTGATCTGAATGACAAAGAAAATTTACGTGAAGTAAAAAACATTGATATAGGCTTCCAGACAAAAAAAAATTCTTAGAGAAGTTACAGCAAATGAAGCTGAGATCCTAAGATTTAAACTGAAATGTCAAACTGTCTTAATTAAAATGACAGAGAAAATATTGGAAAGATGTCCTCTAAAATATAAAATTGTCCAGGGACTATCATCTTTGGATCCTGGTCTTATTTATCATGAACCACAACAGGGCAAAATAAGATTCACATTGCTGCTAGATGAATTTTATATTCACAATAGAATTACAGATGTTGTTACAGAGAGGGCCAAAGGGCAATACTCGTCCTTTTGTGGGGAAGCCCATTCCTGTCTTGAGCTTAACTTCAAACAATTTTTTGAAAGTAGAGCAAGTGTAAGACTTGATGATTTCTTTTCATCAATGCTGTTAGGAAACCAACATTACTTAGAACTGTGGAATATTGTGAAGCTTGGTCTAATATTTTCACATGGAAATGCAACAGTGGAAAGTGGATTTTCTATCAATAAAAACTTATTAATAGAAAACGTAACTGAACACAGTCTGATTGCTCAAAGAACTGTTGAAAATGCAATCAGGTTCTATGAAAACATTGAAAAGATTCCCATCACCTATACAATGCTAACACATGTAAGGGCTGCTCATAGAAGATACGAAGAGTATCTTAAGGAATCTAAACAAAATCAGAAAGAAGTAGAAAAGAAACGAGTTGAAAAAAGGAAAATTTCCTTAGAGATAAAAAAACTTGAAGAACAAAGAAAGATACTGAAACTTCAGACAGCTAAAGAAGAAGATGCCATAAAAGCAAAGATTCAGATGCTGGAGAAGAAGAAATCGAATTAGCTTTACTGATTTGTTTGAATTTTGAGTTTATATACTTTATGTAACTAGAACAGAATGAAAACAATTGTCTTTGTATTGTTCTTAATTTGTAATATGTAATGTTTTGTCAAATATGACACAAATAAAATAACAAGGAGAGCGTTGGATGGCTATGGGGATGGTGGAGGCCGATTAAATAAAAATCAATTAAACAAAATTGCATAGTTTTGATTATTTATTTCCTTTAAACTTCACAAAAATTATCACCTTCTGATTTCAATATATTTAAAGATATTTGGAAAAAAATTACAGTACCATATTCAAAAATCTCGATTGTCAGGGAAAAGCTCTCAATATTGTCATGGAAAGTCAGGGAAATCAAAATATGAAAAATAGTGTGAACCCTGTATTCGTATACCTGTCTGAGACAATTGTACATGTTTGTAGCCTTATTGGACCCATAGTTTAGATTTGTCAGCAAATTTTGTGTTGCATTTTGTTGTATTCGGCGATTTTCCAACATGGCAGTTCAAGACTGAAAAGGTTGCATTATACTTTGTGTGAAATTGAGACAAAGTGTGTTCCAGAGATGTTTTGAAGACTGAAAAAATGTTGACAAAAGTATGTTTTATCTGATAGGAATTACTTTGAAGAAGCAACATAAAAAGCATAAAGACATAATTTTTAAATAAACAAAAATTGCACAAACTTTGTGATCAAACCTTGTATGTACATCTTATTATATTTAGGGTTTGTTCTTTTTTAGGATACAATGCACCCCCTATAACTATAAATTGTATAATCATCATGATTGTTATTGTACATGATATACTGTATACAAAATATCTTGAATGTTAATTTTTTGTGTTATTTAGCTACATATAATTTGTACTGTTTTATTTATATAGTAATTTTGTAACTTAACAAAACATTTATGTAGCAGAGTTTTTTAGAACCATTTACTGTATTTAGTGCTATGGCACTTAAATACTAAAGATCTATTATGAACGTGTAAAAGTTAAAATAATTCCAAAATAATGTTTCAGAAACAATGTTACTAAAACAATTATAGTAATAATAATTTTTAAGATCTTGTCCCTCTGTTGACTGTAAGCCAAAATGATCATTCATCATCATTTGAATTATGTATGTATAGCGAAATCAGTATTTTCTATATGATAATGTTTTTTCTTTTACAGTGACACCATTAGACGTAGTGAAGATTAGATTACAAGCACAACAAAAAATGTTAGCGACCAATAAATGTTTTATGTACTGTAATGGTTTGATGGACCACATATGTCCATGTTTTAACAATGGCAATGGTAATAATCAGACTTACTGGTACAGGAGGCCAAGCCATTTTAATGGAACTGTGGTAAGTAGCATGCATATTATCTAACATAATGCATTGTAGGTAGTAATTACAGTAGTAAGATCTGTTCAGTCTAGCTTCCAAAATTGGCACTTGGGAACGTGGAAGGATTTGGGATTTGCTGTTCTCTCAAGTTGCCATTGATTGCACACTCTGCCCATACCATGCCTTTTTTTTAATGCATTAGTAATTTTGTATTTTACAGTTAGTTATTTGTATTTATATATGCCTGAATGTTTTTTTTTTTTGCGTATGAGCCACTGTGGACTACATTTGATTCAACTGGTTCCTCTCTTCTTCTCTCTCTCTCCCTCATTTCGTCTCCAGATGGCACATGTCCTCTTTTTGGTGTTTTCCTGAAAACCTTGGGAAGTTTTTAATTTCTTTTTGAGTGGCAAGTTTTTTTCAATGCCTTCTTGAGTAGTCTGGAGTTCTTCTATGTTTTTTTCAGTTTCATTAAACCACATATTGGACACTTTGAGCTTTCTGAAATAGTTATGAAGCTTCCATGTTAGTCTGTCAGGATTTGTTCTTTGAACATGTCCGTAGAAAGTAATTCTTTTTCTAATTACGTCTGTGATTTTCTTATCACGTGTGTACAGCTCATTATTGTGGCATCTTCTGTACTGTTCTCCAACTTTTATTGATTCCAAGATTATTCTTAATATTTTCCTTTCTGTGACTTCCAGTTCTTCTATAATCAGTTTCTTGTTCAGAGTCAGGCACTCGACTGCGGCAAATTATTGTTGAGTAATGCCTAAGTTTTTCATTGATGGATATTGATTTCTTGTTATATGAGTCTTTGGTTAAATGGTAAGCAACTTTCATCTTATTTTATGCAGGTAAGCCTGCTTGTTTTATTATTTTTACTTCCATGTTCCATAAGGAAATGGAAGTATGGTGATGGCAAAAAAAATCATGTTCAAGATAAGGGCTGATTCTGATTGTACTACCCTCAAAAACATGAAGAAAAGTCATTTTCTGACAAGTGTCTGTCTGTGAGTAGAATATTTTCTATGGCGAACGATAACTGCCGCAAACACAAACAGAATCAAATAATTTTTTGCATATGTGCCTGAGTTGTAGAGGACTCAAGGCCTATTGATTTTGGTGAAGATCGGTTAAGGGAAAGGGATAGTTTACCTGCACCGTTTTATGTTTTAAGAAGAGTAAAGTATTTAGTTTTGATAAATAAAGTATCCTGAAAAGAAGGTCATAATAATCCACTGTAAAAAGGTAGATGAAATATCTACAAATAAAAATGATAGTTTTGAAGGGGCTGCGATAATTTTTTATATGTGTACTACGTTATCGCCAACAAAGAAGTAGTTTGTTGTTAAAATTCCTTCCCAGGCTGTTTGGTCATAGTCCAACGTTTTCTGTAAAACCAGACGTTTCGGCAATGCTATCGAATGCCATCATCAGTGAAAATCGAGTGCGCTGACGTGAGGTGGTATGCGTTAGTGACCACAGTACTGTGGTTAAGGCTGAAGAAAGAAGTATTTTTTATGGAAATATTTCATTTCGAAAATGATTTTAAATATAAATCTTAGAACATGGAAGTCATGTATGGTTCTCCATACCAGTATTTTTCAATAATTAATTAAACATTTAATTATTGACAATGATTTTACATATGTGTGTTTTTATTTTAATTGAATTTTGATATATGACGACCTCTTTTCGAGCAAGTGTCTGAGGATGGGTCAGATGACCTGAAACACGTCACACTAATTTTATTCTAAAGATAAAAGTCACAAGACGGACCTAACAAAGGTAAGAAAATAAGAAAAGAAAAAAATTAGACAAGTGATTATTTCGCATTACCATGCTGTTAGACTAATAATTAAATTTTTAAACATGCTATCAGTCAACATATTTCTAGACTATTGTAGATTTATTTTTGGGAAAATGTTTTTTGACAAGGGAGGAGCTGGTAGTTCAGGGAAATGGGATGGGGTCAATCGCAGTCAAATGTCAACTTGAATGCCACGTAAGAAAAGTAACATCTTTGCTTAATTTCAATGTTATTTAAGCAGAAAAATCTGTTTAATCAGTTTATAGCAACTATGCCCTGAACACTATAAATAAAATCAACCATTAAAATCTTGCAGTGTGTATTGTAGCTTACTGCTTTGTTAACCTATCAAATTATGAAATTAATCAAACTGCAAACTAAAGATGTTAAAAAGAGAACAAGTATTTCAACTCTGTCAAATGTTTAAAACTTCTTTTATAAACAATGGTCTGTTGTTAGTCTTGTAACGGTACAATTCTGGTCCTATAATATTTTGGGAAATAATTGTTATAAAGTATGATTGTTATAATTGTTTTTAAAGCCCTATAAAGAAAACAGAGTAAAGTTTTCCAAAAGTTTTCAACGAAGTAATATTGAGTGGACAGGATTTGTGTCGAGGTCAGGGTAAAATCACAGTAATAGCAAAAAACAGTTCGTCATATTAAAATGTAAACAAGCCTAACCCATGATGACATCAGCTACAGGAATGCGATACGCAATAAATACATCTGTAAACAACGGGGTTTGGCCGTTTCGAACAAAGGACTAGTGACGTAGTTTGCCCCACCTCCACATTGCAAAGCTACAAACCGCTGCCAGTTTCGTCTCAACAGTGTTCCACGCCGGCCGGCATACTCTAAACTTTACATTATCTAACTCTTACAACTACATAAAAAAAAAAAAATATAAACCAAAATTTAAATAGTAGCAACAGGAAAATAAAAATGTGAAAGTGCAGTATTATTAAAACAGTTCTCCGAAAACATCAGGCGAGAGTGCGCGATCTGCAAAGATGGGACATCTTCACATATAATGCAGCTAAGTAAAATCTAAACAAAAACTGCTGCCAAACCGATCAAATGGTTTTTATATAAAAATACCCTAAATTCAATTTATTCAAATGAGCTCATTTTAACCAGTCAAAATTGTACCAAAGAATGAAAGTGAGAGTGAGAGAGTGGATACTTAATACAAATGATTCAATATTAATAAGTGCTGGGTTGTGCCAATATTTTAAGAATAAATATATATACAGTATCATGTTTATTAGGTCAATATTATAACACATGTTTGTTTTGGAGGGTTAAAATGTTCTAAGGGTTTGATGTTTGCTAAACGCCCCATGGCGTAATATGTACGTGTTTGGTACAGCTAGAGTCAGTTTTTAAATATGTATTTAGAGTCATCTTAAAAATAAAAGGTCAATGGTACGTTTTATCTTGAGTACGATTATTTCAGGTAATATATTCCACAACCCTGGTTCGTGTTACCCGAATTCTGGCCCTAAAGGTAAGCTTGTATTTTGTTGTGCAGTGACAACATGGCGCCCGATTTTAAAAGTGAAAGTAATTATTAATACATAGTTACTGTATGGTCTCCAGATCACTGTATATGATTAAATAAATAATTACCTTATTTTATCCACTAAGTGATCTTCTTTTTCTTTTTTAATTACTACATGTTTCAGGGCTTATATCCCCATCTACAGGTAAAGACAAAATCTACCCTACTGTTAGGGTTACGTTAAAAATTCACAAAGACACAAACACATAACACACTTAAATAAATTAACATAGAACATTGAATTTGTATCGGAACACGCTACAAACGAACCAGTGCACTGGCCGAAGTCCGACTGTCAACTGATCCGTACACGCTATTCACGGTTTGTTTTCATAGCTGTGTCATATAGTTTATTTGACTTGAATGACAACTGTTCATTAAGTACCTGATTTTTATTTCTTCTTAAGGCCTTGTATATTTCAAATTCCTCTAGGGCATCCAGTAGTTGACCTTTTTTACCTATATGTAAAGGTTCCAAATTCTCTTTAAATCCAGTGTATCTATGATTTTCGTTTATTAGATGTTGTGCGTAATGCGATACATTAGTATTGGGGAACTTCTTAGGTAAATGTTCTTTAAATCTCTCGGAAAATTTTCTCCCCGTCTGGCCTATATAGAAAAATTAAGACCCTAAATAATGACCCCACCATTAAATATACAAAAGCCATAAACTCAGCAGTGAATAAATGTGTTAATTTATTCGATGCTCAAACTAGACGACGTATCAAAAATATAAATCCGAAAGCGCCTACTTTCAGAGGACTACCAAAGTTACACAAACCTAATATACCAATACGTCCTTTAATAAATTATACAACTGCCCCAAGCTATAATGTAGCCAAAAAGCTACAAATAATTATCAAAAACAGCTTAGTAATGGACAACATACATAGCATAAAAAATACAATAGAATTTATAAACAAAGTTAAAAACATTAAAGTACTGCCTAACCATAAACTGATATCTATGGACATAGTGAATTTGTATACGAACATACCCGTGCTAGAGACGATAAATATTCTCGAGAGACTTTTAATCAAGACAAATGTCTTAAAACAGATACAAATTGATGAACTTATATTTTTATTGAAAATTGTTATACAACAGAATTACTTTACACACGACAACAAGTTTTTTATCCAAGAAAATGGGCTGGCCATGGGTTCACCGGTGAGTGGAATTTTAGTGGAAATTTACATGAATCATTATGAGAACAAGTACATACTTTCTGACAAAAACAAGTTATACAATAAAATCATCTCGTACACACGGTACGTAGACGACACATTTTTAATTTTTGGTGGTACTCTTAGACAGATAGACGGATTGCTTACTTTTTTGAACGGTATAAACAGTAATATTAAATTCACTATGGAAGTAGAGCATAACAATATGTTGAATTTCCTGGACGTAACCACATATAAACGTAATAACCTCCTTAGCTTTAAAATATATAGAAAGCCAACGACAACTGATATAGCCATACATGCTAGTTCCAATCATCCTTATACACATAAAATGGCAACTTTTAACGCACTGGCACATAGATTGACAAATATACCGATGGAGATAGAAGACTATAACGATGAAATTAATATAATAAAACATATAGCAATAGTGAATGGTTACAATAGTAAAATCATTGATAAAATAATATATAAACACGCTAATAAATTAAAACGTTCGGACAAAGTTAAAGATAAAACACAATATGTTTCTGCTAGATATACGAACATACTACCTAATACACTACATAATGAATTAAAAAAGCTAGGGATTATTGTCTCATTCAGGACCACGAACAAATTAACAAATATACTTAAGCCTAATACCACAGCATTACTAGAGGATTGTTCCGGCGTTTATAGGATCCGGTGTAATGAATGCGATAAAATCTATATAGGCCAGACGGGGAGAAAATTTTCTGAGAGATTTAAAGAACATTTACCTAAGAAGTTCCCCAATACTAATGTGTCGCATTACGCACAACATCTAATAAACGAAAATCATACATACACTGGATTTAAAGAGAATTTGGAACCTTTACATATAGGTAAAAAGGGTCAACTGCTGGATGCCCTAGAGGAATTTGAAATATACAAGGCCTTAAGAAGAAATAAAAATCAGGTACTTAATGAACAGTTGTCATTCAAGTCAAATAAACTATATGACACAGCTATGAAAACAAACCGTGAATAGCGTGTACGGATCAGTTGACAGTCGGACTTCGGCCAGTGCACTGGTTCGTTTGTAGCGCGTTCCGATACAAATTCAATGTTCTATGTTAATTTATTTAAGTGTGTTATGTTTTGTGTCTTTGTGAATTTTTAACGAAACCCTAACAATAGGGTAGATTTTGTTTTTACCTGAAGATGGGGATATAAACCCTGAAACATGTAGTAATTAAAAAAGAAAAAGAAGATCACTTAGTGGATAAAATAAGGTAATTATTTATTTAATTATTAATAGTACACACAAAATAAATGTAACTAATTAAAAAATTAAAGTTAGAGTTACAGTCTACTGTAAGCTGTCGCTAACGGACCATGTGATACTATTGCACAACACAGCACTACTGTATTCCCGCTGATTGAACTGTCAACTCAGAAACTATATTAAACAAAATATATACTTAGGTGGCTGTTTGGTTTTAACCAGTATTATTCATTACAGTGTATACTTGTTATGGACAAAGTACACAGTATCGGAGATCCTATGATAACTGAGGCAAATGCCCAGGGTGCTTGTTATAACTTGTAGAGCCTATAATTTAGGCCACTGTAATAAGGAACTGTAAGACTGGCAGTTGGCTATAGAACCAGCAGAAGACTGCAGACTGTTAAAATTATATTGTCAGATTGCAGAACATGCGGTTAGTCATGCAGTTTTTCTTGTGGTACTCATAATTTGTGTAAAAAAAAACTAAATGTGCAATAGTAGAATTGTCTACAGAGACTGTCTGCCTGTTTGTGGCCATATTTACTGTACCGTATTTTGTTATTAATATTTTGTGTTGCCAGTCGAATTTAACACAATCTTGACTTATTTAGACTCTGCTTACTGCCATTCCACAGCATCGTATACGTGTATATTTGTTTCATTCACAACTGTCACTTCTTTACCATAAACTTTGGACTTCCTTAGCTAGTGCTCTCCCCCATTATATGTGTCTTTCCCCCATTCTGTCTTCCTTGTTGAGCTTGTTAATGACACTTTTCTATATTGACTTACTTTTTTATAAAGATGATAAAATCTTTAAATCTTGAATTTAAAATATAAATTACATGTGTTCCAGTACTTTCTTTTCCTGTCCTAATCACTTGTATACACCTTTGAACAGTGCTAAAAACAGCTTGGCAATATGATGTCTACTTGCTGCTAGTATGATTACGGTATACTAAATTGTAATTCGAAAGATTCTTGCTGTTATAATAATTTTGTGAGTGGTTGTTAAGTATGTGTTTTTTGTACATTTTCAGAGCACATTTTATCCTTGATAGAGAAAGTCTTGAGTATTCATATTTAAGTAATGGGTAGTTCAGATAGTACATATTACTAATAGCTGTTTTTACTAAATCCCTCGTCTCTGTATTCATATAAAAAATGTAGACAGCATTCTTTAAAACCCCCTAACCAATGGGTGATATCTATCCAGTAAACCCTCTACACAGACTGCTTCCATCGTTTTATTTTTTGCTTGACATTTTGATACATACGGTCAAATGGATCGTCCTCAGAAGTGCTGTGTGGCAGTTGAAAGACCCTTGTTAGATTCTATGGATCCACACGTCAATCAAAAAATATTACGATAGAACCGGTCAGAGTAGAGCATTTGCCCAGTGGATAGTATTACTTGCACAAAAGTTTATGAATAATTTTTTAATCATTACTAGACACAGATTGTAATTTTAAGGACAGGCGTATACAAAACTTCAGTGAATTAACAGTTATACAAGCCGGTACCAGTATGAGAGCTTGACCTTGAAACAGTTCCGACAAGCGGGGTAAGGAAGGACGGGTTGTATGCAGTTGGAACTGAAAACATCCGCTGTCAACAGCTTGCAAATGAGTGGATTTTTTCTTACTTTAGTGCATGGCTACGTCTCAAAGTGTATTTTATGTAATCTGTGTTGTACCATTTTGTTTATACTCGTTGGTGCGTCTTGTTAGTGTAGTGAGTCTTCAATTGTGTATTCATATTTTTTGTGTTTGTGCTTCGCAATTTTGGCAAATATGTCAGAGTTTGTATCAAAATTAAAAGGCAAGAAACTGCATAGTCAGAGCAGGGAAATAATAAAAAATGTTTGTTTTCATGAAAAAAGAAGCACAAGCAATAATGAAACCTGGAAAATGTAACGACGGGTTTATTGTACCCATTCAAAAATGCCAAGAGAGAACAGCAGCTGCATGTGGAGTTTCAAGGACGGTAGTTCAGACAATATTGCAAGAAGCCAAGAAAATTGGTGAGGATGGCAGTCCAACATGTTCATTTTCGACTCTAAAGAAAATAAAAGGGACAAACCCGTTACTGGTATCGACGATTTCGATAAATGCGTTGTTCGTAGAACCGTTCATGAAGTGTATGTGACTGAACATTTGCCTCAGTTATCATAGGATCTCCGATACTGTGTACTTTGTCCATAACAAGTATACACTGTAATGAATAATACTGGTTAAAACCAAACAGCCACCTAAGTATATATTTTGTTTAATATAGTTTCTGAGTTGACAGTTCAATCAGTTAAAAAAAAATTTCAACCGCAGATATAATTAGGAAAAAACTTAAAGAAAAGATTAATTTTAAAGGTAGCGACCATAGCTTAAGGGGATTCACCAATGAAAATTAGCTAAAAACCTAATTTTTTTTCCAAAATTTTTTTATTTGTTTATTTTTGTTCCTTATATATTTCTAAACATAAAAAACCCAATTTCAACATTTTTGGCTACCTATATCACATAGAAAAAATTATTTTTGTGTATCGTGTCACAGCACCTTGATTGCCAATATTGTAACATGACATAAGGTAGTGAAGATCCAGTGATATTTAACTATAAAAATAAAAAGCTGAAGATAAGAATAAGAGGCAAAAACTTATAAACACAGCGATCAATAACCCAGTAACCCAAATGACAAATGACTGTTAACCTGACAACGACTTGACACAATAGATCGGATAAATACCAAAGGAACCAAGAAACAATGAAGAAGCAGTTGAGACCTAAGTGTAATCAAATAATCCCAAATAATGACCATTATATTGTAATTTAATTAATGAACTGATATAATTGTAGAGTAGAGGAGATTTACCTAGGGTAATAAGGTTAATGGAAAATAATAATGTCATGTATATTTTATTGATAAAGGAATGTACTTATAATATAAGGTAGGGAGTTAGAAACTAACCATACCCAAATTAATAGTGATAATAATAGTCAAAGCCAATCAAAGATGCTTTGAGCCAAACAAAGGCAATAATTAAGTAATAACCAAAAGTGATCAGAGTGATTTGAAAGTAAACTAGTTATTTATGACCCATAATCACACAGTGGTATCAAGATAATCAGACAAACCGTGTGAATAAATAAGTGAGTGAATTAAAAATGTGTATAAAAATAAATAAGTGGTGAAATGCTAGGTATAGCATGTAATGGAAAAAAAGTGATGGTGATAATAAATAATGAAACCTTCTATGAAGGGAAAAGTGCAATGGGGGTGCTGAATAAAGTATTTTTATAAGTAGACTATAATAAAATAGCTAAACAATCTTTGATAAACTTTATGTTAGCAAGTAAGATTAAACTGATTGTGCTATTATGAATTTAGGTAATAGGAAGTAAGAATTATAAAGTAAGGTAAAAATTAAGTTATTAGAATGAATAGTAAAATAAGAAGGACAGACACTGTATTTAAGTGAAGGATGTAAGTAAGACATATCGTGTAAGGTACAGTTTCACAGTAGTATTATAAGAGTTTTGTTATTGTTCAAAAAAACCATAGAATGTAGTAAATTATAAGATAAGCAAAATAATAGTAAAAAACAGAAAACTAGTTAGAAGTTTAATTTCAGGCCTGAACCTGGCAAGGAATATTTTTATAATAAGAGGTGGAGTTAGGAACACTGATGTTTATTGCTTGTTTTGTTTATAAAATTGTATTAGAATTACCAAATATGTTATTAAGAAATGTTAGATGGGAGTAGAATAAAATCTAGGCTCTAGGCCTAACTGTTAAATAAAAGTTTAATAGATTTGAGAACAAATAATAGTCCAAAATTGAAGCAGAGTATACCAAATGGTTAAACAAATTAAGTGAGTATTCCTAATACCAAAATATATGAATAACAACCAATTTTGAATAAAATATATGTAAAATATAAATATGAAAAATAATAAAAATGTAATTAGGTATTCAAAAGTGGGCATGAGGGATGTCAAAATGATCATTATGAAAAATTAGGAAGAATGGTACTCATGTAATAACTCTAGCTATTAGTATAAGATAGAAATCTTCATTTGAAGATATTTTGGTAAAATTAGACTAAAAAAGACGTTAAAACATAACAATGACTTAAGTTAATGACCAATGAGAATTAGCATAATTTATTAGGTAACCATAGCAACCAGAAATTTATTGCCAAAAAACCGTTAGATTTTCATTACTGTATTATTGACCGACGCCGAGAGTGGATCGAGTAGCTCTCACACTAAAATTTTATTACTAAAGTGAATTCTAAATTAATTTAAACCAAAAGAAGATAATAACAACATCCCAGGGAATCCTGAATAAAATTTTGTGTAATAAAAATTATCAACGAACCATAATTATCCGAGGAAGCCGGGAAGACGCAACGAAGAAGAGAGACAACGACGGATCCCGAAGGAAGATCATCGGGACATAGATCAATAGAAGAAGACGGACGATCACAGAAGGAGTGCGAGGCCGGAGTTTGCGAGGATAACCGTCGGGACAAGAGAAATAAACTTCCGAAGAACAGAAGAAGACGACATCTCAGGAGTTATCCGGAAGAAGAAGACGACAGCAGGATCTTCAGCGGAAAATCGATGAGTATAAGCATAATCCCATTATCGAATTCACAATTTTTTGGTCAAAATTAATAAATAACTATTTCACTTCACTGATCACTATTCCGATTTAGAACTAAATGCTTTGTTAAAATCACTATTTAAACTTTAATCAATTAATAATTATTAAAAGCAAAATATAATAAATAATTGACAAACCTTTCTAATGAACAAAACCTAACCCAAAATTTTACTAAGTTTTCATTGGTAGTTACTTACTCGAATAGGATAAGATATTAATTTTTTGTGTAACTAGTATTAAGGATTGTTATAAATTTGTGTGTCTTAGCCGTAAGTATATATTTCTGTAGCCGAAAGGACTTATTAACACCCCTGAGAAAAAACATTTTAACTGTAAACTAACGTTAAGACGACTTGTGTACCAAACATGGGAACTGAGCAAGTGCCAACCGAACAAGTGTAATAGCCGGTACAAAAAATAAATTTGATGTATTATAAGGAAATTGAAATCTTTTAAAGGGTCAATAAATGTTCTCATTCTGCAACTCTGTATGTTTGATTCAATTAATTTACAATAATAAATAAGAGTATATTGAAGTGAAAGCGTCAAAGCAAAACGTTAGCCAAGTCGACACTGCAGGAAGGCGTGCGCCAATCAGGTGGCGAGGCGGCAACATTTGAATACAACAGAGAGAAATACGGTTTACCCGTAAATGATAAGAGAAGTTACAATTTGACCTATTAAACACAAATAACACTAATTATTAATTTTTACAAACCACATAAAGATTCTATTACAAAGTGACGCTCACAACAGTTGGGCTTTTCGTTTATGTTAAAAGGACAATAATAAGGGGAACGTTTACCAATCTAAATACCCCGCACACAGGTTCTCTTACAAAGTGGCGCCCAACGTGGGGCTAGAATAGTTAAGGAAACATACCTTTAAACTTTACAGATTCTAGCGGCGACTACAGAAATGGAACCGGCAAAGCACGAGATGGGATACCAGACCAAGCTACACGAGAAGGAGGCGGAAAAGGAAACAAAGAGATCGGAAAGGGAGATAGAAGAAAAACGAGTCAGCTATGCAGAATGGATAACAGCACTATTTAAAAAGTTTAGCAGAGAGATGGAGTACATCGAAAGGAACACCACTGACCATGAACGAGCACAAATGAGTCGTGCAGATGAAATGGAACCGCCATACAACAAAATGTCATGGAAAGAAATTTATGATGAAATGTGGAAGCTGGAAACCAAATGCAGCAAGGAAGAGACTATCGGGACAGCCCACGGAAAAGGCGATAACAAGGTGGAAAGAATGACTGAAGAAGATTGGGAGAGATTCTGCAGTAATGGAGAACAAATGAAAAACAAAAGAACGGGAATATACGCACAAGTACAGAGGAATATACACAGGAGGAATATGACCAATGGAGACAATCTATAAGACAACCGGAACGTCAAATACAAACAGAAAACGCAGAGCTAAGAGAATGGATAAGGGTTATGTTCGAGCTATCCAGAGATGAGATGTGTAATTGGAGGAAGAAACATAATCAAATAAAAGGGTTCAGCGAAACACCAAATAAGAAAAACCTGGAACAACCCAATGTTCAATTAGAAAAAGAAATAGTCAAGGACGGGGAAGTGAAGCAACCGAAGAAAATGCCAGAACCCACACAACAGAAGAAAATAATAATGCTCACACAAGAAGAGGTACAAAAAACCTTGGAGTTATTTGATAACCATTTTAAAAGGATAAATGAAACAATGGAGAGGAGTCTCAAGAAACTGAGTGAACCACTAGACAGGGATTCCAAAAGTGCTAAGGAACCAGTAGACCAGAAGGTAGAAGATAATAAGAAGGAAACAGAATTAAAAGAAGACAATAGCATGCTATTACCTGCAAATAAAAATAGCAACCACAAGGAGGATATCCAAACTATGGAAATGAAGAAAGTAAGACAGATACATCCAAGGAAAATAATAAATACCAGAGAAGAATTGGAGATGATCAAGAATGGACTACTTGAGATGTGGAATGTAATAATTAATGACCAGGATGAAATAATGAAGTTTAAAAATAACAGAAGGAACTTGCTAGAAACTTTAGAAGGGAATCACTACAAAACAGTGTGTAACAGAATAAGAAGGAGAAGACACTTGATGGACATGCATAATCCAGTATCAACGATAGCATCTACAATGGAAACTGCATTGACCTATTCGTTGTATAAACAAAATAATGAAATGATTGAGATAGCAATGGAAACAAGTGAAAATGTTATGACAGAAACATTTAAATACAAGATAGTAGCAAGAAAGTGGACACGAACAGAAGTCATTCTGAAAACGACAGCAATCCGAACAGGAGCAAATCATATAATCATGGACCATGGTTAAACCAAGTGTGAAGGAACACTGAGAAATGGGACTGATTTTAAGTAGACCGACCATGCAAACCAATTAATGTATAAATGAGAAGATTAACTTACAAGAAAAAAGGAGTGTATATAACAGGGCCCATTGTACAGCCATAAATACCCTATCTCATAGTAAAAGACAACAAAAACAATACCTATGTCATAAGTGAGATCACAACTAAGAAAATAAAAGGGACTTACAACCAGTCTTCTTTAAAAAAGTATTATGAACCAGTGTCAGAAAATTAAAGAGAATTTTGAAAATGGCAATTATCAAAATTCAAAAATAAATGTAAGCACAACTTACAATAAGTATTTGATTGGAACTATTATTATTATAAATGAAAGGGAATTTAGAAGAAAGATAAGCTAAGTTCAAAACAAAGTAAGGCCAAACTTACGACCAAGTGTGAAACAAAATGTGTAAACCCAAGTAATTTTGAAAAAATATGTATAATGAAATATCATAAAAATTTAGATAAAATAATAAAATGTTACACAAATAATGATGACGCTACATAACATCATTAACTAACCCTATCACAAAAAGAAAAAAAAAAAATTAATGTTTCACAAAAGAAAAGACAAGACAATCAAATAAAAAACAAGTCTGACAGATTAACTGAACAATCAATGGAAAAATATAAGTGAGCCAGAAACCAGCTACAATGTTAATTTTAAATATCAATGAGCATTAATGTGATGACAAATAAAATCACTACCATATAAAATAAGCTAATAAAATAATGCAAAATACCTATTAAATATCGCCATAAGCTTAAACGAAGGAATTTAAATAAGTCACTGAGATGAAAAAGTCATGAGATGTATAAAAGAGAGAATAATTAATCCCAAAAGTGTTTTATTGTATTAATATTATGTGAGTCGGAAATGAACGACTATTATTATAATTATTATGAATATTATTATGTGATGATTTTATGTTGAGATACGTCCAACAATTATTTATGTTATTGAGCAGATAGGCAAGGCCTCTGAACTCAAAATGTGTATAAATGGATAGCAGAGTAATAGAGCCACACGTGCCCTCTGGCTAGTACCAATTTATATGAAGGAGAGAGAAGAAAAATTTTAGGGAAATAGAACATAAAAGGGAATAATAAAGAAAGAAAATAATACCAATTATCATATTATGAACCGTGACTTAATAAAAAATGAATACAGAAAAAGTAGCGATGGATGAATTCCTGAATAATAACAACTTGATAAAATAAACTATATTGATGATTTCAGAAAAAATATAATAATCTTTGTTTCGAAATAATCAATTTTGGTGGCGATGCATTATGTAACATGACATAAGGTAGTGAAGATCCAGTGATATTTAACTATAAAAATAAAAAGCTGAAGATAAGAATAAGAGGCAAAAACTTATAAACACAGCGATCAATAACCCAGTAACCCAAATGACAAATGACTGTTAACCTGACAACGACTTGACACAATAGATCGGATAAATACCAAAGGAACCAAGAAACAATGAAGAAGCAGTTGAGACCTAAGTGTAATCAAATAATCCCAAATAATGACCATTATATTGTAATTTAATTAATGAACTGATATAATTGTAGAGTAGAGGAGATTTACCTAGGGTAATAAGGTTAATGGAAAATAATAATGTCATGTATATTTTATTGATAAAGGAATGTACTTATAATATAAGGTAGGGAGTTAGAAACTAACCATACCCAAATTAATAGTGATAATAATAGTCAAAGCCAATCAAAGATGCTTTGAGCCAAACAAAGGCAATAATTAAGTAATAACCAAAAGTGATCAGAGTGATTTGAAAGTAAACTAGTTATTTATGACCCATAATCACACAGTGATATCAAGATAATCAGACAAACCGTGTGAATAAATAAGTGAGTGAATTAAAAATGTGTATAAAAATAAATAAGTGGTGAAATGCTAGGTATAGCATGTAATGGAAAAAAAGTGATGGTGATAATAAATAATGAAACCTTCTATGAAGGGAAAAGTGCAATGGGGGTGCTGAATAAAGTATTTTATAAGTAGACTATAATAAAATAGCTAAACAATCTTTGATAAACTTTATGTTAGCAAGTAAGATTAGACTGATTGTGCTATTATGAATTTAGGTAATAGGAAGTAAGAATTATAAAGTAAGGTAAAAATTAAGTTATTAGAATGAATAGTAAAATAAGAAGGACAGACACTGTATTTAAGTGAAGGGATTAGTAAGTAAGACATATCGTGTAAGGTACAGTTTCACAGTAGTATTATAAGAGTTTTGTTATTGTTCAAAAAAACCATAGAATGTAGTAAATTATAAGATAAGCAAAATAATAGTAAAAAACAGAAAACTAGTTAGAAGTTTAATTTCAGGCCTGAACCTGGCAAGGAATATTTTTATAATAAGAGGTGGAGTTAGGAACACTGATGTTTATTGCTTGTTTTGTTTATAAAATTGTATTAGAATTACCAAATATGTTATTAAGAAATGTTAGATGGGAGTAGAATAAAATCTAGACTCTAGGCCTAACTGTTAAATAAAAGTTTAATAGATTTGAGAACAAATAATAGTCCAAAATTGAAGCAGAGTATACCAAATGGTTAAACAAATTAAGTGAGTATTCTTAATACCAAAATATATGAATAACAACCAATTTTGAATAAAATATATGTAAAATATAAATATGAAAAATAATAAAAATGTAATTAGGTATTCAAAAGTGGGCATGAGGGATGTCAAAATGATCATTATGAAAAATTAGGAAGAATGGTACTCATGTAATAACTCTAGCTATTAGTATAAGATAGAAATCTTCATTTGAAGATATTTTGGTAAAATTAGACTAAAAAAGACGTTAAAACATAACAATGACTTAAGTTAATGACCAATGAGAATTAGCATAATTTATTAGGTAACCATAGCAACCAGAAAGTTATTGCCAAAAAACCGTTAGATTTTCATTACTGTATTATTGACCGACGCCGAGAGTGGATCGAGTAGCTCTCACACTAAAATTTTATTACTAAAGTGAATTCTAAATTAATTTAAACCAAAAGAAGATAATAACAACATCCCAGGGAATCCTGAATAAAATTTTGACGATCACAGAAGGAGTGTGAGGCCGGAGTTTGCGAGGATAAGCATCGGGACAAGAGAAATAAACTTCCGAAGAACAGAAGAAGATGACATCTCAGGAGTTATCCGGAAGAAGAAGACGACAGCAGGATCTTCAGCGGAAAATCGATGAGTATAAGCATAATTCCATTATCGAATTCACAATTTTTTGGTCAAAATTAATAAATAACTATTTCACTTCACTGATCACTATTCCGATTTAGAACTAAATGCTTTGTTAAAATCACTATTTAAACTTTAATCAATTAATAATTATTAAAAGCAAAATATAATAAATAATTGACAAACCTTTCTAATGAACAAAACCTAACCCAAAATTTTACTAAGTTTTCATTGGTAGTTACTCGAATAGGATAAGATATTAATTTTTTGTGTAACTAGTATTAAGGATTGTTATAAATTTGTGTGTCTTAGCCGTAAGTATATATTTCTGTAGCCGAAAGGACTTATTAACGCCCCTGAGAAAAAACATTTTAACTGTAAACTAACGTTAAGACGACTTGTGTACAAAACACGGGAACTGAGCAAGTGCCAACCGAACAAGTGTAATAGCCGGTACAAAAAATAAATTTGATGTATTATAAGGAAATTGAAATCTTTTAAAGGGTCAATAAATGTTCTCATTCTGCAACTCTGTATGTTTGATTCAATAAATTTACAATAATAAATAAGAGTATATTGAAGTGAAAGCGTCAAATCAAAACGTTAGCCAAGTCGACACTGCAGGAAGGCGTGCGCCAATCAGGTGGCGAGGCGGCAACATTTGAATACAACAGAGAGAAATACGGTTTACCCGTAAATGATAAGAGAAGTTACAATTTGACCTATTAAACACAAATAACACTAATTATTAATTTTTACAAACCACATAAAGATTCTATTACAAAGTGACGCTCACAACAGTTGGGCTTTTCGTTTATGTTAAAAGGACGATAATAAGGGGAACGTTTACCAATCTAAATACCCCGCACACAGGTTCTCTTACAATATTCGCACCGCACAAGAGATTTCTGTAATAAAAAGAATAGAAACCGTTAGCTTGTTGATATTTCTGTTTGATTTATAAAGATAAACATTTCAACATGTACTGTACGTACAGTAATTGCATTCCTTGCTCTATGGTCAGCTGCTTTATTGTATCTGTTCACAGCTGATTGTTGTAACCAGATTGGTGCCAAACGGTTTTTGCCTTGTTATGTTTGTTTGTTGTTTTGCTTGTGGTCATAGTTTGTTTTGGTTTATTTCAGTGATTGTTTCTCATAGTTTTAGTGTTGTTTGCATAACATTTCATTTGAAATGGGAAGAAAAACAAAAGCTAAAGTACTTTTATCGAAATGAAACAGCGACAGAGCCTGGAAACGGTGGAAAACTACTGACAGTCCAGAGGTAGGCCTAGGCCTTGTTATAAATAGTGAGGTTAGGTCACAATCACCAGTACTGCAAAGTGATTCAGATACTAATGCCATTGAACAAGATGAACCAGTTGACAAAAAAACTGGGTTTGCATTGTATAGTAGCTATAATAATGAAATATTTGTAGACGAAAATGCCACAAAATATATTTTAGTTGATGTCAACCAACTTAGTAATTTTGTTGGTCTGTTCCCATGCCCAGAATGTCTCTCAAAAAACAGTATCAAAATGAAAGAACCAACTGTGAAAGGCTACACTAATATTTTTACAATATCATACAATGAATGCGATTACCAGCAGATTTTTGAAACATCGGGACGTATTAAAAAGAACGATTCTACGCGACCACCGTATGACATAAACCGCAGAATGGTGTATGCTTTTTTTGCAATGGGGAAAGGTCACAGAGCCTTGGAGGTTTTCAGCACGCAATTGAACATGAACGCAATGAGGATAATGCTTATAATTTTCATAGAAAAGCGCTAATAGCTGCATCAAAGATAAATGTTCAGCGAAACCTTGATGTAGCTCGTTCCGAGGTTCGCAAGTCTCAGATGATTTTAGAAGATGTTGATGAAGCAAAGCCCTTAGATTTGACAGTGAGTTATGACGGCAGTTGGCATAAAAGGGGGTTTACATCTAAATATGGAGTTGGCTGCTGCATTGAAATGACAACTGGTCTCATAATAGATTTTGAAGTTTTGTCTAAATATTGTCGGACTTGTGAGATTATGAAAGACAAACTAAAAGATAAGCCTGAGGAATTAGAAGCTTGGAAGGTAACCTACAAGCCAAATTGTGAGTGCAATTACGATGGATCATCCCCTATGATGGAAACTATTGCAGCAGAGAAAATTTGGTCTCGGTCTCTAGATTATGGCTTTCGCTACACAAATTTGATTTCAGATGGGGACAGCAAAACATTATCCCACCTGCACTCTTTAAATTTATATGATGACAAACAAATTGAAAAAATTGATTGCATCAATCATGTATCCAAGAGACTAGGTACAGCTCTTAGAAAATTAGTGAAAGATGATTCTAAAGCCCGACAGATGGAAAAAGAAAAAAGAAAAAAGAAAAACTCAGGCAAACCAAGATAAAGAGAACACTCCGTATAGCCTTCCCTTAGCCGGAAAGCGTAGTGGTGGCCTAAAAGACAGCACCATAAATAAACTAACAGCCTACTACACAAATGCCATTCAAAGTAACATTGGAGATGTAGATAAGATGAAACAAGCTGTTTTTGCAACGCTTTCACATTGTAAATCTACAGATGTAAGCCCGCAGCATGGTAAATGCCCGACAGGGGAGGAGTCATGGTGTTTTTTCCAGAAAGCTTTAGCTAAAAACCAGCCACCTTCCTCACACCAAGAGTTCATAAAAACTCCTCTTAGAGAAGATGTAGTTGCTAAAGTTCTGCCGATATACCAACGACTTGGGTCAACTGCTTTACTGTCACGATGCGTTGATGGCAAAACCCAAAACGCTAATGAGGCGTTGCACGGCGTGCTTTGGTCAAAATGTCCAAAAACCATATTTGTTTGTAAAAGTGCTCTGATGATGAGAGTCAGTGAAGCTATTTGCATTTACAATAATGGCTACTTGAAAACGGTTTCTGAAACTCAGCGAGAATGCAGGCTTGTAGTTAGTCCTGGCTTGAATACTTCAACTATAGCGAAGCGATTCGACGCTGTAAGGCTGCAAACTGCTAAAAAAAGGAAAATAATGAAGTACCAGGAGTTTAAAAGAAAGAAGAGATTGGCAATTCAAAAAGAGGAAGAAAGAAGAATACAGAGAGAAGGTGTCTCTTACGGAGCTGGAGAGTTTTAAAGGTAACGCTGTTCTTTACTTTAGTAGGCTCACTTTTTGTTTTGATTACCTGTTGAACTTGTACTTGTAAACAGGAATAAGTATAGCCTACTTTCCCACCTAAACGAGTTTTTTATCTTATGTTTATACTGAACTGAACTTTAAACGCGATTTCCCGAAAATAATTTTTTCCGTGTTTTCAGAGAGAAAAACTGATATTCCTGAAAAACAAGTGAAGATAGCAAGCTGAAATTTTTTTTTGGTGCATCTAACGTATATTTAGAAGATTCTCTGGCATTTTAAATATGATATGTACAATACTTTTTAAGAAAAAAATATGTAAAAATAAAAGTTAAGTTTTAAAAACTTTATTTTCTTTTACTTTTTCCAGGGTTCTAAGATACTAATCGTAACGAAAATGCTGGAGTTTTTAGAGCTTAATGTTACCTTCAATTTGACACCAAAAACAAAAAATTGGTCATTTACTTTTTAAGTTATATCAAAATCAAAAAAGTATGTAAAAAACTCAACAAAAATTTTTTTATATACATAAATGGTAAAAAAAAAATTCCCCATAATACTTTTATATAGGTCAATACTAACCAATAAAAAAAAGTTTGAAATATGTTCATAAACAAAGATTTTTCAATTTTCATTGGTGAATCCCCTTAAAAGTCACTTTGAAATCGCTAGGTTTTAAGTGGAAAGCTACCCCAAGTAATAGGAAAGTTCTTATTGAAAAGAGTGACTTACGCCAAAAGCATATTCACTATTTAAAATGGCTCATTAAGCACAGGGAAGAGAAAAGACCAATTGTTTATGTGGACGAGTCATATATTCTCTCTAGTCATGTGTCATCTAAATCGTGGAGAGACGACAGTGCAAAATGTATACACCGGCCAGTATCTAAAGGCGACAGGGTGATAATTATCAGCGGTGGAGGTGAAATGGGTTGCATACCGAATTGTCTTTTAATGTGGAAGGCTGGAAGAAAAGTGGCGATTACCATGACCAAATGAATAAAGACAATTACATAAAATGGTTGCAAGAGAAACGTCTTCCCAACCTACCTCCTGAATGTGTTGTAATGGATAATGCAGCCTATCACAATGTGGAGATAAATAAGGCACCCACCTCAAATTCCAAAAAGGATGGTATGATAAAATGGTTAGAGGATAACAGTGTCCCATTTTCGACAAATATGTTGAAGTCTGAACTTGTAACGCTTATAAAAAACCACCAGAGTGACAAGAAAACGTACGTAGTTGATGAGCTACTGAAAGCACATGGTCATACGACACTGCGACTTCGGCCATATCATCCCGATTTAAACCCGATCGAGATGATATGGTCTATTGTGAAAGGGCATGTTGCAAAACACAATACTACATTTAAAATGAATGAATGTAATTGCCTTGTGTGAACGAAAATTTGCTGAACTGTCCGAAGATGACTGGAAACCTCTGTGTGATAGAGTTAAAAGATTAAAGAGGGAATACTGTGAAAGAGACATAATTATTGACGAAGAAACCGATAGGTTTGTGATTTCATTAGATAGTGAGATTGACAGTGATTGTGAGCCGGAAACAGATTCCGACGCAGATATGTGCGGTATCGAAATGTTTCCTGACTGAAAGGAAGTTCAGTAGACATCAGTCGTAATAATTTAGATAGTGCATTTTAGTAGTGCATCTATTATAATATTTCCAATTTTATTTACTGTATTAATTTACCCTGTAACTCTTAATAACAACAAACGTGTAGTTAGACATCATTATATGTAAATAACTTGTATGCAGTGTTTACTTTAATGCATTTTTTACGAAAAATAGTGCAAGGAAATCGAGTGTTTGGTGGAAACAGCAGAAGCTCATAAAAACAAAGTACTGGGTGTCCGGGACATTATGGTAAGTTATATTTAAGATGTTTAGGATATTAGTTTGTATTTACTTTATTTCAAAACGTGTTTTACATTTTCAGTATGCAATAGATTGGCCTATTCTTCGAATTATGTGTTGTGTCCGTGTGTGTGTGTGTGTGTGTGAGAGAGAGAGAGAGAGAGACCTCTCACGTTTTCATATCAGAGTATTTGCATCTTTGAAATATTTAACAACGAAAAAACTGTACGGATTTTTTCGTATTTATTTTATTTTCTTATTTCAACGCATATTTTGTTGACTCATAATTGTTCAGTATAGTCAACGTTGTTTATAAACTATAAATTTTGTTTTACGTTTTTAAACAATACTGATTCATCGAAATAGGCGTATAAGAAAACAATGTGTGTGTGTGTGTGTGTGTGTGTGTGTGTGTGTGTGTGTGTGTGTGTGTGTGTGTGTGTGTGTGTTTAATATTATAACATACAAGCTTACACACCCCACCCCACCATGTATACATAAGTACAACACAGCTCCCGTCTTTTCTGTTAATGCTCCGCTACGCTCTGCTTACATCCGTAATATCTCAAAACGTTTCCTCAACACTTTCTCGGATTGTGATGTTAAAATTTTACTTGGACTTTCAGAAAATGGTTAAAAAAAAAGTATAGGTCATCACTTTGGAAAAAAGTTCCCCGCTGGATGAAAAAATGCTTACGCTCGCGTACTTATTCTATGCCTCTTTGAAGAAATTTACAATTTACATTAATAATTTACAGCTTTAGTATTCAATTACTACTCAGAAAACGTATAAATTTAAGTATGCCAAAGATTTGTTATAAATGAGCATAAACTATTAAAATATGATCCGGTATAAAGTAATGCAAATAGTCACCTATAGAGTAATGGCACGATATTTTTAAGTTGACTTATGTCATCAAGTTTCAAGTTTATTATAAGTTTCCAGCTGTCATCAAGGTCAAGCTCTCAGATTGGTACCAGCGTGTATACAAGTATTTATCTTATAATAACAACCTTTTGTTTAGGACGCTTTAATGAAGATCACACGTAATGAAGGGATATGGTCGCTGTGGAGTGGTCTGAGTCCAACTTTGATTCTTGCCGTTCCTGCCACAGTTGTGTATTTTGTGACGTACGAACAGTTAAGAACAAGGTTAAATGACAGGTTTTGTAAGGGACTCAAACAGCCAACGTGGATACCGCTGGCATCAGGGTGTACAGCGAGACTGTGGGCTGCTACTGTTGTCAGCCCATTAGAATTAATACGTACAAAAATGCAATCCAAGAAACTCAGTTATTTTGGTAAGTAGTCAAATATAAATGATCTTTATAGATTCATGTCGCCAACCTCCATTGTTAACCTTTTCGCGGCGGGGAGTGGTGAGCGACCGTGGTAACGGAACGGCTGACAGCTGTTGCAGCACCGGGTTGCTTGTAGGCTAAGCAATTACAGCGCTCGTCCTGCTGCTTACACTAACTCAAACTTTACGTATTTTAACGATATTTTGCTTAAGTTTTCCATCCTCATTTTTGACGCAGGCTTTGGACTGCTGCTGGCTGAGTTAAAAACTTTTTTTTTTAATTTAATTTAATTTTATATTTTTTTATTTTTTGTTATTTTTTATTCATCATAAAAGCTACAATTACTACATTAAATTGTTAAAACAAATGTTTTTAAATTTTTATATCTAATAATTTTTCAACGTATGGTATTTTTCAAAACACGGCACCATGCAAAGTGCAACATCACACTTTTTGCATCTTGAAGCTGTACGAGTTTCAGTAATTATTAAAATCTATAAATCTGTACCGGCGGCAACTGAAGCTTTACTTGTTTTTTAAATTAAAATATTGAGACTCTAGTTACTTACCTTATCGATAGTTTACCAAGGTGTCGTCTGATGTACTCTTGGCAGAGAAAAACACAGGTGAATGCAAATTAACAAACACATATTTTACAAACACAAATAAAATGGTATTTTATTTATTGAGCATGACATTTTTTCTGTTTACTTTCCAGTTTAAATTTACTAAAATAGGCTACACCCCGTTCTTTTTATCGTACAATATGATACACAATGAATTGTGAAACTACTTCACATTATGACTTTCATTGTTGAGTTATACTCTCTCTAGGAATAATACTCCGACCAATATTTAATTCATATATGCCTGCTATTAAAATTTACCTACTACTGGCTATAATCTAAATACTAACTTATTTTTTATCAAAAACGACCCAGATTGCTCACACGCACATTCATACCATTTAATTTAAAAACCCCATTGTATTGATTAAACTGTATTGAGTAAGGATGAAGGTATTAAGAAAGGTTACCAAACCAGCGTCACTCCTTCGCTGCCATGTGCCGCGTGTGTTTAAGTTTGAAAGTTCACTATTCACATTCTTGATTTTGGCCCGTGGGCTCCACTAACTCGATTTTGTTATTTTAATTCACTTTTGACTTTTGATTTCACTTGCTGCATAATAAATTTAAATTTTACGTGCGCACGATTTCCTTAGTTCCGGGCCGGAATACGAGCTTAATTCAACTGGAGGGAAAAGTCATCAGAAAATCTCCCACCAGGGACTAAGCATAACGGAATTACAATGCCTTATGTGTTGAGTCGTTCGTCACTGTTCAGGTAACCGGTATTTTTCCCGTGTGTCGGACGTTGACGAAATCTGGTGTCCATTGGTTTACGTCACTGAAATAGGCGTGTTCTGAAATGTACATCCTTCTTGTATAAAGCACATGTTGAACAAAATTCACAAAAACCATTTTAGTCGCCTTCTCTAAGCGTCGTTTATGTGCTCCGCAGGTGTTTGTACGTTAGTGCGCGTCCCACAGCACTACAGTTCTCAGAATTCAAATGCGTTGTCGCGTACATGCCGCATTCCATTGTACCGATTTCTTACACCACTACACCTCACAGTTCCTTTGTTTGGCGATACATGGGACTGACCACACAGGTGGAAAATAAATTTGTATTGATTTTAATAAAATAAAGCCCTCTCCCTTTTATCCCCGTTACAGTACCCCCCCAATGAGAGATCTTCTGCTGGAACAGAAGAACTCTCATTGCTAAACCCCTAAGAGGATCGGTGAGGATATGGTGCCAACAACAACCCCATTAATTCTTAACACGTCATGGGTAAACTACCCCCCTAGCTCGGCGACTATGGCTGCACCTGAACGAGATTACTGGACTTCTCTATTCGAGATCCCAGCACCATAAAATCGAACAGACACGCACCACAGCGCACCTAACCTTCTATCATTCTACCCCCAAAATCAAAACCCTTGGTCTTATACCATACCAGATCCTCAACCGATATGTTCCCCCTTGTCATGCATACTGGGTCGCCTTCAGCAATACTGGGCGCATACATATACTTATTAATACATCCTAACAAAATTTATTTTCAAATTCAAAAATTTCGTTTAAATTAAAATCAAATTGTTATATTTCCATTACTTTCTCAAGAAATCAAAAATAAAAATCTTTTGCATGAATCCATCAACTCTATTAATTTTTTCCACTACAACAATCACAAAGAAAAAACAAATTGAACACCTTATTAAAACATTAATTCACTTACTCTGCCATTTGTTTACACATATATTCGAAACAATATAACTCAATAAAACACTAGTAGTACACATAAACAATAATATACTTGAAACTCAAACATCACCTATATGGCAGGCATAAAAATCAAATTTTTTTTTTTTTCAAAAAAATTTAGATTTATCAAAATATACTTTTCTCAATATTCAAAAACATTTAAAATTATTTAAGTCAATTAAACGACGAGAATGCATCAATCAATTGCTAGAAACAGGTCTAGAACATCAACCTTCAGCTGATTTCTCTGTGTCAGGTAAATGACTGACCTACCTACACTACACAAAATTATACAATACAAAATACATGGTATATGCTCATAATTCTTATACACTAATAGAATAACAACAATGACACACTCCAACATCACAAACAAAACAAAATACCATAAACACCTTATCTACTGGAATCATTCTTCAAAATCAGTAACGTTATTTATAGAACATAACACAGAGTATAATACGTGTCAGTCGTCTACAGTAACCACTTCTCAAGTCAAAGAGCGAATTGGCTGGTCAGTGTCATTTAGTTATAAAACAAATTTTTACATTCGTTACTCCCCTGAGTAATCTCCCGGCCACACACACTATTGTACCCCCCACTGAACTGTGGCGTTCAGCTCCTTCCACAAGGACTGAAGTTTTGGAGGAATTTTGTCATCTCCTTGTCCTTGCTTCTGCATTACATTTTAAAAGCAGTTAGATATCGTAATATCTATAAATTACATAGTTATACGCCCTTACTGCGGGTCTATCACATGGTTTACTGTTCCCACATGAACAGAGTGATAGCCACTGTTCCATAGTTCCGGGGATTTCCCCTATTCACCCCCCAATAATTTCAAATCTATACCAATTTTAAGCCAACTATGGTCAGGTTCACAATTGCTGCCCATAGTTGGTTGTCGTCCAAAACCACGATTAGTCCTGGTAAGGCAGTAATCGCCCGAAAAGGCGGGGAAATCAACTTTAATCTCAGGCATCCTACACTTCATCTTATAATACACTGCACGGCAACAAATCAACATATAATACAAAATTATATAAAAGTTGTGCAGTGTATATTATGCCAGTTTGGCCTCCGATGGAGGTAACCACTCTCTGTCACTCCCCAACACTTACTGCTACCTACAGTGGCACATGCCGCCACTGCAATAGTCTACTTATAGCTAAACTTAATGTCCTTCTACAGTTGCAGTCTCTACATTCCATAATTATATCACTTCGATTAACACCAAACAACCCCCCAAAATTACCCACACATCTTGTATGAAAACATAACATAACATAATAAACAAATAGACATTAACCTTGATCATTAGCATTGTTACATTCACATTAAACAAACAATTCTCTTTTAAATAATTTATATAGAAAATTATAAACATTATAACTTGAAATTTTTATTAACTCTTCTATATATCATCATTTCATTATTTATCACTTACTTCAATTAGATTCCTCAAAAATCTCAAATTTATTATTATCATTTATTTTATCTCATATTTCAGTTATTACTACCTTTTGACTATGGTTTCTGTTTAGTATAGCTATCTCAAATTAGTTTCATCATTGAGTTTAAAACCTTTTCAACGCCTGTAAACATTTTACTCTATTTAACTTGTATTATAAAATTTATACTCACAGTACATCATTCAAAACATATGATTCTAAACAATACATCTCCATTACCTTCTGAAACAATAACGATAATATGATTCCACAACTAAATACATCTTGCATTCATTCATTTATTAATTATTATCAAATTTAAATCTCATAAAATAATTTAAATTCATTATCAAAATTCAATTATATAACATTGTAAATCAATCAAAAATATTTAAACCTCTCAAATTACATTAATTCCATCAATTATTCAAGAAAACAACATTATAATTACATTACTCCAAAACAAGTACCATTCATTAATTATCATCTTCAAAATTACTCTCATTATTTATTTAGTCTGCCAAAATATTATTATTATTAAACAAATTCTACTACATGCACACATTGTTTACATTACATGCTTGTTACAATACAAACACAATTAATTTCACTAAAATTTATTTATAAATCTTTGTCATTATTTTTCAGTTTATCACACTTCATTTTGTAAAGCAGTCCATTCCAAAACCATTAATTACATGATTAAACGTTCATAAACATTTATTGTCTTTACCCCCAATCATCATACAAAAATCTGGTCTTACATCAACACCATTCATTTTTTATTAAACTCATTATATCATTTTTATTAATATAAAGATTATCCAAATTTTTATATGCTTCCACAATATCAACAGGATTATTCCATGTTATTAAATCATATAATTTATTATCAAGTATAGTCCAGTCACCTTTAGTACGATCTGTTATAGTTATGTCAATTACAGTTTCATTATCATTATTATCTGCTGCTGTATTTGCTTTGTCATAAAGTAAGTAGTCAGTATCATCAACTGCTGTACTAACTATTTCACAAGGTAAGTACTTATTATCACTAACTCTTTCAATATCTAACCTCTTTATTAATTCGTCATAACCTCTACTAACCTTAAATAACTTTACTTTCTTGTCAACATATCTTTCATCATAACACCAATTCACACTTTTTCTGTCATTCCGTACAGAGGGTATTAAATCGTAAAAACGCGTACTAAAAATTAAAAAATTACTTAGAAACACATCGTTTTCCTGTAAGGGACACTTACCCTTCAGAAACATTTGTAACCAGCTTGGTTTACCATAAAACTGGGGAAAATTTACCCTCTGCCCTATATTCATAAAATCATTCTCTTCATACTCTCTCTCTCTAACTTACAAACACTGATCTCTCTCTCTCTCTCTCTCTCTCTCTCTCTCTCTCTCTCTCTCTCTCTCTCTCTCTCTCTCTCTCTCTCTCTCTCTCACACTCACTCACTCACTCACTGTTTCTATATTATTATGATCGCTAATTATTTTCACGATATCATTTTTATATATCTCGTTTTCAACTATCTTACTACTATCAGTTGTTAATTCATTTTCGTAACTAACACCTACCTTGTCGATGATCCCTTCGTAATTATTTGTTATTTTATTATTACCCTGGTCGTCTGTTATTTCGTCACATTCACTCGTAACTGTGTCATTTTCTACCTCCTCCTTGAGCGTTCTATTATCGTTTATTTTGTCTTGAATTTTATTTATATTTATAATTATCTCACTTTTCATGCCCGCAATAGTTTTATTTTGCTCTTCTAATTTATTGTCTATTTCTCTTAATTTTTTGTCTTGTTTGGTTATTTCCGTTTTCAATTCTATGTTACTAGCATTTATTTCTGACTTGATTTCAATCTTAAATTCACTCAAGCTCGTTTTTAAATTATCATTTCTGATTTCATCTCTGTTTTAAATTCATTTAAACATGCGTTTATATTATTATTTTCTGATTTCAACTCATTTAAACTCATATTTACGACGTTTATTTCTGATTTGACTTCCGTTCTCATTCCTGACATCATTTCCATCATCAACGCTAATTGGTTAAATATATTTACATTATCGCTTATTTTTGCGTCTACTGTCTCAATCGTTAATTCGTCTGTTGTATTGTCTGTGTCGTTTACGTGCTCATCAATATTTGTCGATACTAAACTGTCTTGTGTCACATTTAAATTTAATTTTACTTCTTCACCTTCACACAAAGTTGCATTCTTATTAACCCTCTGCCATTTTCGATCAGGTTGTAAATTAATTTAGTTTCTATTCAATTAAAAATTAATTTACAACGTCACTGTTAATCGGGCCCAACTGAAGCTGTACGAGTTTCAGTAATTATTAAAATCTATAAATCTGTACCTATTTATAGGCGGCAGCTGAAGCTTTACTTGTTTTTTAAATTAAAATATTGAGACTCTAGTTACTTACCTTATCGATAGTTTACCAAGGTGTCGTCTGATGTACTCTTGGCAGAGAAAAACACAGGTGAATGCGAATTAACAAACACATATTTTACAAACACAAATAAAATGGTATTTTATTTATTGAGCATGACATTTTTTCTGTTTACTTTCCAGTTTAAATTTACTAAAATAGGCTACACCCCGTTCTTTTTATCGTACAATATGATACACAATGAATTGTGAAACTACTTCACATTATGACTTTCATTGTTGAGTTATACTCTCTCTAGGAATAATACTCTGACCAATATTTAATTCATATATGCCTGTTATTAAAATTTACCTACTACTGGCTATAATCTAAATACTAACTTATTTTTTATCAAAAACGACCCAGATTGCTCATACGCACATTCATACCATTTAATTTAAAAACCCCATTGTATTGATTAAACTGTATTGCGTAAGGATGAAGGTATTAAGAAAGGTTACAAAACCAGCGTCACTCCTTCGCTGCCATGTGCCCCGCGTGTGTTTAAGTTTGAAAGTTCACTATTCACATTCTTGATTTTGGCCCGTGGGCTCCACTAACTCGATTTTGTTATTTTAATTCACTTTTGATTTTTGATTTCACTTGCTACATAATAAATTTAAATTTTACGTGCGCACGATTTTCTTAGTTCCCGGCCGGAATACGAGCTTAATTCAACTGGAGGGAAAAGTCGTCAGAAAATCTCCTACCAGGGACTAGGCATAACGGAATTACAATGCCTTATGTGTTGAGTCGTTCGTCACTGTTCAGGTAACCTGTGTTTTTCCCGTGTGTCGGGCGTTGACGAAATCTGGTGTCCACTGGTTTACGTCACTGAAATAGGCGTGTTCTGAAATGTACATCCGTCTTGTATAAAGCACATGTTGAACAAAATTCACAAAAAGCCATTTTAGTCGCCTTCTCTAAGCGTCGTTTATGCGCTCCGCAGGTGTTTGTACGTCAGTGCGCGTCCCACAGCACTACAGTTCTCAGAATTCAAATGCGTTGTTGCGTACATGCCGCATTCCATTGTACCGATTTCTTACACCACTACACCTCACAGTTCCTTTGTTTGGCGATACATGGGACTGACCACACAGGTGGAAAATAAATTTGTATTGATTTTAATAAAATAAAGCCCTCTCCCTTTTAGCCCCGTTACAATCTAATTCGGGTCATTTTTCGTTGAGAATGAGATGCACAGACCACGCATCGTCTTTGGGGTATTTCTTTTTTTTTCTGTTCCCAGAAGAAACGCTGGGTAATGACCATCTTTGTGTTCCAGTCGAAATGGAAACTCCTCTTCTCTTGTTCTTCGTCCACCCGTATTTTTTTCTAATTCCACATGAAATTTATCTAGCAACTGGTGGATAAGTTCTAAATGAAATTTAGCAAGGGGTGATTTTTGTTTTTTGTGTATTTCAAACATTATTTTTGCGTTGAGCACACACAAATGTGTCACATGAAAAAAAATGTTTTATACCACTTTATTGTTTTACGTATGCACTGTACCGAACTTAGCATCATGTCTGTCTTGTCCACAGCACCCATTGATTTATTATAGTCTACCACACACGCGGGTTTAATTTTTTTTCGGCCCGTTGTATGTTCTTTTTTGTCAGTTTCTACCATCTGTGGTCCATGCACAGTAGAAAGCATCCAGACTTCTTTGTTGTCCATCCATTTCAGTGCAAGAAGTGTTCCAGATGACCTGAACTGTATTTCACCTTTTTTCAGTTTCTCGGACATTGGCGGGACATTTTTTCTATTCCTGTGCACTGTACCGACAGCATTTGTCAATTTTTCATTGAGCCATAAAAACAAATCAGGACTCGAATACCAATTATCGAGATAAATGGTATGACTCCGGTTCAAATACGGCAACAACAAACTTACAACAACATCACCTGATTTTCCCCAGTCAGCGTTTCCAGACATAATTTCTGTTCAGGCACCAGCGTAGATAATGTAGTCAATAATATAATTGCTTTCTACGTCACAAAGAACAAAAATTTTAATACCAAAATGGCTACGTTTTTTGGATATACAGTGGAACTTGGTTATTACGGCCTCGGCTGTTACGTCAACTCGGGTGTAGCGTTATTTTGTCATAAGTCCGGTCAAACTGATATCTTTAACATTATAAAAATTCCCGGTTTTAACGTCAATAAATATTGTACTACTCTGTTATGCGTCAAAAATTTCTCAGATATTTTACTCTAAATTTCATATAAACATACATGTGCGCGCGCTACGCCCATGGCTACAGACATACATTGTATGCAAGCGATAAGCACTGTAACAGGACCGCCGGCGCCAGCGCCAAATGGAGAAAAAATTTAAAAAATTAGGAAATGTGAACATGGTGATGTGGATGCAGCATTATTGAAATGGTTCAAACAGTGTCGATGTTCAGATATTCCTGTGAGTGGACCAATTCTGAAAGAGAAAGCTACAGAATTCGGAAAATTGTTTGGTATTGATTTTACGTGCTCCAACGGATGGCTAGATCGATTTAAGGCCCGACACTCGATTTCCTTTGCAAAAATTTGTGGTGAGGCAAAATGCGTAGATCTGAACGTTACAGGCGATTGGGTGCGTAACACTTGGCCACAAATTAGAGGACCATATAAAGATGAAGACATCTTTAATGGAGATGAAGCCGGAATTTTTTATAAATTAACTCCAGATAAGACTTTCAAATTTAAAAATGAAAAGTGCGTTGGTGGAAAGCTCTCTAAACAAAGAGTTACAGTTTTTGTTTGTGCGAACATGACGGGAACCGAAAAAAGGAAACTTTTAGTTATCGGGAAAAGTTTGCATCCTAGATGTTTTAAAAACATCAAAAAACTTCCTGTAAGTTACACTGCCAACAAAAAAGCGTGGATGACTTCTAGTATTTTTGAAGATGAACTAAGAAAGTGGGATAAAGAACTGTCATCGAAAAACAGAAAAATTCTACTTCTAGTTGACAACTGTGCAGCCCATCCAAAGTTAAATTTGACAAACATTAATCTGGTCTTCTTACCGGCCAACTGTACGAGTGTCCTGCAACCTATGGACCAAGGCGTCATTAGAAGCCTAAAGTGTCACTACCGCAAGCAACTTTAAAAAAAAATTATTTTCTGTATGGACATGGCGCAACCTGCCACAATTTCACTCTTAGATGCAATAAAATTCCTAGACGACTCTTGGAAGAGTGTAACACAGAAGACGATAGCAAAATGCTTTAGTAAAGCACAACTCGTACATGAAAATTTACCCGATGATGACGAAGACGACGATTTGCCGCTCTCGGAGTGGATTAAGAAATTCGACGTAAATGAATTTGGGAATGAACTTGATTCCTATGCATCAGTGGATGACCAAGTAGAAACATTCCAAGTGTTGAGTGACGCAGAAATTATCGCGGAAGTAAAAAACATAGAAGCAGAAGATAGTGTTGAAGAAGATGCTGAGCAAGAGGAGGATGCCAACATCGTTTGTCCGACAGTACAGGAAGCAATGAGAGCCGCCGAAACTCTTTCACGATTTTACTGCTTTAGAGAGACGTCTGACGACACGTTCAATGCAACGCAGCATCTCCACAGCACAACAGAAAGAAATTATTTTTCAGAAAAGAGCGTTCAAAAGAAAATTACGGATTACTTTCGACAGTAAGCCTAAATGTAAGTTACATGTACTTTCTTTTTGATCTTTTAAAATATTCTTCATGCTGTTTGTATAAATGAAATGCAGTTTGTAAACTTTAGAATAAATATCACGAATAATGTTAATAATGCAAAGATCTTTTTTTTTTATTTCTCCTTCCTTACTAGTGATTAAAAAGGGTCTTTTATAACGACTCTTTTATAACGTCACTCGGACATAACGTCATTATTTGTTTGGTCCCTTCAATGACGTTATAACCAAGTTCCACTGTATACTGTTTGAATTGGAGACGACCTTTGAATAGCAACAAACTTTCGTCAATTACTAAATTTTCAAATGGATTTAAGGCTTCTCTAAATTTTTTTCTTGTGTGTTCGACAATAAGCCGTATTTTTACAAGGCTATCTTGAGTAGGGGTAGAATTGTCACAAAAATGTAAAAGTCGCAGAATTAGTTTGAATCAGTCCCTAGACATAATTTGGGGAAATATCGGCATCAGTGATAGCAAATCCTTTGCCCAATATTCGTCTATTTCTAATTTTTTTACTCTTGGCATCAGCAGTGAACACGCCAAGAAGCAATAAAATTCTGCAGGCTCTATACGTTTCCATTGGGACAATCGGGATGGTAATGTTATCAATTTCGCGGTAACAAATTTGTAATAATTATTTATTTCTGTGCAAATGACAGAAATAAAATCTAAGGGGAAAAAATATTTTTAAAAAATCTAAGTGAGTTGCCGTGTCTTCGAAACTAATTCGTAATCCGCTAACTGCTTTATCAAAAGAGTGACGTTTTGTCGCAGGACTGTTGGCCGACCAATCGTAAATTCTTTTTCGCTTCTGAAGATTTCTTACCTCTTCTTCTTCTTCTTCTTCTTCATCGTCTTCTCCTGCTGATGTTTCATTTTCTGATGAAGCTGCGCGTGGTGTTAAACAATTATGAGAAGGCCCGGGAGCATCCATATCTTCGTCTGAGAAAATGTTGTCTTCCTCGTCACTACTCTTCATCAATAATTCCATAACTTCCTTCTCGGATAAATAATTCTGTGCCATTGTAAACACAACATTCACACCTACTGTTTGCTAAAGAGAATCACAAACAAGACTGAATAGATGTTTGACAGACAGAAAGTAATTATACCTTGCACCCAATGTTGAGAACAATAGCCGTGGTAGGGAATTTGAACAAATACTCATACGCACTAAAAACAGACAGAAAGTAACTGTACCTGTGCAGGCTAAATTGAGAACAATAGCCGTGGTAGTGAGTTTGAAACAAAGACGCATACGCACTAAAAACAGGCAGAAAGTAACGGTACCGGGGTAGGCTGAGTTAAGAACAATACTCGTTGTAGGGAAATCAGAACAAAGATGCGTACACACTATATCGAGTGTATATCGAAACAAAAGGTGCATAGAAAGGCTAGCAGATATAACTAACGGCGAAAATAAATATATGTCATGAGCGGCGAGTCGAAAACTCCGCGAGCATACATGTACGCCCAGAGCCGGCTGGGCTTGCTAGCAGCAGGGCATACATGTGTGTCCAGAGCCGTCTCGGCCTCTTTCCTGCTGGGCTTACATGTATGCCCAGAGCCGTGAAAGGGTTAATTTAGTTACAAACAAAAGTTTTCAACGTATAGATAATCAGTGAAAATATAAATTTATGCTTTTCTACACAATCGTTAGCAAGTTATTAAAACATTTTCAGCAGTGACATGCTGTAACTGGTACAGTACATACATGTGCTATATATAAATCTGATACAGGCTTGTATTATGGAGAGCAGGTGTAAGTCTGCTGGGTAGTCATCAACTTGTGAAGATATTGAGAAGAATTTTTGTTAATGAAATAAGTAAGGATAATTTTGCTGTAATTCATGGGCTCGTTTGTAAAAATTTTAGATAGAGCTTACTAGAATAAATAGGATTGGTCAGACATTGTGCTCTGTCTCAGTCGAATCTCTAACGACACTTCGTTGTAGAATTGGTGAAATAGTTGTTTGCAGTGAACATACTGTTAATGAACAGTGTGTCTTAAACATACTGTTATTAATAGTGAAACACACAGAAGTTTGCAGTTAGGTTAGGTGTGCATATAATCAACTGATTAGTTGTAATGGACATTAATGTCATCAGTTGCTTCAAAAATATATTAAAAGATGCAATAGAACTTGTCGCAGCAATATGAACTATAAGTAGGTACTATACTAGTTAAGACACTTTTTCATTATATTTTTAATTGATACCTGTTGCACCTTTCTTATACTACAGTGTTGTTCTGTATGTTTATTGTCAGTGACAGCATTACTAATTGAGAACCTTGAGTAAGTTTTGAATTTTTGTTTTAAATAACCAAGTCATATATGTGGGATAAAATAAAATAATCTATTTATTGTCACTCATAAACTTTCGTGGTTTCTGTTAATAATAAGATTAAATCCTTAAATTCGTAGTGACCATCAATCAATGAATTTTTCTGGTGAAGAGTTTGAGAAGATCAGTCAAAATATATAACACAAATTTTAAATTATTTATGTTGACGTTTCGACAGTGTCATCATCAGGGCCTGTGTATGAATACGAAAGAAATATCAAACACAACAGAACAATTATTTGAGTGAACATGTATGTGAGTGTGTGCGTGGGTGCATGTGCATGTGTATGTGTGTATCCCTGTATATGTGAATGAGTTGAGATAGTTTGTTTTACTTCATCAAATGTTTTCTTTAAAGACAACAAGAAAATTATAATATGAGAACTTAATTTATACAATATTATAATTTAAATTACTCATAATGTAATGGTATGTGTAATTAATTATAAAAGCAGTAATCAATAATTAAATATTAGAATTGGTATAGAAAACGTTTGTGACAGGTATATGTATAAATAGGGGTGGGTCAAGACTGTGTGCTCTGTCTCAGTTGGGATGCCTCATTGTAGTATGGGTGAAACATTTAGTGTTATAGAAATACAAAGATGTGTGTTCAACCAAAATGAAACACTGTTATTATCATCTATTTACTGATCTTGTAACTTCGCTTTTCATAGTTACGTCGTAGTAACGTCTTATAGATAGTAAAATCTAATTACTATATATGTTCGGCAGCCTCAAGTTTAAGTAAATAATTGCTTATCTAATCCGTCGAGTGACTTACTTGTAATTCCGCTTGACGCGTTTCAGGGCATATGCCCCATCTTCAGAATAATTCCTCTTCACAGAACGTCAGACATTAAGATTAAAATGTAATAAATTAAAATTAAAATCCATGGTTAAAATATTAACTCGTCAAAATATTAAAATATACTAAATGCACAGAGAAGCACGCACTATCACAACATGAGTTCACTTCGCGTTATAGCCGGTGTACACCGCCGCGATGTTAATCGCGCACTGACTGTCTGAGTAAACTGTTATCTGTGCAACGCATCTTGTATCTCAATGGCTGTGTCGTACAAGGGATTTGACTTGAAGTTAAGTTGGTCGTTTAATATGAATCCGCCGTCTTGTGAATTGTTCGTCTTTTTAAATTGTTTAAAGGCCTTGTAAATTTCGAATTCTTCTAATGTGTCCATATATCTGCCTTTTTTGCAAAAGTGCAATGGTTTAAAGTTGGTGTCAAAATCAGTGTAGTTATGATTATTATTTACGAGGTGACGTGCAAAGTTGGATTTGAGAATGTGGGTGTCGTTTTTTGGTAAATGTTCTTGGAAGCGTTTTTTGAACGCTCTGCCGGTTTGTCCAATATAGAAGCTGTTGCAATCGTCACATTGGATTTTATAGACACCTGTCCTCTGTTTTATTGGTTTTGCAGCTTTATGGTGAAGAATTTTCTTAATGTTGTTATCGGTCCGGAAAGTTAAAGTTATATTCAATTTTGGCCGCCTATAATCAAAAATGGCCGCCTATAACAGTTTCATACATAGATTACTCACCATACCGTTGGAAATCAGTGACTTTCAGGAGGAAGTCAACACCATTAAATACATAGCTAAGGCCAATGGATATACGTGCTCTATGATCGATGCTTTGATCAAAAAACACCTGAAAAAGTTACATAACAAGAAAACAAAACCGAGTAGTAACCGAGACAGCACGTACGTGACTTCTATTTACGGCCGAACTTTACCCCATACATTAACCAACATTTTTAGAAAATTGAATATAACTTTAACTTTCCGGACCGATAACAACATTAAGAAAATTCTTCACCATAAAGCTGCAAAACCAATAAAACAGAGGACAGGTGTCTATAAAATCCAATGTGACGATTGCAACAGCTTCTATATTGGACAAACCGGCAGAGCGTTCAAAAAACGCTTCCAAGAACATTTACCAAAAAACGACACCCACATTCTCAAATCCAACTTTGCACGTCACCTCGTAAATAATAATCATAACTACACTGATTTTGACACCAACTTTAAACCATTGCACTTTTGCAAAAAAGGCAGATATATGGACACATTAGAAGAATTCGAAATTTACAAGGCCTTTAAACAATTTAAAAAGACGAACAATTCACAAGACGGCGGATTCATATTAAACGACCAACTTAACTTCAAGTCAAATCCCTTGTACGACACAGCCATTGAGATACAAGATGCGTTGCACAGATAACAGTTTACTCAGACAGTCAGTGCGCGATTAACATCGCGGCGGTGTACACCGGCTATAACGCGAAGTGAACTCATGTTGTGATAGTGCGTGCTTCTCTGTGCATTTAGTATATTTTAATATTTTGACGAGTTAATATTTTAACCATGGATTTTAATTTTAATTTATTACATTTTAATCTTAATGTCTGACGTTCTGTGAAGAGGAATTATTCTGAAGATGGGGCATATGCCCTGAAACGCGTCAAGCGGAATTACAAGTAAGTCACTCGACGGATTAGATAAGGAATTATTTATTTAATACAGTGACTTGGATACTTTAAAAATGAATATTAAATCAAGTTTAAGATTTGTTGTTGGTCAGTATCTGAATCATATATGTTGTAACGTTACATAACCCCTACCCAAATATGATAACACAATCACCATCGTTAAAACCAGTAATCACCCAATTCTAAAAGTCAGAAATGGGTATTATGTACCAAGCTATAAAAAACTTTGTACTACAAAACACTGTAAACAATAATAATAAAAGTGCAGTGTACAAAGTGAAATATAGTGTACTTAGTGAAAGTGTAAACTTTTAAAAAAGAGCATCTCACAGATTGGTACTGGAGATGAAAAACAATCAATATTGTAGCAGTGGACTATATTGCTGCTGACAAGTTTTGTATTTTGTGTAATTTTGTATTGTGTAGGCCACAAAGGTCTTGTACCTAGGAATAATCTTTGTGTTTAATATAATGATTTTGTTTAAATATAAGATAACCCAGGGTTAAATATAAAATAATAATATATAAAATAATACTATGTTAGCAAGATGGCATATGAAAAATAGTTTAGAGTAAGGATACATTAAGTAAATGATAAATAATAAATAAATCAAATTAAAGGGGATTAAAATATAAAATACCAATGTACAAGCTTAAGGAAAATATAAAGAAAAACCTTAAATAAATTAAATTCGATTATAAATAAAATCTAAAAAGGTTTATTTTTCTAAAAAGAAGAAATGAATTTATAATAATTAATAATAGCCTATATACTAAAAAGTATATAGATTCACCAATAAAAAACCATAAAAAATTCTTGGTTACTAAGAGTAACCAACTAACAAGATTTGAATTTAATTGTTAAACGCGATTGGAAGTGAACGTTTTGAAAAAGTGTAATGCCTATAAAAAATTTAAGAAATTAACAAATACCATTTGGAATAAGCAGTGCAAAATTAATAAAATTAACAAGTGATGTCCACTACATATTAGAACTCCTTCGAATAGAACAATTCACGCCTGTATAATTTGATGAAACCTTGAAAAATCAACCTTCGATGTCCAGCCCTAGCCCACAGAACTTTGACATTTTGGTGAGATCGTTACCGAGTAAAATTTAACTAAATTACACCTCAACTATAACTTTATAACACTAGAAACAGCACCATTTCTTTAAATACTTAAGGAAAAGAGGTGAACATAAACTTTATTATTTAGTTAACCCAAAAAACCAGCAGAACGGGTTCTTGTGAACATTCCGGCCGCCATTAAATAATTTTCGTGTTTTCAGTGAAGAAACGTAATCTGCGCTCTAGCGGTCAACCCATAAACTACATAATATAAATAGTACAAATTATATTACAAAAATTTGTTTATGTAAAGCTTGGTATTAACCCATATTCATTTCTGACTTTCTCATAGTAGAAAGAACTCTAGAATAACCCTGGGAAATTAATAAATTGTTTCTTTATTGTTATTGAAATAAAAAATAAAAATATTTGTTATATATTATATGTTTGAAAATAAAATCAAAAGGGCTTTAATTAGGAAAGAAATTTTGAGATATACGAAAGATAATATAACAAAAAACCAAATTTTCGTCGGCAACTATGAGAAAACAAGAAATGCATAATACCAGAGGCAGATCGAAGAAGAGGGCAGAAGACAAGGAGAAGGAAGAAGGTGGACAGGAACGAGAAATAGACGTAGTCACGGACAGTGAAATAGAACAACAGATAGGCGATAAAGAAGAAACTGACGCAATTATGGACACGGAAAGGGAAATAGTTGAAGAGGATGCCCAAGGGGACCAACCAGATAAAGCGGTAGCCAGAGAAGAACCAAATTGGCAGGAAATAATGAAATTTATGGCAGAACAATTCAGGAAACAAAATGAAACTCAGAGCGAAAAATTTGACAAAATAGATGAAAACGCAAGGAAACAAAATGAAACCTTGAACGAAAAATTTGACAAAATAGATGAAAATTTTAGGAAACAGGAGGAAACTTCAAAGAAACAAAACGAGACTTTGAAGGAACAAAACCAGGAACTGAAAGAAATTATTAACGGACAAAGGGAATATATGAACACCAAATTTGAAGAAAGTAATAAAAATATCAAACAAGTTCATGAGAAGATTGAAATGATCAGTAACACACTTAGCCAAAAAGCAGATACATACAAGGGGGAGACAAATAAGCAAATGGATGAAAGTTTTGGAAAGTTAGAGGAAACAATGGACAGTGGTTTCAAGAATTTGGATGAAACATTAGACAGCATTTCAGAAGGTATTAAAGTAAGTCCGAATACAGAAGAGAGCAGGAAGGAAATAGAAATTACAGAATACCAAGGTGTAATGCCATCGGAAAATAAAAATAGCCACAACAAAGAGGATAATCAATACCTGGAAAAGAAGACCAAGAAAATAAGAAAAACATGTAGAAAGAAAATAATAAATACAAGGGAAGAATGGGAGATGATTACAGGTGGATTAATTAATGTATTTAACCTTCCAATTAACGAACAGAGGGAGCTAATTAAGTTTCGATCTCAGTTAAATATGTCGACGATTGAAGTGCATCAGAAGATATCAGTCATATCATCAAGACGGAATATATCATTAAAAAATTTGGTAAATCATCCAGAGGAAAAAGGGAATGGAATGGTATTAAAAATGAGTGAATATGTTATGTCAGAGGAGATACAATACCTGTTAGTTAAAAAAGAACGAACAATGACGGAAGACCGGTACGTAAATGAAGGTTTCATAGCAGCAAAGTGGGAGAGCCGGATGGTAAGGAGATTATCAAGGAGAGAATTAAATCCGAACACCCCAGTAATCCGAGGAAAGGGAGTACCTGAGTTAATGGACCATGGTTAAAACAAGAAATAGTCAACCAGAAAAGGGGACTGAATTTCTGAAAACCGACCAAGCAAACCATTGGAGAGAAGTAACCAAATAAAATTAATTTAATAAACCCCAAAATTCAAAAGTATGTAAGTACAACTTACTATATATTTTGAAACAATATGATTTAATAAACAGTAAAAAACCAAGAGTATGTAAGTACAGATTATTAAATAATATTTATAAATAACTGATTTAAACTGAAATAATAGAAATAAAAAAATTTTTTGATGGTAACAAACAGAAGAATAAATAAACAAATAAAAACAATTGATGGTAGTGTGCTCAAATAAGAAGCGAATAATTTAATGACTACAATGAAGCTAAAGGATGATGATAATTAATACAACTATAATTTAGAATTTCTCGGAATTGAAAATGATATACGAAGAAATGATACGGAGAAAATATGTCACAAGAAGGAAAGTCAAAAGGATTTTAAAATAATGCCTATCAATAATGTTATATGCTATTAGTTAATGAAAAAGAAGAAGGAATCAAGAAGAAAAAGAAATATATAATTAAATGCAAACAGCTACAACGTGAAGAATCCCAAAAGTGTTTAGTATTAGTCGCTAATCGACTACGTGTAAGTTTTTTATTATAATGAATTGACTGTAGAAATGTTCCAGCAATCATTTAACTGAGCAGGGATGATGTTCCCCTGATCTCAGAAGGTGTAAGGATGGACAGTGGAGTAATGGACCCAAAAGTGGCCACCCGAACTGAACCACCGCACAGGATAGGGAAAAAATGTTAGGGAAATTGAATATTTAAGGGATAATGATAAAATAGCTGAAAAGATTGATATTAGATTCCAGAAGTATGAAGGAAGAAACCAGAAGAAAGATAGCAGACAGAAGCTTAATTGAGAAAGCAAATTTATAGAAGCAAATAGAAATATGAGTGTTAAAACCAGTTTTTTATGATTAGTGTGACCAGCCCTTATCAGGTAATATGTGAAAGACCACTACCCAGAGAAATTAAATCATTAAAGAATTTGCCTCCAAGAGAGAGAGAGAGAGAGTTGAGTATGAGATCAAATCTGTTAATAATAACAAAGTAAAAGGAGTATATAACCAATCAGAAATAAAGAGATATTATGAAGAATGATGAAAGAATCCGAAGACTGAAGAGTTCAATGATTATTTTTAAAAAAAACAAGTAAACAAAAATAAATCTGTTTTAGTGGGGGAGCTTTATGTAACGTTACATAACCCCTACCCAAATATGATAACACAATCACCATCGTTAAAACCAGTAATCACCCAATTCTAAAAGTCAGAAATGGGTATTATGTACCAAGCTATAAAAAACTTGTACTACAAAACACTGTAAACAATAATAATAAAAGTGCAGTGTACAAAGTGAAATATAGTGTACTTAGTGAAAGTGTAAACTTTTAAAAAAAGAGCATCTCACAGATTGGTACTGGAGATGAAAAACAATCAATATTGTAGCAGTGGACTATATTGCTGCTGACAAGTTTTGTATTTTGTGTAATTTTGTATTGTGTAGGCCACAAAGGTCTTGTACCTAGGAATAATCTTTGTGTTTAATATAATGATTTTGTTTAAATATAAGATAACCCAGAGTAAAATATAAAATAATACTATGTTAGCAACATGGCATATGAAAAATAGTTTAGAGTAAGGATACGTTAAGTAAATGATAAATAATAAATAAATCAAAGTAAAGGGGATTAAAATATAAAATACCAATGTACAAGCTTAAGGAAAATATAAAGAAAAACCTTAAATAAATTAAATTCGATTATAAATAAAATCTAAAAAGGTTTATTTTTCTAAAAAGAAGAAATGAATTTATAATAATTAATAATAGCCTATATACTAAAAAGTATATAGATTCACCAATAAAAAAACCATAAAAAATTCTTGGTTACTAAGAGTAACCAACTAACAAGATTTGAATTTAATTGTTAAACGCGATTGGAAGTGAACGTTTTGAAAAAGTGTAATGCCTATAAAAAATTTAAGAAATTAACAAATACCATTTGGAATAAGCAGTGCAAAATTAATAAAATTAACAAGTGATGTCCACTACATATTAGAACTCCTTCGAATAGAACAATTCACGCCTGTATAATTTGATGAAACCTTGAAAAATCAACCTTCGATGTCCAGCCCTAGCCCACAGAACTTTGACATTTTGGTGAGATCGTTACCGAGAAAAATTTAACTAAATTACTCCTCAACTATAACTTTATAACACTAGAAACAGCACCATTTCTTTAAATACTTAAGGAAAAGAGGTGAACATAAACTTTATTATTTAGTTAACCCAAAAAACCAGCAGAACGGGTTCTTGTGAACATTCCGGCCGCCATTAAATAATTTTCGTGTTTTCAGTGAAGAAACGTAATCTGCGCTCTAGCGGTCAACCCATAAACTACATAATATAAATAGTACAAATTATATTACAAACATTTGTTTATGTAAAGCTTGGTATTAACCCATATTCATTTTGTGACGTTCTATTCACATACAAATACACAAATTTTATTTTATTTTCCACCTACCTGTTTCGCCTTCCGCCAGGGTCCGCACCACGAACATAAAAATTCAAATATGATTATAGGTTATCGTAAGAACTTACGCAACGCATTTTTAAAGAGAAATTAATTAAAATTTTATTTTTACTTTAAAATATCCTTCAAGTATTAAATTGGTATTTATTTGGCCTCTTGGCTCAAATCATTGAAAATGCATAAAACCCTTACTGATAGTTACATGATGGTATTACTTATACTTACAGAATTACAATAAACACCTTACCTTAATTAGACAGCCCCAGTCTGCTATTTACTCTCACATTCACACCTTTACAAAACCAACTACTATTATTTAATTAACATGTTTGCACAAAAAACCCTTTATAAAAATTTGTTAAAAATACGGTTACTGGTTACCCGACGGCTCACTGCTTTCGTTGCCACGCGACTCGTATGTTTATTAATCTTTATTAATAATTGCCCGAAAGTGTATTGTTCACTTGATTTTGGCCCACTCACTTCACTAACTCTTGTTTGTAATTTTATATCTTGGTTACCACTCTTTACATGATGAAACTGAACTGTTGTGTGCACACGGTTTTCACGCACCCGGCCGGGCTGAGAATTTTGTTCAAATGGCCGCCGCTGCCTCACCACAACACCACTGCTGCTTCACAATTTTGCTTTGTAATTTAGCTGAAATTTGTGTCCAGTCGGCAGACGCACTACTATTCGCGTCCGGCAGGTTAGGATGTTACTTTCCGACTTGAATAGATAGGCCGACTAATTATTACGGCCTATCTTACACTCCCAAGGCCACAGTTTTACTGTTTCCAGCACTTTATGCTGCTGCTGGCTATCTGTTCACTATCTGCTGGCAAACTGCAGACTGGAGACTGTGTCACAAGGCTGCTGCTAGGCGGTTACGCAATGCGTCTGGCAATTGTTTTGGCTAACAATGTGCATTGCTGTACTGGAGGCTCCTTACAGGTGAAGTCTGGCAATTTGAAAGTGGTTGCATGGGTGATTTGTATTAGTATAGAATTAAACTGGGGTAGCTCACATATATGAAGTGAATTTAAAATCTTTATGAAATCGAGACCAAAATCAATAAAATAAAAAACCTTCCCATTTGACCCATTACAATTTCTGACTTTCTCATAGTAGAAAGAACTCTAGAATAACCCTGGGAAATTAATAAATTGTTTCTTTATTGTTATTGAAATAAAAAATAAAAATATTTGTTATATATTATATGTTTGAAAATAAAATCAAAAGGGCTTTAATTAGGAAAGAAATTTTGAGATATACGAAAGATAATATAACAAAAAACCTAATTTTCATCGGCAACTATGAGAAAACAGAAATGCATAATACCAGAGGCAGATCGAAGAAGAGGGCAGAAGACAAGGAGAAGGAAGAAGGTGGACAGGAATGAGAAATAGAAGTAGTCACGGACAGTGAAATAGAACAACAGATAGGCGATAAAGAAGAAACTGACGCAATTATGGACACGGAAAGGGAAATAGTTGAAGAGGATGCCCAAGGGGACCAACCAGATAAAGCGGTAGCCAGAGAAGAACCAAATTGGCAGGAAATAATGAAATTTATGGCAGAACAATTCAGGAAACAAAATGAAACTCAGAGCGAAAAATTTGACAAAATAGATGAAAACACAAGGAAACAAAATGAAACCTTGAACGAAAAATTTGACAAAATAGATGAAAATTTTAGGAAACAGGAGGAAACTTCAAAGAAACAAAACGAGACTTTGAAGGAACAAAACCAGGAACTGAAAGAAATTATTAACGGACAAAGGGAATATATGAACACCAAATTTGAAGAAAGTAATAAAAATATCAAACAAGTTCATGAGAAGATTGAAATGATCAGTAACACACTTAGCCAAAAAGCAGATACATACAAGGGGGAGACAAATAAGCAAATGGATGAAAGTTTTGGAAAGTTAGAGGAAACAATGGACAGTGGTTTCAAGAATTTGGATGAAACATTAGACAGCATTTCAGAAGGTATTAAAGTAAGTCTGAATACAGAAGAGAGCGGGAAGGAAATAGAAATTACAGAATACCAAGGTGTAATGCCATCGGAAAATAAAAATAGCCACAACAAAGAGGATAATCAATACCTGGAAAAGAAGACCAAGAAAATAAGAAAAACATGTAGAAAGAAAATAATAAATACAAGGGAAGAATGGGAGATGATTACAGGTGGATTAATTAATGTATTTAACCTTCCAATTAACGAACAGAGGGAGCTAATTAAGTTTCGATCTCAGTTAAATATGTCGACGATTGAAGTGCATCAGAAGATATCAGTCATATCATCAAGACGGAATATATCATTAAAAAATTTGGTAAATCATCCAGAGGAAAAAGGGAATGGAATGATATTAAAAATGAGTGAATATGTTATGTCAGAGGAGATACAATACCTGTTAGTTAGAAAAGAACGAACAATGACGGAAGACCGGTACTTAAATGAAGGTTTCATAGCAGCAAAGTGGGAGAGCCGGATGGTAAGGAGATTATCAAGGAGAGAATTAAATCCGAACACCCCAGTGATCCGAGGAAAGGGACCTCGGATTAAACACCTGAGTTAATGGACCATGGTTAAAACAAGAAATAGTCAACCAGAAAAGGGGACTGATTTTCTGAAAACCGACCAAGCAAACCATTGGAGAGAAGTAACCAAATAAAATTAATTTAATAAACCCCAAAATTCAAAAGTATGTAAGTACAACTTACTATATATTTCGAAACAATATGATTTAATAAACAGTAAAAAACCAAGAGTATGTAAGAACAGATTATTAAATAATATTTATAAATAACTGATTGAAACTGAAATAATAGAAAAAAAAAATTTTTTTGATGGTAACAAACAGAAGAATAAATAAACAAATAAAAACAATTGATGGTAGTGTGCTCAAATAAGAAGAATAACGAATAATTTAAAGACTACAATGAAGCTAAAGGATGATGATAATTAATACAACTATAATTTAGAATTTCTCGGAATTGAAAATGATATAGGAAGAAATGATATGGAGAAAATATGTCACAAGAAGGAAAGTCAAAAGGATTTTAAAATAATGCCTATCAATAATGTTATATGCTATTAGTTAATGAAAAAGAAGAAGGAATCAAGAAGAAAAAGAAATATATAATTAAATGCAAACAGCTACAACGTGAAGAATCCCAAAAGTGTTTAGTATTAGTCGCTAATCGACTACGTGTAAGTTTTTTATTATAATGAATTGACTGTAGAAATGTTCCAGCAATCATTTAACTGAGCAGGGATGATGTTCCCCTGATCTCAGAAGGTGTAAGGATGGACAGCGGAGTAATGGACCCAAAAGTGGCCACCCGAACTGAACCACCGCACAGGATAGGGAAAAATGTTAGGGAAATTGAGTATGTAAGGGATAATGATAAAATAGCTGAAAAGATTGATATTAGATTCCAGAAGTATGAAGGAAGAAACCAGAAGAAAGATAGCAGACAGAAGCTTAATTGAGAAAGCAAATTTATAGAAGCAAATAGAAATATGAGTGTTAAAACCAGTTTTTTATGATTAGTGTGACCAGCCCTTATCAGGTAATATGTGAAAGACCACTACCCAGAGAAATTAAATCATTAAAGAATTTGCCTCCAAGAGAGAGAGAGTTGAGTATGAGATCAAATCTGTTAATAATAACAAAGTAAAAGGAGTATATAACCAATCAGAAATAAAGAGATATTATGAAGAATGATGAAAGAATCCGAAGACTGAAGAGTTCAATGATTATTTTTTTAAAAAACAAGTCAACAAAAATAAATCTGTTTTAGTGGGGGAGCTTTATGTAACGTTACATAACCCCTACCCAAATATGATAACACAATCACCATCGTTAAAACCAGTAATCACCCAATTCTAAAAGTCAGAAATGGGTATTATGTACCAAGCTATAAAAAACTTGTACTACAAAACACTGTAAACAATAATAATAAAAGTGCAGTGTACAAAGTGAAATATAGTGTACTTAGTGAAAGTGTAAACTTTTAAAAAAAGAGCATCTCACAGATTGGTACTGGAGATGAAAAACAATCAATATTGTAGCAGTGGACTATATTGCTGCTGACAAGTTTTGTATTTTGTGTAATTTTGTATTGTGTAGGCCACAAAGGTCTTGTACCTAGGAATAATCTTTGTGTTTAATATAATGATTTTGTTTAAATATAAGATAACCCAGAGTAAAATATAAAATAATAATATATAAAATAATACTATGTGAGCAACATGGCATATGAAAAATAGTTTAGAGTAAGGATACATTAAGTAAATGATAAATAATAAATAAATCAAAGTAAAGGGGATTAAAATATAAAATACCAATGTACAAGCTTAAGGAAAATATAAAGAAAAACCTTAAATAAATTAAATTCGATTATAAATAAAATCTAAAAAGGTTTATTTTTCTAAAAAGAAGAAATGAATTTATAATAATTAATAATAGCCTATATACTGAAAAGTATATAGATTCACCAATAAAAAACCATAAAAAATTCTTGGTTACTAAGAGTAACCAACTAACAAGATTTGAATTTAATTGTTAAAAGCGATTGGAAGTGAACGTTTTGAAAAAGTGTAATGCCTATAAAAAATTTAAGAAATTAACAAATACCATTTGGAATAAGCAGTGCAAAATTAATAAAATTAACAAGTGATGTCCACTACATATTAGAACTCCTTCGAATAGAACAATTCACGCCTGTATAATTTGATGAAACCTTGAAAAATCAACCTTCGATGTCCAGCCCTAGCCCACAGAACTTTGACATTTTGGTGAGATCGTTACCGAGTAAAATTTAACTAAATTACTCCTCAACTATAACTTTATAACACTAGAAACAGCACCATTTCTTTAAATACTTAAGGAAAAGAGGTGAACATAAACTTTATTATTTAGTTAACCCAAAAAACCAGCAGAACGGGTTCTTGTGAACATTCCGGCCGCCATTAAATAATTTTCGTGTTTTCAGTGAAGAAACGTAATCTGCGCTCTAGCGGTCAACCCATAAACTACATAATATAAATAGTACAAATTATATTACAAACATTTGTTTATGTAAAGCTTGGTATTAACCCATATTCATTTTGTGACGTTCTATTCACATACAAATGCACAAATTTTATTTTATTTTCCACCTACCTGTTTCGCCTTCCGCCAGGGTCCGCACCACGAACATAAAAATTCAAATATGATTATAGGTTATCGTAAGAACTTACGCAACGCATTTTTAAAGAGAAATTAATTAAAATTTTATTTTTACTTTAAAATATCCTTCAAGTATTAAATTGGTATTTATTTGGCCTCTTGGCTCAAATCATTGAAAATGCATAAAACCCTTACTGATAGTTACATGATGGTATTACTTATACTTACAGAATTACAATAAACACCTTACCTTAATTAGACAGCCCCAGTCTGCTATTTACTCTCACATTCACACCTTTACAAAACCAACTACTATTATTTAATTAACATGTTTGCACAAAAAACCCTTTATAAAAATTTGTTAAAAATACGGTTACTGGTTACCCGACGGCTCACTGCTTTCGTTGCCACGCGACTCGTATGTTTATTAATCTTTATTAATAATTGCCCGAAAGGATATTGTTCACTTGATTTTGGCCCACTCACTTCACTAACTCTTGTTTGTAATTTTATATCTTGGTTACCACTCTTTACATGATGAAACTGAACTGTTGTGTGCACACGGTTTTCACGCACCCGGCCGGGCTGAGAATTTTGTTCAAATGGCCGCCGCTGCCTCACCACAACACCACTCCTGCTTCACAATTTTGCTTTGTAATTTAGCTGAAATTTGTGTCCAGTCGGCGGACGCACTACTATTCGCGTCCGGCAGGTTAGGATGTTACTTTCCGACTTGAATAGATAGGCCGACTAATTATTACGGCCTATCTTACACTCCCAAGGCCACAGTTTTACTGTTTCCAGCACTTTATGCTGCTGCTGGCTATCTGTTCACTATCTGCTGGCAAACTGCAGACTGGAGACTGTGTCACAAGGCTGCTGCTAGGCGGTTACGCAATGCGTCTGGCAATTGTTTTGGCTAACAATGTGCATTGCTGTACTGGAGGCTCCTTACAGGTGAAGTCTGGCAATTTGAAAGTGGTTGCATGGGTGATTTGTATTAGTATAGAATTAAACTGGGGTAGCTCACATATATGAAGTGAATTTAAAATCTTTATGAAATCGAGACCAAAATCAATAAAATAAAAAAACCTTCCCATTTGACCCATTACAATTTCTGACTTTCTCATAGTAGAAAGAACTCTAGAATAACCCTGGGAAATTAATAAATTGTTTCTTTATTGTTATTGAAATAAAAAATAAAAATATTTGTTATATATTATGTTTGAAAATAAAATCAAAAGGGCTTTAATTAGGAAAGAAATTTTGAGATATACGAAAGATAATATAACAAAAAACCTAATTTTCATCGGCAACTATGAGAAAACAAGAAATGCATAATACCAGAGGCAGATCGAAGAAGAGGGCAGAAGACAAGGAGAAGGAAGAAGGTGGACAGGAATGAGAAATAGAAGTAGTCACGGACAGTGAAATAGAACAACAGATAGGCGATAAAGAAGAAACTGACGCAATTATGGACACGGAAAGGGAAATAGTTGAAGAGGATGCCCAAGGGGACCAACCAGATAAAGCGGTAGCCAGAGAAGAACCAAATTGGCAGGAAATAATGAAATTTATGGCAGAACAATTCAGGAAACAAAATGAAACTCAGAGCGAAAAATTTGACAAAATAGATGAAAACACAAGGAAACAAAATGAAACCTTGAACGAAAAATTTGACAAAATAGATGAAAATTTTAGGAAACAGGAGGAAACTTCAAAGAAACAAAACGAGACTTTGAAGGAACAAAACCAGGAACTGAAAGAAATTATTAACGGACAAAGGGAATATATGAACACCAAATTTGAAGAAAGTAATAAAAATATCAAACAAGTTCATGAGAAGATTGAAATGATCAGTAACACACTTAGCCAAAAAGCAGATACATACAAGGGGGAGACAAATAAGCAAATGGATGAAAGTTTTGGAAAGTTAGAGGAAACAATGGACAGTGGTTTCAAGAATTTGGATGAAACATTAGACAGCATTTCAGAAGGTATTAAAGTAAGTCTGAATACAGAAGAGAGCGGGAAGGAAATAGAAATTACAGAATACCAAGGTGTAATGCCATCGGAAAATAAAAATAGCCACAACAAAGAGGATAATCAATACCTGGAAAAGAAGACCAAGAAAATAAGAAAAAACATGTAGAAAGAAAATAATAAATACAAGGGAAGAATGGGAGATGATTACAGGTGGATTAATTAATGTATTTAACCTTCCAATTAACGAACAGAGGGAGCTAATTAAGTTTCGATCTCAGTTAAATATGTCGACGATTGAAGTGCATCAGAAGATATCAGTCATATCATCAAGACGGAATATATCATTAAAAAATTTGGTAAATCATCCAGAGGAAAAAGGGAATGGAATGATATTAAAAATGAGTGAATATGTTATGTCAGAGGAGATACAATACCTGTTAGTTAGAAAAGAACGAACAATGACGGAAGACCGGTACTTAAATGAAGGTTTCATAGCAGCAAAGTGGGAGAGCCGGATGGTAAGGAGATTATCAAGGAGAGAATTAAATCCGAACACCCCAGTAATCCGAGGAAAGGGACCTCGGATTAAACACCTGAGTTAATGGACCATGGTTAAAACAAGAAATAGTCAACCAGAAAAGGGGACTGATTTTCTGAAAACCGACCAAGCAAACCATTGGAGAGAAGTAACCAAATAAAATTAATTTAATAAACCCCAAAATTCAAAAGTATGTAAGTACAACTTACTATATATTTCGAAACAATATGATTTAATAAACAGTAAAAAACCAAGAGTATGTAAGAACAGATTATTAAATAATATTTATAAATAACTGATTGAAACTGAAATAATAGAAAAAAAAATTTTTTTTGATGGTAACAAACAGAAGAATAAATAAACAAATAAAAACAATTGATGGTAGTGTGCTCAAATAAGAAGAATAACGAATAATTTAAAGACTACAATGAAGCTAAAGGATGATGATAATTAATACAACTATAATTTAGAATTTCTCGGAATTGAAAATGATATAGGAAGAAATGATATGGAGAAAATATGTCACAAGAAGGAAAGTCAAAAGGATTTTAAAATAATGCCTATCAATAATGTTATATGCTATTAGTTAATGAAAAAGAAGAAGGAATCAAGAAGAAAAAGAAATATATAATTAAATGCAAACAGCTACAACGTGAAGAATCCCAAAAGTGTTTAGTATTAGTCGCTAATCGACTATGTGTAAGTTTTTTATTATAATGAATTGACTGTAGAAATGTTCCAGCAATCATTTAACTGAGCAGGGATGATGTTCCCCTGATCTCAGAAGGTGTAAGGATGGACAGCGGAGTAATGGACCCAAAAGTGGCCACCCGAACTGAACCACCGCACAGGATAGGGAAAAATGTTAGGGAAATTGAGTATGTAAGGGATAATGATAAAATAGCTGAAAAGATTGATATTAGATTCCAGAAGTATGAAGGAAGAAACCAGAAGAAAGATAGCAGACAGAAGCTTAATTGAGAAAGCAAATTTATAGAAGCAAATAGAAATATGAGTGTTAAAACCAGTTTTTTATGATTAGTGTGACCAGCCCTTATCAGGTAATATGTGAAAGACCACTACCCAGAGAAATTAAATCATTAAAGAATTTGCCTCCAAGAGAGAGAGAGTTGAGTATGAGATCAAATCTGTTAATAATAACAAAGTAAAAGGAGTATATAACCAATCAGAAATAAAGAGATATTATGAAGAATGATGAAAGAATCCGAAGACTGAAGAGTTCAATGATTATTTTTTTAAAAAACAAGTAAACAAAAATAAATCTGTTTTAGTGGGGGAGCTTTATGTAACGTTACATAACCCCTACCCAAATATGATAACACAATCACCATCGTTAAAACCAGTAATCACCCAATTCTAAAAGTCAGAAATGGGTATTATGTACCAAGCTATAAAAAACTTGTACTACAAAACACTGTAAACAATAATAATAAAAGTGCAGTGTACAAAGTGAAATATAGTGTACTTAGTGAAAGTGTAAACTTTTAAAAAAAGAGCATCTCACAGATTGGTACTGGAGATGAAAAACAATCAATATTGCAGCAGTGGACTATATTGCTGCTGACAAGTTTTGTATTTTGTGTAATTTTGTATTGTGTAGGCCACAAAGGTCTTGTACCTAGGAATAATCTTTGTGTTTAATATAATGATTTTGTTTAAATATAAGATAACCCAGAGTAAAATATAAAATAATAATATATAAAATAATACTATGTTAGCAACATGGCATATGAAAAATAGTTTAGAGTAAGGATACATTAAGTAAATGATAAATAATAAATAAATCAAAGTAAAGGGGATTAAAATATAAAATACCAATGTACAAGCTTAAGGAAAATATAAAGAAAAACCTTAAATAAATTAAATTCGATTATAAATAAAATCTAAAAAGGTTTATTTTTCTAAAAAGAAGAAATGAATTTATAATAATTAATAATAGCCTATATACTAAAAAGTATATAGATTCACCAATAAAAAACCATAAAAAATTCTTGGTTACTAAGAGTAACCAACTAACAAGATTTGAATTTAATTGTTAAACATGATTGGAAGTGAACGTTTTGAAAAAGTGTAATGCCTATAAAAAATTTAAGAAATTAACAAATACCATTTGGAATAAGCAGTGCAAAATTAATAAAATTAACAAGTGATGTCCACTACATATTAGAACTCCTTCGAATAGAACAATTCACGCCTGTATAATTTGATGAAACCTTGAAAAATCAACCTTCGATGTCCAGCCCTAGCCCACAGAACTTTGACATTTTGGTGAGATCGTTACCGAGTAAAATTTAACTAAATTACTCCTCAACTATAACTTTATAACACTAGAAACAGCACCATTTCTTTAAATACTTAAGGAAAAGAGGTGAACATAAACTTTATTATTTAGTTAACCCAAAAAACCAGCAGAACGGGTTCTTGTGAACATTCCGGCCGCCATTAAATAATTTTCGTGTTTTCAGTGAAGAAACGTAATCTGCGCTCTAGCGGTCAACCCATAAACTACATAATATAAATAGTACAAATTATATTACAAACATTTGTTTATGTAAAGCTTGGTATTAACCCATATTCATTTTGTGACGTTCTATTCACATACAAATGCACAAATTTTATTTTATTTTCCACCTACCTGTTTCGCCTTCCGCCAGGGTCCGCACCACGAACATAAAAATTCAAATATGATTATAGGTTATCGTAAGAACTTACGCAACGCATTTTTAAAGAGAAATTAATTAAAATTTTATTTTTACTTTAAAATATCCTTCAAGTATTAAATTGGTATTTATTTGGCCTCTTGGCTCAAATCATTGAAAATGCATAAAACCCTTACTGATAGTTACATGATGGTATTACTTATACTTACAGAATTACAATAAACACCTTACCTTAATTAGACAGCCCCAGTCTGCTATTTACTCTCACATTCACACCTTTACAAAACCAACTACTATTATTTAATTAACATGTTTGCACAAAAAACCCTTTATAAAAATTTGTTAAAAATACGGTTACTGGTTACCCGACGGCTCACTGCTTTCGTTGCCACGCGACTCGTATGTTTATTAATCTTTATTAATAATTGCCCGAAAGTGTATTGTTCACTTGATTTTGGCCCACTCACTTCACTAACTCTTGTTTGTAATTTTATATCTTGGTTACCACTCTTTACATGATGAAACTGAACTGTTGTGTGCACACGGTTTTCACGCACCCGGCCGGGCTGAGAATTTTGTTCAAATGGCCGCCGCTGCCTCACCACAACACCACTGCTGCTTCACAATTTTGCTTTGTAATTTAGCTGAAATTTGTGTCCAGTCGGCAGACGCACTACTATTCGCGTCCGGCAGGTTAGGATGTTACTTTCCGACTTGAATAGATAGGCCGACTAATTATTACGGCCTATCTTACACTCCCAAGGCCACAGTTTTACTGTTTCCAGCACTTTATGCTGCTGCTGGCTATCTGTTCACTATCTGCTGGCAAACTGCAGACTGGAGACTGTGTCACAAGGCTGCTGCTAGGCGGTTACGCAATGCGTCTGGCAATTGTTTTGGCTAACAATGTGCATTGCTGTACTGGAGGCTCCTTACAGGTGAAGTCTGGCAATTTGAAAGTGGTTGCATGGGTGATTTGTATTAGTATAGAATTAAACTGGGGTAGCTCACATATATGAAGTGAATTTAAAATCTTTATGAAATCGAGACCAAAATCAATAAAATAAAAAACCTTCCCATTTGACCCATTACAATTTCTGACTTTCTCATAGTAGAAAGAACTCTAGAATAACCCTGGGAAATTAATAAATTGTTTCTTTATTGTTATTGAAATAAAAAATAAAAATATTTGTTATATATTATATGTTTGAAAATAAAATCAAAAGGGCTTTAATTAGGAAAGAAATTTTGAGATATACGAAAGATAATATAACAAAAAACCTAATTTTCATCGGCAACTATGAGAAAACAGAAATGCATAATACCAGAGGCAGATCGAAGAAGAGGGCAGAAGACAAGGAGAAGGAAGAAGGTGGACAGGAATGAGAAATAGAAGTAGTCACGGACAGTGAAATAGAACAACAGATAGGCGATAAAGAAGAAACTGACGCAATTATGGACACGGAAAGGGAAATAGTTGAAGAGGATGCCCAAGGGGACCAACCAGATAAAGCGGTAGCCAGAGAAGAACCAAATTGGCAGGAAATAATGAAATTTATGGCAGAACAATTCAGGAAACAAAATGAAACTCAGAGCGAAAAATTTGACAAAATAGATGAAAACACAAGGAAACAAAATGAAACCTTGAACGAAAAATTTGACAAAATAGATGAAAATTTTAGGAAACAGGAGGAAACTTCAAAGAAACAAAACGAGACTTTGAAGGAACAAAACCAGGAACTGAAAGAAATTATTAACGGACAAAGGGAATATATGAACACCAAATTTGAAGAAAGTAATAAAAATATCAAACAAGTTCATGAGAAGATTGAAATGATCAGTAACACACTTAGCCAAAAAGCAGATACATACAAGGGGGAGACAAATAAGCAAATGGATGAAAGTTTTGGAAAGTTAGAGGAAACAATGGACAGTGGTTTCAAGAATTTGGATGAAACATTAGACAGCATTTCAGAAGGTATTAAAGTAAGTCTGAATACAGAAGAGAGCGGGAAGGAAATAGAAATTACAGAATACCAAGGTGTAATGCCATCGGAAAATAAAAATAGCCACAACAAAGAGGATAATCAATACCTGGAAAAGAAGACCAAGAAAATAAGAAAAACATGTAGAAAGAAAATAATAAATACAAGGGAAGAATGGGAGATGATTACAGGTGGATTAATTAATGTATTTAACCTTCCAATTAACGAACAGAGGGAGCTAATTAAGTTTCGATCTCAGTTAAATATGTCGACGATTGAAGTGCATCAGAAGATATCAGTCATATCATCAAGACGGAATATATCATTAAAAAATTTGGTAAATCATCCAGAGGAAAAAGGGAATGGAATGATATTAAAAATGAGTGAATATGTTATGTCAGAGGAGATACAATACCTGTTAGTTAGAAAAGAACGAACAATGACGGAAGACCGGTACTTAAATGAAGGTTTCATAGCAGCAAAGTGGGAGAGCCGGATGGTAAGGAGATTATCAAGGAGAGAATTAAATCCGAACACCCCAGTGATCCGAGGAAAGGGACCTCGGATTAAACACCTGAGTTAATGGACCATGGTTAAAACAAGAAATAGTCAACCAGAAAAGGGGACTGATTTTCTGAAAACCGACCAAGCAAACCATTGGAGAGAAGTAACCAAATAAAATTAATTTAATAAACCCCAAAATTCAAAAGTATGTAAGTACAACTTACTATATATTTCGAAACAATATGATTTAATAAACAGTAAAAAACCAAGAGTATGTAAGAACAGATTATTAAATAATATTTATAAATAACTGATTGAAACTGAAATAATAGAAAAAAAAAATTTTTTTGATGGTAACAAACAGAAGAATAAATAAACAAATAAAAACAATTGATGGTAGTGTGCTCAAATAAGAAGAATAACGAATAATTTAAAGACTACAATGAAGCTAAAGGATGATGATAATTAATACAACTATAATTTAGAATTTCTCGGAATTGAAAATGATATAGGAAGAAATGATATGGAGAAAATATGTCACAAGAAGGAAAATCAAAAGGATTTTAAAATAATGCCTATCAATAATGTTATATGCTATTAGTTAATGAAAAAGAAGAAGGAATCAAGAAGAAAAAGAAATATATAATTAAATGCAAACAGCTACAACGTGAAGAATCCCAAAAGTGTTTAGTATTAGTCGCTAATCGACTACGTGTAAGTTTTTTATTATAATGAATTGACTGTAGAAATGTTCCAGCAATCATTTAACTGAGCAGGGATGATGTTCCCCTGATCTCAGAAGGTGTAAGGATGGACAGCGGAGTAATGGACCCAAAAGTGGCCACCCGAACTGAACCACCGCACAGGATAGGGAAAAATGTTAGGGAAATTGAGTATGTAAGGGATAATGATAAAATAGCTGAAAAGATTGATATTAGATTCCAGAAGTATGAAGGAAGAAACCAGAAGAAAGATAGCAGACAGAAGCTTAATTGAGAAAGCAAATTTATAGAAGCAAATAGAAATATGAGTGTTAAAACCAGTTTTTTATGATTAGTGTGACCAGCCCTTATCAGGTAATATGTGAAAGACCACTACCCAGAGAAATTAAATCATTAAAGAATTTGCCTCCAAGAGAGAGAGAGTTGAGTATGAGATCAAATCTGTTAATAATAACAAAGTAAAAGGAGTATATAACCAATCAGAAATAAAGAGATATTATGAAGAATGATGAAAGAATCCGAAGACTGAAGAGTTCAATGATTATTTTTTTAAAAAACAAGTAAACAAAAATAAATCTGTTTTAGTGGGGGAGCTTTATGTAACGTTACATAACCCCTACCCAAATATGATAACACAATCACCATCGTTAAAACCAGTAATCACCCAATTCTAAAAGTCAGAAATGGGTATTATGTACCAAGCTATAAAAAACTTGTACTACAAAACACTGTAAACAATAATAATAAAAGTGCAGTGTACAAAGTGAAATATAGTGTACTTAGTGAAAGTGTAAACTTTTAAAAAAAGAGCATCTCACAGATTGGTACTGGAGATGAAAAACAATCAATATTGTAGCAGTGGACTATATTGCTGCTGACAAGTTTTGTATTTTGTGTAATTTTGTATTGTGTAGGCCACAAAGGTCTTGTACCTAGGAATAATCTTTGTGTTTAATATAATGATTTTGTTTAAACATAAGATAACCCAGAGTAAAATATAAAATAATAATATATAAAATAATACTATGTGAGCAACATGGCATATGAAAAATAGTTTAGAGTAAGGATACATTAAGTAAATGATAAATAATAAATAAATCAAAGTAAAGGGGATTAAAATATAAAATACCAATGTACAAGCTTAAGGAAAATATAAAGAAAAACCTTAAATAAATTAAATTCGATTATAAATAAAATCTAAAAAGGTTTATTTTTCTAAAAAGAAGAAATGAATTTATAATAATTAATAATAGCCTATATACTGAAAAGTATATAGATTCACCAATAAAAAACCATAAAAAATTCTTGGTTACTAAGAGTAACCAACTAACAAGATTTGAATTTAATTGTTAAAAGCGATTGGAAGTGAACGTTTTGAAAAAGTGTAATGCCTATAAAAAATTTAAGAAATTAACAAATACCATTTGGAATAAGCAGTGCAAAATTAATAAAATTAACAAGTGATGTCCACTACATATTAGAACTCCTTCGAATAGAACAATTCACGCCTGTATAATTTGATGAAACCTTGAAAAATCAACCTTCGATGTCCAGCCCTAGCCCACAGAACTTTGACATTTTGGTGAGATCGTTACCGAGTAAAATTTAACTAAATTACTCCTCAACTATAACTTTATAACACTAGAAACAGCACCATTTCTTTAAATACTTAAGGAAAAGAGGTGAACATAAACTTTATTATTTAGTTAACCCAAAAAACCAGCAGAACGGGTTCTTGTGAACATTCCGGCCGCCATTAAATAATTTTCGTGTTTTCAGTGAAGAAACGTAATCTGCGCTCTAGCGGTCAACCCATAAACTACATAATATAAATAGTACAAATTATATTACAAACATTTGTTTATGTAAAGCTTGGTATTAACCCATATTCATTTTGTGACGTTCTATTCACATACAAATGCACAAATTTTATTTTATTTTCCACCTACCTGTTTCGCCTTCCGCCAGGGTCCGCACCACGAACATAAAAATTCAAATATGATTATAGGTTATCGTAAGAACTTACGCAACGCATTTTTAAAGAGAAATTAATTAAAATTTTATTTTTACTTTAAAATATCCTTCAAGTATTAAATTGGTATTTATTTGGCCTCTTGGCTCAAATCATTGAAAATGCATAAAACCCTTACTGATAGTTACATGATGGTATTACTTATACTTACAGAATTACAATAAACACCTTACCTTAATTAGACAGCCCCAGTCTGCTATTTACTCTCACATTCACACCTTTACAAAACCAACTACTATTATTTAATTAACATGTTTGCACAAAAAACCCTTTATAAAAATTTGTTAAAAATACGGTTACTGGTTACCCGACGGCTCACTGCTTTCGTTGCCACGCGACTCGTATGTTTATTAATCTTTATTAATAATTGCCCGAAAGGATATTGTTCACTTGATTTTGGCCCACTCACTTCACTAACTCTTGTTTGTAATTTTATATCTTGGTTACCACTCTTTACATGATGAAACTGAACTGTTGTGTGCACACGGTTTTCACGCACCCGGCCGGGCTGAGAATTTTGTTCAAATGGCCGCCGCTGCCTCACCACAACACCACTCCTGCTTCACAATTTTGCTTTGTAATTTAGCTGAAATTTGTGTCCAGTCGGCGGACGCACTACTATTCGCGTCCGGCAGGTTAGGATGTTACTTTCCGACTTGAATAGATAGGCCGACTAATTATTACGGCCTATCTTACACTCCCAAGGCCACAGTTTTACTGTTTCCAGCACTTTATGCTGCTGCTGGCTATCTGTTCACTATCTGCTGGCAAACTGCAGACTGGAGACTGTGTCACAAGGCTGCTGCTAGGCGGTTACGCAATGCGTCTGGCAATTGTTTTGGCTAACAATGTGCATTGCTGTACTGGAGGCTCCTTACAGGTGAAGTCTGGCAATTTGAAAGTGGTTGCATGGGTGATTTGTATTAGTATAGAATTAAACTGGGGTAGCTCACATATATGAAGTGAATTTAAAATCTTTATGAAATCGAGACCAAAATCAATAAAATAAAAAAACCTTCCCATTTGACCCATTACAATTTCTGACTTTCTCATAGTAGAAAGAACTCTAGAATAACCCTGGGAAATTAATAAATTGTTTCTTTATTGTTATTGAAATAAAAAATAAAAATATTTGTTATATATTATGTTTGAAAATAAAATCAAAAGGGCTTTAATTAGGAAAGAAATTTTGAGATATACGAAAGATAATATAACAAAAAACCTAATTTTCATCGGCAACTATGAGAAAACAAGAAATGCATAATACCAGAGGCAGATCGAAGAAGAGGGCAGAAGACAAGGAGAAGGAAGAAGGTGGACAGGAATGAGAAATAGAAGTAGTCACGGACAGTGAAATAGAACAACAGATAGGCGATAAAGAAGAAACTGACGCAATTATGGACACGGAAAGGGAAATAGTTGAAGAGGATGCCCAAGGGGACCAACCAGATAAAGCGGTAGCCAGAGAAGAACCAAATTGGCAGGAAATAATGAAATTTATGGCAGAACAATTCAGGAAACAAAATGAAACTCAGAGCGAAAAATTTGACAAAATAGATGAAAACACAAGGAAACAAAATGAAACCTTGAACGAAAAATTTGACAAAATAGATGAAAATTTTAGGAAACAGGAGGAAACTTCAAAGAAACAAAACGAGACTTTGAAGGAACAAAACCAGGAACTGAAAGAAATTATTAACGGACAAAGGGAATATATGAACACCAAATTTGAAGAAAGTAATAAAAATATCAAACAAGTTCATGAGAAGATTGAAATGATCAGTAACACACTTAGCCAAAAAGCAGATACATACAAGGGGGAGACAAATAAGCAAATGGATGAAAGTTTTGGAAAGTTAGAGGAAACAATGGACAGTGGTTTCAAGAATTTGGATGAAACATTAGACAGCATTTCAGAAGGTATTAAAGTAAGTCTGAATACAGAAGAGAGCGGGAAGGAAATAGAAATTACAGAATACCAAGGTGTAATGCCATCGGAAAATAAAAATAGCCACAACAAAGAGGATAATCAATACCTGGAAAAGAAGACCAAGAAAATAAGAAAAAACATGTAGAAAGAAAATAATAAATACAAGGGAAGAATGGGAGATGATTACAGGTGGATTAATTAATGTATTTAACCTTCCAATTAACGAACAGAGGGAGCTAATTAAGTTTCGATCTCAGTTAAATATGTCGACGATTGAAGTGCATCAGAAGATATCAGTCATATCATCAAGACGGAATATATCATTAAAAAATTTGGTAAATCATCCAGAGGAAAAAGGGAATGGAATGATATTAAAAATGAGTGAATATGTTATGTCAGAGGAGATACAATACCTGTTAGTTAGAAAAGAACGAACAATGACGGAAGACCGGTACTTAAATGAAGGTTTCATAGCAGCAAAGTGGGAGAGCCGGATGGTAAGGAGATTATCAAGGAGAGAATTAAATCCGAACACCCCAGTAATCCGAGGAAAGGGACCTCGGATTAAACACCTGAGTTAATGGACCATGGTTAAAACAAGAAATAGTCAACCAGAAAAGGGGACTGATTTTCTGAAAACCGACCAAGCAAACCATTGGAGAGAAGTAACCAAATAAAATTAATTTAATAAACCCCAAAATTCAAAAGTATGTAAGTACAACTTACTATATATTTCGAAACAATATGATTTAATAAACAGTAAAAAACCAAGAGTATGTAAGAACAGATTATTAAATAATATTTATAAATAACTGATTGAAACTGAAATAATAGAAAAAAAAATTTTTTTTGATGGTAACAAACAGAAGAATAAATAAACAAATAAAAACAATTGATGGTAGTGTGCTCAAATAAGAAGAATAACGAATAATTTAAAGACTACAATGAAGCTAAAGGATGATGATAATTAATACAACTATAATTTAGAATTTCTCGGAATTGAAAATGATATAGGAAGAAATGATATGGAGAAAATATGTCACAAGAAGGAAAGTCAAAAGGATTTTAAAATAATGCCTATCAATAATGTTATATGCTATTAGTTAATGAAAAAGAAGAAGGAATCAAGAAGAAAAATAAATATATAATTAAATGCAAACAGCTACAACGTGAAGAATCCCAAAAGTGTTTAGTATTAGTCGCTAATCGACTATGTGTAAGTTTTTTATTATAATGAATTGACTGTAGAAATGTTCCAGCAATCATTTAACTGAGCAGGGATGATGTTCCCCTGATCTCAGAAGGTGTAAGGATGGACAGCGGAGTAATGGACCCAAAAGTGGCCACCCGAACTGAACCACCGCACAGGATAGGGAAAAATGTTAGGGAAATTGAGTATGTAAGGGATAATGATAAAATAGCTGAAAAGATTGATATTAGATTCCAGAAGTATGAAGGAAGAAACCAGAAGGAAGATAGCAGACAGAAGCTTAATTGAGAAAGCAAATTTATAGAAGCAAATAGAAATATGAGTGTTAAAACCAGTTTTTTATGATTAGTGTGACCAGCCCTTATCAGGTAATATGTGAAAGACCACTACCCAGAGAAATTAAATCATTAAAGAATTTGCCTCCAAGAGAGAGAGAGTTGAGTATGAGATCAAATCTGTTAATAATAACAAAGTAAAAGGAGTATATAACCAATCAGAAATAAAGAGATATTATGAAGAATGATGAAAGAATCCGAAGACTGAAGAGTTCAATGATTATTTTTTTAAAAAACAAGTAAACAAAAATAAATCTGTTTTAGTGGGGGAGCTTTATGTAACGTTACATAACCCCTACCCAAATATGATAACACAATCACCATCGTTAAAACCAGTAATCACCCAATTCTAAAAGTCAGAAATGGGTATTATGTACCAAGCTATAAAAAACTTGTACTACAAAACACTGTAAACAATAATAATAAAAGTGCAGTGTACAAAGTGAAATATAGTGTACTTAGTGAAAGTGTAAACTTTTAAAAAAAGAGCATCTCACAGATTGGTACTGGAGATGAAAAACAATCAATATTGTAGCAGTGGACTATATTGCTGCTGACAAGTTTTGTATTTTGTGTAATTTTGTATTGTGTAGGCCACAAAGGTCTTGTACCTAGGAATAATCTTTGTGTTTAATATAATGATTTTGTTTAAATATAAGATAACCCAGAGTAAAATATAAAATAATAATATATAAAATAATACTATGTGAGCAACATGGCATATGAAAAATAGTTTAGAGTAAGGATACATTAAGTAAATGATAAATAATAAATAAATCAAAGTAAAGGGGATTAAAATATAAAATACCAATGTACAAGCTTAAGGAAAATATAAAGAAAAACCTTAAATAAATTAAATTCGATTATAAATAAAATCTAAAAAGGTTTATTTTTCTAAAAAGAAGAAATGAATTTATAATAATTAATAATAGCCTATATACTGAAAAGTATATAGATTCACCAATAAAAAACCATAAAAAATTCTTGGTTACTAAGAGTAACCAACTAACAAGATTTGAATTTAATTGTTAAAAGCGATTGGAAGTGAACGTTTTGAAAAAGTGTAATGCCTATAAAAAATTTAAGAAATTAACAAATACCATTTGGAATAAGCAGTGCAAAATTAATAAAATTAACAAGTGATGTCCACTACATATTAGAACTCCTTCGAATAGAACAATTCACGCCTGTATAATTTGATGAAACCTTGAAAAATCAACCTTCGATGTCCAGCCCTAGCCCACAGAACTTTGACATTTTGGTGAGATCGTTACCGAGTAAAATTTAACTAAATTACTCCTCAACTATAACTTTATAACACTAGAAACAGCACCATTTCTTTAAATACTTAAGGAAAAGAGGTGAACATAAACTTTATTATTTAGTTAACCCAAAAAACCAGCAGAACGGGTTCTTGTGAACATTCCGGCCGCCATTAAATAATTTTCGTGTTTTCAGTGAAGAAACGTAATCTGCGCTCTAGCGGTCAACCCATAAACTACATAATATAAATAGTACAAATTATATTACAAACATTTGTTTATGTAAAGCTTGGTATTAACCCATATTCATTTTGTGACGTTCTATTCACATACAAATGCACAAATTTTATTTTATTTTCCACCTACCTGTTTCGCCTTCCGCCAGGGTCCGCACCACGAACATAAAAATTCAAATATGATTATAGGTTATCGTAAGAACTTACGCAACGCATTTTTAAAGAGAAATTAATTAAAATTTTATTTTTACTTTAAAATATCCTTCAAGTATTAAATTGGTATTTATTTGGCCTCTTGGCTCAAATCATTGAAAATGCATAAAACCCTTACTGATAGTTACATGATGGTATTACTTATACTTACAGAATTACAATAAACACCTTACCTTAATTAGACAGCCCCAGTCTGCTATTTACTCTCACATTCACACCTTTACAAAACCAACTACTATTATTTAATTAACATGTTTGCACAAAAAACCCTTTATAAAAATTTGTTAAAAATACGGTTACTGGTTACCCGACGGCTCACTGCTTTCGTTGCCACGCGACTCGTATGTTTATTAATCTTTATTAATAATTGCCCGAAAGGATATTGTTCACTTGATTTTGGCCCACTCACTTCACTAACTCTTGTTTGTAATTTTATATCTTGGTTACCACTCTTTACATGATGAAACTGAACTGTTGTGTGCACACGGTTTTCACGCACCCGGCCGGGCTGAGAATTTTGTTCAAATGGCCGCCGCTGCCTCACCACAACACCACTCCTGCTTCACAATTTTGCTTTGTAATTTAGCTGAAATTTGTGTCCAGTCGGCGGACGCACTACTATTCGCGTCCGGCAGGTTAGGATGTTACTTTCCGACTTGAATAGATAGGCCGACTAATTATTACGGCCTATCTTACACTCCCAAGGCCACAGTTTTACTGTTTCCAGCACTTTATGCTGCTGCTGGCTATCTGTTCACTATCTGCTGGCAAACTGCAGACTGGAGACTGTGTCACAAGGCTGCTGCTAGGCGGTTACGCAATGCGTCTGGCAATTGTTTTGGCTAACAATGTGCATTGCTGTACTGGAGGCTCCTTACAGGTGAAGTCTGGCAATTTGAAAGTGGTTGCATGGGTGATTTGTATTAGTATAGAATTAAACTGGGGTAGCTCACATATATGAAGTGAATTTAAAATCTTTATGAAATCGAGACCAAAATCAATAAAATAAAAAAACCTTCCCATTTGACCCATTACAATTTCTGACTTTCTCATAGTAGAAAGAACTCTAGAATAACCCTGGGAAATTAATAAATTGTTTCTTTATTGTTATTGAAATAAAAAATAAAAATATTTGTTATATATTATGTTTGAAAATAAAATCAAAAGGGCTTTAATTAGGAAAGAAATTTTGAGATATACGAAAGATAATATAACAAAAAACCTAATTTTCATCGGCAACTATGAGAAAACAAGAAATGCATAATACCAGAGGCAGATCGAAGAAGAGGGCAGAAGACAAGGAGAAGGAAGAAGGTGGACAGGAATGAGAAATAGAAGTAGTCACGGACAGTGAAATAGAACAACAGATAGGCGATAAAGAAGAAACTGACGCAATTATGGACACGGAAAGGGAAATAGTTGAAGAGGATGCCCAAGGGGACCAACCAGATAAAGCGGTAGCCAGAGAAGAACCAAATTGGCAGGAAATAATGAAATTTATGGCAGAACAATTCAGGAAACAAAATGAAACTCAGAGCGAAAAATTTGACAAAATAGATGAAAACACAAGGAAACAAAATGAAACCTTGAACGAAAAATTTGACAAAATAGATGAAAATTTTAGGAAACAGGAGGAAACTTCAAAGAAACAAAACGAGACTTTGAAGGAACAAAACCAGGAACTGAAAGAAATTATTAACGGACAAAGGGAATATATGAACACCAAATTTGAAGAAAGTAATAAAAATATCAAACAAGTTCATGAGAAGATTGAAATGATCAGTAACACACTTAGCCAAAAAGCAGATACATACAAGGGGGAGACAAATAAGCAAATGGATGAAAGTTTTGGAAAGTTAGAGGAAACAATGGACAGTGGTTTCAAGAATTTGGATGAAACATTAGACAGCATTTCAGAAGGTATTAAAGTAAGTCTGAATACAGAAGAGAGCGGGAAGGAAATAGAAATTACAGAATACCAAGGTGTAATGCCATCGGAAAATAAAAATAGCCACAACAAAGAGGATAATCAATACCTGGAAAAGAAGACCAAGAAAATAAGAAAAAACATGTAGAAAGAAAATAATAAATACAAGGGAAGAATGGGAGATGATTACAGGTGGATTAATTAATGTATTTAACCTTCCAATTAACGAACAGAGGGAGCTAATTAAGTTTCGATCTCAGTTAAATATGTCGACGATTGAAGTGCATCAGAAGATATCAGTCATATCATCAAGACGGAATATATCATTAAAAAATTTGGTAAATCATCCAGAGGAAAAAGGGAATGGAATGATATTAAAAATGAGTGAATATGTTATGTCAGAGGAGATACAATACCTGTTAGTTAGAAAAGAACGAACAATGACGGAAGACCGGTACTTAAATGAAGGTTTCATAGCAACAAAGTGGGAGAGCCGGATGGTAAGGAGATTATCAAGGAGAGAATTAAATCCGAACACCCCAGTAATCCGAGGAAAGGGACCTCGGATTAAACACCTGAGTTAATGGACCATGGTTAAAACAAGAAATAGTCAACCAGAAAAGGGGACTGATTTTCTGAAAACCGACCAAGCAAACCATTGGAGAGAAGTAACCAAATAAAATTAATTTAATAAACCCCAAAATTCAAAAGTATGTAAGTACAACTTACTATATATTTCGAAACAATATGATTTAATAAACAGTAAAAAACCAAGAGTATGTAAGAACAGATTATTAAATAATATTTATAAATAACTGATTGAAACTGAAATAATAGAAAAAAAAATTTTTTTTGATGGTAACAAACAGAAGAATAAATAAACAAATAAAAACAATTGATGGTAGTGTGCTCAAATAAGAAGAATAACGAATAATTTAAAGACTACAATGAAGCTAAAGGATGATGATAATTAATACAACTATAATTTAGAATTTCTCGGAATTGAAAATGATATAGGAAGAAATGATATGGAGAAAATATGTCACAAGAAGGAAAGTCAAAAGGATTTTAAAATAATGCCTATCAATAATGTTATATGCTATTAGTTAATGAAAAAGAAGAAGGAATCAAGAAGAAAAAGAAATATATAATTAAATGCAAACAGCTACAACGTGAAGAATCCCAAAAGTGTTTAGTATTAGTCGCTAATCGACTACGTGTAAGTTTTTTATTATAATGAATTGACTGTAGAAATGTTCCAGCAATCATTTAACTGAGCAGGGATGATGTTCCCCTGATCTCAGAAGGTGTAAGGATGGACAGCGGAGTAATGGACCCAAAAGTGGCCACCCGAACTGAACCACCGCACAGGATAGGGAAAAATGTTAGGGAAATTGAGTATGTAAGGGATAATGATAAAATAGCTGAAAAGATTGATATTAGATTCCAGAAGTATGAAGGAAGAAACCAGAAGAAAGATAGCAGACAGAAGCTTAATTGAGAAAGCAAATTTATAGAAGCAAATAGAAATATGAGTGTTAAAACCAGTTTTTTATGATTAGTGTGACCAGCCCTTATCAGGTAATATGTGAAAGACCACTACCCAGAGAAATTAAATCATTAAAGAATTTGCCTCCAAGAGAGAGAGAGTTGAGTATGAGATCAAATCTGTTAATAATAACAAAGTAAAAGGAGTATATAACCAATCAGAAATAAAGAGATATTATGAAGAATGATGAAAGAATCCGAAGACTGAAGAGTTCAATGATTATTTTTTTAAAAAACAAGTAAACAAAAATAAATCTGTTTTAGTGGGGGAGCTTTATGTAACGTTACATAACCCCTACCCAAATATGATAACACAATCACCATCGTTAAAACCAGTAATCACCCAATTCTAAAAGTCAGAAATGGGTATTATGTACCAAGCTATAAAAAACTTGTACTACAAAACACTGTAAACAATAATAATAAAAGTGCAGTGTACAAAGTGAAATATAGTGTACTTAGTGAAAGTGTAAACTTTTAAAAAAAGAGCATCTCACAGATTGGTACTGGAGATGAAAAACAATCAATATTGCAGCAGTGGACTATATTGCTGCTGACAAGTTTTGTATTTTGTGTAATTTTGTATTGTGTAGGCCACAAAGGTCTTGTACCTAGGAATAATCTTTGTGTTTAATATAATGATTTTGTTTAAATATAAGATAACTCAGAGTAAAATATAAAATAATAATATATAAAATAATACTATGTTAGCAACATGGCATATGAAAAATAGTTTAGAGTAAGGATACATTAAGTAAATGATAAATAATAAATAAATCAAAGTAAAGGGGATTAAAATATAAAATACCAATGTACAAGCTTAAGGAAAATATAAAGAAAAACCTTAAATAAATTAAATTCGATTATAAATAAAATCTAAAAAGGTTTATTTTTCTAAAAAGAAGAAATGAATTTATAATAATTAATAATAGCCTATATACTAAAAAGTATATAGATTCACCAATAAAAAACCATAAAAAATTCTTGGTTACTAAGAGTAACCAACTAACAAGATTTGAATTTAATTGTTAAACATGATTGGAAGTGAACGTTTTGAAAAAGTGTAATGCCTATAAAAAATTTAAGAAATTAACAAATACCATTTGGAATAAGCAGTGCAAAATTAATAAAATTAACAAGTGATGTCCACTACATATTAGAACTCCTTCGAATAGAACAATTCACGCCTGTATAATTTGATGAAACCTTGAAAAATCAACCTTCGATGTCCAGCCCTAGCCCACAGAACTTTGACATTTTGGTGAGATCGTTACCGAGTAAAATTTAACTAAATTACTCCTCAACTATAACTTTATAACACTAGAAACAGCACCATTTCTTTAAATACTTAAGGAAAAGAGGTGAACATAAACTTTATTATTTAGTTAACCCAAAAAACCAGCAGAACGGGTTCTTGTGAACATTCCGGCCGCCATTAAATAATTTTCGTGTTTTCAGTGAAGAAACGTAATCTGCGCTCTAGCGGTCAACCCATAAACTACATAATATAAATAGTACAAATTATATTACAAACATTTGTTTATGTAAAGCTTGGTATTAACCCATATTCATTTTGTGACGTTCTATTCACATACAAATGCACAAATTTTATTTTATTTTCCACCTACCTGTTTCGCCTTCTGCCAGGGTCCGCACCACGAACATAAAAATTCAAATATGATTATAGGTTATCGTAAGAACTTACGCAACGCATTTTTAAAGAGAAATTAATTAAAATTTTATTTTTACTTTAAAATATCCTTCAAGTATTAAATTGGTATTTATTTGGCCTCTTGGCTCAAATCATTGAAAATGCATAAAACCCTTACTGATAGTTACATGATGGTATTACTTATACTTACAGAATTACAATAAACACCTTACCTTAATTAGACAGCCCCAGTCTGCTATTTACTCTCACATTCACACCTTTACAAAACCAACTACTATTATTTAATTAACATGTTTGCACAAAAAACCCTTTATAAAAATTTGTTAAAAATACGGTTACTGGTTACCCGACGGCTCACTGCTTTCGTTGCCACGCGACTCGTATGTTTATTAATCTTTATTAATAATTGCCCGAAAGGATATTGTTCACTTGATTTTGGCCCACTCACTTCACTAACTCTTGTTTGTAATTTTATATCTTGGTTACCACTCTTTACATGATGAAACTGAACTGTTGTGTGCACACGGTTTTCACGCACCCGGCCGGGCTGAGAATTTTGTTCAAATGGCCGCCGCTGCCTCACCACAACACCACTGCTGCTTCACAATTTTGCTTTGTAATTTAGCTGAAATTTGTGTCCAGTCGGCGGACGCACTACTATTCGCGTCCGGCAGGTTAGGATGTTACTTTCCGACTTGAATAGATAGGCCGACTAATTATTACGGCCTATCTTACACTCCCAAGGCCACAGTTTTACTGTTTCCAGCACTTTATGCTGCTGCTGGCTATCTGTTCACTATCTGCTGGCAAACTGCAGACTGGAGACTGTGTCACAAGGCTGCTGCTAGGCGGTTACGCAATGCGTCTGGCAATTGTTTTGGCTAACAATGTGCATTGCTGTACTGGAGGCTCCTTACAGGTGAAGTCTGGCAATTTGAAAGTGGTTGCATGGGTGATTTGTATTAGTATAGAATTAAACTGGGGTAGCTCACATATATGAAGTGAATTTAAAATCTTTATGAAATCGAGACCAAAATCAATAAAATAAAAAAACCTTCCCATTTGACCCATTACAATTTCTGACTTTCTCATAGTAGAAAGAACTCTAGAATAACCCTGGGAAATTAATAAATTGTTTCTTTATTGTTATTGAAATAAAAAATAAAAATATTTGTTATATATTATGTTTGAAAATAAAATCAAAAGGGCTTTAATTAGGAAAGAAATTTTGAGATATACGAAAGATAATATAACAAAAAACCTAATTTTCATCGGCAACTATGAGAAAACAAGAAATGCATAATACCAGAGGCAGATCGAAGAAGAGGGCAGAAGACAAGGAGAAGGAAGAAGGTGGACAGGAATGAGAAATAGAAGTAGTCACGGACAGTGAAATAGAACAACAGATAGGCGATAAAGAAGAAACTGACGCAATTATGGACACGGAAAGGGAAATAGTTGAAGAGGATGCCCAAGGGGACCAACCAGATAAAGCGGTAGCCAGAGAAGAACCAAATTGGCAGGAAATAATGAAATTTATGGCAGAACAATTCAGGAAACAAAATGAAACTCAGAGCGAAAAATTTGACAAAATAGATGAAAACACAAGGAAACAAAATGAAACCTTGAACGAAAAATTTGACAAAATAGATGAAAATTTTAGGAAACAGGAGGAAACTTCAAAGAAACAAAACGAGACTTTGAAGGAACAAAACCAGGAACTGAAAGAAATTATTAACGGACAAAGGGAATATATGAACACCAAATTTGAAGAAAGTAATAAAAATATCAAACAAGTTCATGAGAAGATTGAAATGATCAGTAACACACTTAGCCAAAAAGCAGATACATACAAGGGGGAGACAAATAAGCAAATGGATGAAAGTTTTGGAAAGTTAGAGGAAACAATGGACAGTGGTTTCAAGAATTTGGATGAAACATTAGACAGCATTTCAGAAGGTATTAAAGTAAGTCTGAATACAGAAGAGAGCGGGAAGGAAATAGAAATTACAGAATACCAAGGTGTAATGCCATCGGAAAATAAAAATAGCCACAACAAAGAGGATAATCAATACCTGGAAAAGAAGACCAAGAAAATAAGAAAAAACATGTAGAAAGAAAATAATAAATACAAGGGAAGAATGGGAGATGATTACAGGTGGATTAATTAATGTATTTAACCTTCCAATTAACGAACAGAGGGAGCTAATTAAGTTTCGATCTCAGTTAAATATGTCGACGATTGAAGTGCATCAGAAGATATCAGTCATATCATCAAGACGGAATATATCATTAAAAAATTTGGTAAATCATCCAGAGGAAAAAGGGAATGGAATGATATTAAAAATGAGTGAATATGTTATGTCAGAGGAGATACAATACCTGTTAGTTAGAAAAGAACGAACAATGACGGAAGACCGGTACTTAAATAAAGGTTTCATAGCAACAAAGTGGGAGAGCCGGATGGTAAGGAGATTATCAAGGAGAGAATTAAATCCGAACACCCCAGTAATCCGAGGAAAGGGACCTCGGATTAAACACCTGAGTTAATGGACCATGGTTAAAACAAGAAATAGTCAACCAGAAAAGGGGACTGATTTTCTGAAAACCGACCAAGCAAACCATTGGAGAGAAGTAACCAAATAAAATTAATTTAATAAACCCCAAAATTCAAAAGTATGTAAGTACAACTTACTATATATTTCGAAACAATATGATTTAATAAACAGTAAAAAACCAAGAGTATGTAAGAACAGATTATTAAATAATATTTATAAATAACTGATTGAAACTGAAATAATAGAAAAAAAAATTTTTTTTGATGGTAACAAACAGAAGAATAAATAAACAAATAAAAACAATTGATGGTAGTGTGCTCAAATAAGAAGAATAACGAATAATTTAAAGACTACAATGAAGCTAAAGGATGATGATAATTAATACAACTATAATTTAGAATTTCTCGGAATTGAAAATGATATAGGAAGAAATGATATGGAGAAAATATGTCACAAGAAGGAAAGTCAAAAGGATTTTAAAATAATGCCTATCAATAATGTTATATGCTATTAGTTAATGAAAAAGAAGAAGGAATCAAGAAGAAAAAGAAATATATAATTAAATGCAAACAGCTACAACGTGAAGAATCCCAAAAGTGTTTAGTATTAGTCGCTAATCGACTACGTGTAAGTTTTTTATTATAATGAATTGACTGTAGAAATGTTCCAGCAATCATTTAACTGAGCAGGGATGATGTTCCCCTGATCTCAGAAGGTGTAAGGATGGACAGCGGAGTAATGGACCCAAAAGTGGCCACCCGAACTGAACCACCGCACAGGATAGGGAAAAATGTTAGGGAAATTGAGTATGTAAGGGATAATGATAAAATAGCTGAAAAGATTGATATTAGATTCCAGAAGTATGAAGGAAGAAACCAGAAGAAAGATAGCAGACAGAAGCTTAATTGAGAAAGCAAATTTATAGAAGCAAATAGAAATATGAGTGTTAAAACCAGTTTTTTATGATTAGTGTGACCAGCCCTTATCAGGTAATATGTGAAAGACCACTACCCAGAGAAATTAAATCATTAAAGAATTTGCCTCCAAGAGAGAGAGAGTTGAGTATGAGATCAAATCTGTTAATAATAACAAAGTAAAAGGAGTATATAACCAATCAGAAATAAAGAGATATTATGAAGAATGATGAAAGAATCCGAAGACTGAAGAGTTCAATGATTATTTTTTTAAAAAACAAGTAAACAAAAATAAATCTGTTTTAGTGGGGGAGCTTTATGTAACGTTACATAACCCCTACCCAAATATGATAACACAATCACCATCGTTAAAACCAGTAATCACCCAATTCTAAAAGTCAGAAATGGGTATTATGTACCAAGCTATAAAAAACTTGTACTACAAAACACTGTAAACAATAATAATAAAAGTGCAGTGTACAAAGTGAAATATAGTGTACTTAGTGAAAGTGTAAACTTTTAAAAAAAGAGCATCTCACAGATTGGTACTGGAGATGAAAAACAATCAATATTGCAGCAGTGGACTATATTGCTGCTGACAAGTTTTGTATTTTGTGTAATTTTGTATTGTGTAGGCCACAAAGGTCTTGTACCTAGGAATAATCTTTGTGTTTAATATAATGATTTTGTTTAAATATAAGATAACCCAGAGTAAAATATAAAATAATAATATATAAAATAATACTATGTTAGCAACATGGCATATGAAAAATAGTTTAGAGTAAGGATACATTAAGTAAATGATAAATAATAAATAAATCAAAGTAAAGGGGATTAAAATATAAAATACCAATGTACAAGCTTAAGGAAAATATAAAGAAAAACCTTAAATAAATTAAATTCGATTATAAATAAAATCTAAAAAGGTTTATTTTTCTAAAAAGAAGAAATGAATTTATAATAATTAATAATAGCCTATATACTAAAAAGTATATAGATTCACCAATAAAAAACCATAAAAAATTCTTGGTTACTAAGAGTAACCAACTAACAAGATTTGAATTTAATTGTTAAACATGATTGGAAGTGAACGTTTTGAAAAAGTGTAATGCCTATAAAAAATTTAAGAAATTAACAAATACCATTTGGAATAAGCAGTGCAAAATTAATAAAATTAACAAGTGATGTCCACTACATATTAGAACTCCTTCGAATAGAACAATTCACGCCTGTATAATTTGATGAAACCTTGAAAAATCAACCTTCGATGTCCAGCCCTAGCCCACAGAACTTTGACATTTTGGTGAGATCGTTACCGAGTAAAATTTAACTAAATTACTCCTCAACTATAACTTTATAACACTAGAAACAGCACCATTTCTTTAAATACTTAAGGAAAAGAGGTGAACATAAACTTTATTATTTAGTTAACCCAAAAAACCAGCAGAACGGGTTCTTGTGAACATTCCGGCCGCCATTAAATAATTTTCGTGTTTTCAGTGAAGAAACGTAATCTGCGCTCTAGCGGTCAACCCATAAACTACATAATATAAATAGTACAAATTATATTACAAACATTTGTTTATGTAAAGCTTGGTATTAACCCATATTCATTTTGTAACGTTCTATTCACATACAAATACACAAATTTTATTTTATTTTCCACCTACCTGTTTCGCCTTCCGCCAGGGTCCGCACCACGAACATAAAAATTCAAATATGATTATAGGTTATCGTAAGAACTTACGCAACGCATTTTTAAAGAGAAATTAATTAAAATTTTATTTTTACTTTAAAATATCCTTCAAGTATTAAATTGGTATTTATTTGGCCTCTTGGCTCAAATCATTGAAAATGCATAAAACCCTTACTGATAGTTACATGATGGTATTACTTATACTTACAGAATTACAATAAACACCTTACCTTAATTAGACAGCCCCAGTCTGCTATTTACTCTCACATTCACACCTTTACAAAACCAACTACTATTATTTAATTAACATGTTTGCACAAAAAACCCTTTATAAAAATTTGTTGAAAATACGGTTACTGGTTACCCGACGGCTCACTGCTTTCGTTGCCACGCGACTCGTATGTTTATTAATCTTTATTAATAATTGCCCGAAAGGATATTGTTCACTTGATTTTGGCCCACTCACTTCACTAACTCTTGTTTGTAATTTTATATCTTGGTTACCACTCTTTACATGATGAAACTGAACTGTTGTGTGCACACGGTTTTCACGCACCCGGCCGGGCTGAGAATTTTGTTCAAATGGCCGCCACTGCCTCACCACAACACCACTGCTGCTTCACAATTTTGCTTTGTAATTTAGCTGAAATTTGTGTCCAGTCGGCGGACGCACTACTATTCGCGTCCGGCAGGTTAGGATGTTACTTTCCGACTTGAATAGATAGGCCGACTAATTATTACGGCCTATCTTACACTCCCAAGGCCACAGTTTTACTGTTTCCAGCACTTTATGCTGCTGCTGGCTATCTGTTCACTATCTGCTGGCAAACTGCAGACTGGAGACTGTGTCACAAGGCTGCTGCTAGGCGGTTACGCAATGCGTCTGGCAATTGTTTTGGCTAACAATGTGCATTGCTGTACTGGAGGCTCCTTACAGGTGAAGTCTGGCAATTTGAAAGTGGTTGCATGGGTGATTTGTATTAGTATAGAATTAAACTGGGGTAGCTCACATATATGAAGTGAATTTAAAATCTTTATGAAATCGAGACCAAAATCAATAAAATAAAAAACCTTCCCATTTGACCCATTACAATTTCTGACTTTCTCATAGTAGAAAGAACTCTAGAATAACCCTGGGAAATTAATAAATTGTTTCTTTATTGTTATTGAAATAAAAAATAAAAATATTTGTTATATATTATATGTTTGAAAATAAAATCAAAAGGGCTTTAATTAGGAAAGAAATTTTGAGATATACGAAAGATAATATAACAAAAAACCTAATTTTCATCGGCAACTATGAGAAAACAAGAAATGCATAATACCAGAGGCAGATCGAAGAAGAGGGCAGAAGACAAGGAGAAGGAAGAAGGTGGACAGGAACGAGAAATAGAAGTAGTCACGGACAGTGAAATAGAACAACAGATAGGCGATAAAGAAGAAACTGACGCAATTATGGACACGGAAAGGGAAATAGTTGAAGAGGATGCCCAAGGGGACCAACCAGATAAAGCGGTAGCCAGAGAAGAACCAAATTGGCAGGAAATAATGAAATTTATGGCAGAACAATTCAGGAAACAAAATGAAACTCAGAGCGAAAAATTTGACAAAATAGATGAAAACGCAAGGAAACAAAATGAAACCTTGAACGAAAAATTTGACAAAATAGATGAAAATTTTAGGAAACAGGAGGAAACTTCAAAGAAACAAAACGAGACTTTGAAGGAACAAAACCAGGAACTGAAAGAAATTATTAACGGACAAAGGGAATATATGAACACCAAATTTGAAGAAAGTAATAAAAATATCAAACAAGTTCATGAGAAGATTGAAATGATCAGTAACACACTTAGCCAAAAAGCAGATACATACAAGGGGGAGACAAATAAGCAAATGGATGAAAGTTTTGGAAAGTTAGAGGAAACAATGGACAGTGGTTTCAAGAATTTGGATGAAACATTAGACAGCATTTCAGAAGGTATTAAAGTAAGTCTGAATACAGAAGAGAGCGGGAAGGAAATAGAAATTACAGAATACCAAGGTGTAATGCCATCGGAAAATAAAAATAGCCACAACAAAGAGGATAATCAATACCTGGAAAAGAAGACCAAGAAAATAAGAAAAACATGTAGAAAGAAAATAATAAATACAAGGGAAGAATGGGAGATGATTACAGGTGGATTAATTAATGTATTTAACCTTCCAATTAACGAACAGAGGGAGCTAATTAAGTTTCGATCTCAGTTAAATATGTCGACGATTGAAGTGCATCAGAAGATATCAGTCATATCATCAAGACGGAATATATCATTAAAAAATTTGGTAAATCATCCAGAGGAAAAAGGGAATGGAATGATATTAAAAATGAGTGAATATGTTATGTCAGAGGAGATACAATACCTGTTAGTTAAAAAAGAACGAACAATGACGGAAGACCGGTACTTAAATGAAGGTTTCATAGCAGCAAAGTGGGAGAGCCGGATGGTAAGGAGATTATCAAGGAGAGAATTAAATCCGAACACCCCAGTAATCCGAGGAAAGGGACCTCGGATTAAACACCTGAGTTAATGGACCATGGTTAAAACAAGAAATAGTCAACCAGAAAAGGGGACTGATTTTCTGAAAACCGACCAAGCAAACCATTGGAGAGAAGTAACCAAATAAAATTAATTTAATAAACCCCATAAATCAAAAGTATGTAAGTACAACTTACTATATATTTTGAAACAATATGATTTAATAAACAGTAAAAAACCAAGAGTATGTAAGAACAGATTATTAAATAATATTTATAAATAACTGATTGAAACTGAAATAATAGAAAAAAAAATTTTTTTGATGGTAACAAACAGAAGAATAAATAAACAAATAAAAACAATTGATGGTAGTGTGCTCAAATAAGAAGAATAACGAATAATTTAAAGACTACAATGAAGCTAAAGGATGATGATAATTAATACAACTATAATTTAGAATTTCTCGGAATTGAAAATGATATAGGAAGAAATGATATGGAGAAAATATGTCACAAGAAGGAAAGTCAAAAGGATTTTAAAATAATGCCTATCAATAATGTTATATGCTATTAGTTAATGAAAAAGAAGAAGGAATCAAGAAGAAAAAGAAATATATAATTAAATGCAAACAGCTACAACGTGAAGAATCCCAAAAGTGTTTAGTATTAGTCGCTAATCGACTACGTGTAAGTTTTTTATTATAATGAATTGACTGTAGAAATGTTCCAGCAATCATTTAACTGAGCAGGGATGATGTTCCCCTGATCTCAGAAGGTGTAAGGATGGACAGCGGAGTAATGGACCCAAAAGTGGCCACCCGAACTGAACCACCGCACAGGATAGGGAAAAATGTTAGGGAAATTGAGTATGTAAGGGATAATGATAAAATAGCTGAAAAGATTGATATTAGATTCCAGAAGTATGAAGGAAGAAACCAGAAGAAAGATAGCAGACAGAAGCTTAATTGAGAAAGCAAATTTATAGAAGCAAATAGAAATATGAGTGTTAAAACCAGTTTTTTATGATTAGTGTGACCAGCCCTTATCAGGTAATATGTGAAAGACCACTACCCAGAGAAATTAAATCATTAAAGAATTTGCCTCCAAGAGAGAGAGAGTTGAGTATGAGATCAAATCTGTTAATAATAACAAAGTAAAAGGAGTATATAACCAATCAGAAATAAAGAGATATTATGAAGAATGATGAAAGAATCCGAAGACTGAAGAGTTCAATGATTATTTTTTTAAAAAACAAGTAAACAAAAATAAATCTGTTTTAGTGGGGGAGCTTTATGTAACGTTACATAACCCCTACCCAAATATGATAACACAATCACCATCGTTAAAACCAGTAATCACCCAATTCTAAAAGTCAGAAATGGGTATTATGTACCAAGCTATAAAAAACTTGTACTACAAAACACTGTAAACAATAATAATAAAAGTGCAGTGTACAAAGTGAAATATAGTGTACTTAGTGAAAGTGTAAACTTTTAAAAAAAGAGCATCTCACAGATTGGTACTGGAGATGAAAAACAATCAATATTGTAGCAGTGGACTATATTGCTGCTGACAAGTTTTGTATTTTGTGTAATTTTGTATTGTGTAGGCCACAAAGGTCTTGTACCTAGGAATAATCTTTGTGTTTAATATAATGATTTTGTTTAAATATAAGATAACTCAGAGTAAAATATAAAATAATAATATATAAAATAATACTATGTTAGCAACATGGCATATGAAAAATAGTTTAGAGTAAGGATACATTAAGTAAATGATAAATAATAAATAAATCAAAGTAAAGGGGATTAAAATATAAAATACCAATGTACAAGCTTAAGGAAAATATAAAGAAAAACCTTAAATAAATTAAATTCGATTATAAATAAAATCTAAAAAGGTTTATTTTTCTAAAAAGAAGAAATGAATTTATAATAATTAATAATAGCCTATATACTAAAAAGTATATAGATTCACCAATAAAAAACCATAAAAAATTCTTGGTTACTAAGAGTAACCAACTAACAAGATTTGAATTTAATTGTTAAACGCAATTGGAAGTGAACGTTTTGAAAAAGTGTAATGCCTATAAAAAATTTAAGAAATTAACAAATACCATTTGGAATAAGCAGTGCAAAATTAATAAAATTAACAAGTGATGTCCACTACATATTAGAACTCCTTCGAATAGAACAATTCACGCCTGTATAATTTGATGAAACCTTGAAAAATCAACCTTCGATGTCCAGCCCTAGCCCACAGAACTTTGACATTTTGGTGAGATCGTTACCGAGTAAAATTTAACTAAATTACTCCTCAACTATAAATTTATAACACTAGAAACAGCACCATTTCTTTAAATACTTAAGGAAAAGAGGTGAACATAAACTTTATTATTTAGTTAACCCAAAAAACCAGCAGAACGGGTTCTTGTGAACATTCCGGCCGCCATTAAATAATTTTCGTGTTTTCAGTGAAGAAACGTAATCTGCGCTCTAGCGGTCAACCCATAAACTACATAATATAAATAGTACAAATTATATTACAAACATTTGTTTATGTAAAGCTTGGTATTAACCCATATTCATTTTGTGACGTTCTATTCACATACAAATACACAAATTTTATTTTATTTTCCACCTACCTGTTTCGCCTTCCGCCAGGGTCCGCACCACGAACATAAAAATTCAAATATGATTATAGGTTATCGTAAGAACTTACGCAACGCATTTTTAAAGAGAAATTAATTAAAATTTTATTTTTACTTTAAAATATCCTTCAAGTATTAAATTGGTATTTATTTGGCCTCTTGGCTCAAATCATTGAAAATGCATAAAACCCTTACTGATAGTTACATGATGGTATTACTTATACTTACAGAATTACAATAAACACCTTACCTTAATTAGACAGCCCCAGTCTGCTATTTACTCTCACATTCACACCTTTACAAAACCAACTACTATTATTTAATTAACATGTTTGCACAAAAAACCCTTTATAAAAATTTGTTGAAAATACGGTTACTGGTTACCCGACGGCTCACTGCTTTCGTTGCCACGCGACTCGTATGTTTATTAATCTTTATTAATAATTGCCCGAAAGGATATTGTTCACTTGATTTTGGCCCACTCACTTCACTAACTCTTGTTTGTAATTTTATATCTTGGTTACCACTCTTTACATGATGAAACTGAACTGTTGTGTGCACACGGTTTTCACGCACCCGGCCGGGCTGAGAATTTTGTTCAAATGGCCGCCGCTGCCTCACCACAACACCACTCCTGCTTCACAATTTTGCTTTGTAATTTAGCTGAAATTTGTGTCCAGTCGGCGGACGCACTACTATTCGCGTCCGGCAGGTTAGGATGTTACTTTCCGACTTGAATAGATAGGCCGACTAATTATTACGGCCTATCTTACACTCCCAAGGCCACAGTTTTACTGTTTCCAGCACTTTATGCTGCTGCTGGCTATCTGTTCACTATCTGCTGGCAAACTGCAGACTGGAGACTGTGTCACAAGGCTGCTGCTAGGCGGTTACGCAATGCGTCTGGCAATTGTTTTGGCTAACAATGTGCATTGCTGTACTGGAGGCTCCTTACAGGTGAAGTCTGGCAATTTGAAAGTGGTTGCATGGGTGATTTGTATTAGTATAGAATTAAACTGGGGTAGCTCACATATATGAAGTGAATTTAAAATCTTTATGAAATCGAGACCAAAATCAATAAAATAAAAAACCTTCCCATTTGACCCATTACAATTTCTGACTTTCTCATAGTAGAAAGAACTCTAGAATAACCCTGGGAAATTAATAAATTGTTTCTTTATTGTTATTGAAATAAAAAATAAAAATATTTGTTATATATTATATGTTTGAAAATAAAATCAAAAGGGCTTTAATTAGGAAAGAAATTTTGAGATATACGAAAGATAATATAACAAAAAACCTAATTTTCATCGGCAACTATGAGAAAACAAGAAATGCATAATACCAGAGGCAGATCGAAGAAGAGGGCAGAAGACAAGGAGAAGGAAGAAGGTGGACAGGAACGAGAAATAGAAGTAGTCACGGACAGTGAAATAGAACAACAGATAGGCGATAAAGAAGAAACTGACGCAATTATGGACACGGAAAGGGAAATAGTTGAAGAGGATGCCCAAGGGGACCAACCAGATAAAGCGGTAGCCAGAGAAGAACCAAATTGGCAGGAAATAATGAAATTTATGGCAGAACAATTCAGGAAACAAAATGAAACTCAGAGCGAAAAATTTGACATAATAGATGAAAACGCAAGGAAACAAAATGAAACCTTGAACGAAAAATTTGACAAAATAGATGAAAATTTTAGGAAACAGGAGGAAACTTCAAAGAAACAAAACGAGACTTTGAAGGAACAAAACCAGGAACTGAAAGAAATTATTAACGGACAAAGGGAATATATGAACACCAAATTTGAAGAAAGTAATAAAAATATCAAACAAGTTCATGAGAAGATTGAAATGATCAGTAACACACTTAGCCAAAAAGCAGATACATACAAGGGGGAGACAAATAAGCAAATGGATGAAAGTTTTGGAAAGTTAGAGGAAACAATGGACAGTGGTTTCAAGAATTTGGATGAAACATTAGACAGCATTTCAGAAGGTATTAAAGTAAGTCTGAATACAGAAGAGAGCGGGAAGGAAATAGAAATTACAGAATACCAAGGTCTAATGCCATCGGAAAATAAAAATAGCCACAACAAAGAGGATAATCAATACCTGGAAAAGAAGACCAAGAAAATAAGAAAAACATGTAGAAAGAAAATAATAAATACAAGGGAAGAATGGGAGATGATTACAGGTGGATTAATTAATGTATTTAACCTTCCAATTAACGAACAGAGGGAGCTAATTAAGTTTCGATCTCAGTTAAATATGTCGACGATTGAAGTGCATCAGAAGATATCAGTCATATCATCAAGACGGAATATATCATTAAAAAATTTGGTAAATCATCCAGAGGAAAAAGGGAATGGAATGATATTAAAAATGAGTGAATATGTTATGTCAGAGGAGATACAATACCTGTTAGTTAAAAAAGAACGAACAATGACGGAAGACCGGTACTTAAATGAAGGTTTCATAGCAGCAAAGTGGGAGAGCCGGATGGTAAGGAGATTATCAAGGAGAGAATTAAATCCGAACACCCCAGTAATCCGAGGAAAGGGACCTCGGATTAAACACCTGAGTTAATGGACCATGGTTAAAACAAGAAATAGTCAACCAGAAAAGGGGACTGATTTTCTGAAAACCGACCAAGCAAACCATTGGAGAGAAGTAACCAAATAAAATTAATTTAATAAACCCCATAAATCAAAAGTATGTAAGTACAACTTACTATATATTTTGAAACAATATGATTTAATAAACAGTAAAAAACCAAGAGTATGTAAGAACAGATTATTAAATAATATTTATAAATAACTGATTGAAACTGAAATAATAGAAAAAAAAATTTTTTTGATGGTAACAAACAGAAGAATAAATAAACAAATAAAAACAATTGATGGTAGTGTGCTCAAATAAGAAGAATAACGAATAATTTAAAGACTACAATGAAGCTAAAGGATGATGATAATTAATACAACTATAATTTAGAATTTCTCGGAATTGAAAATGATATAGGAAGAAATGATATGGAGAAAATATGTCACAAGAAGGAAAGTCAAAAGGATTTTAAAATAATGCCTATCAATAATGTTATATGCTATTAGTTAATGAAAAAGAAGAAGGAATCAAGAAGAAAAAGAAATATATAATTAAATGCAAACAGCTACAACGTGAAGAATCCCAAAAGTGTTTAGTATTAGTCGCTAATCGACTACGTGTAAGTTTTTTATTATAATGAATTGACTGTAGAAATGTTCCAGCAATCATTTAACTGAGCAGGGATGATGTTCCCCTGATCTCAGAAGGTGTAAGGATGGACAGCGGAGTAATGGACCCAAAAGTGGCCACCCGAACTGAACCACCGCACAGGATAGGGAAAAATGTTAGGGAAATTGAGTATGTAAGGGATAATGATAAAATAGCTGAAAAGATTGATATTAGATTCCAGAAGTATGAAGGAAGAAACCAGAAGAAAGATAGCAGACAGAAGCTTAATTGAGAAAGCAAATTTATAGAAGCAAATAGAAATATGAGTGTTAAAACCAGTTTTTTATGATTAGTGTGACCAGCCCTTATCAGGTAATATGTGAAAGACCACTACCCAGAGAAATTAAATCATTAAAGAATTTGCCTCCAAGAGAGAGAGAGTTGAGTATGAGATCAAATCTGTTAATAATAACAAAGTAAAAGGAGTATATAACCAATCAGAAATAAAGAGATATTATGAAGAATGATGAAAGAATCCGAAGACTGAAGAGTTCAATGATTATTTTTTTAAAAAACAAGTAAACAAAAATAAATCTGTTTTAGTGGGGGAGCTTTATGTAACGTTACATAACCCCTACCCAAATATGATAACACAATCACCATCGTTAAAACCAGTAATCACCCAATTCTAAAAGTCAGAAATGGGTATTATGTACCAAGCTATAAAAAACTTGTACTACAAAACACTGTAAACAATAATAATAAAAGTGCAGTGTACAAAGTGAAATATAGTGTACTTAGTGAAAGTGTAAACTTTTAAAAAAAGAGCATCTCACAGATTGGTACTGGAGATGAAAAACAATCAATATTGTAGCAGTGGACTATATTGCTGCTGACAAGTTTTGTATTTTGTGTAATTTTGTATTGTGTAGGCCACAAAGGTCTTGTACCTAGGAATAATCTTTGTGTTTAATATAATGATTTTGTTTAAATATAAGATAACTCAGAGTAAAATATAAAATAATAATATATAAAATAATACTATGTTAGCAACATGGCATATGAAAAATAGTTTAGAGTAAGGATACATTAAGTAAATGATAAATAATAAATAAATCAAAGTAAAGGGGATTAAAATATAAAATACCAATGTACAAGCTTAAGGAAAATATAAAGAAAAACCTTAAATAAATTAAATTCGATTATAAATAAAATCTAAAAAGGTTTATTTTTCTAAAAAGAAGAAATGAATTTATAATAATTAATAATAGCCTATATACTAAAAAGTATATAGATTCACCAATAAAAAACCATAAAAAATTCTTGGTTACTAAGAGTAACCAACTAACAAGATTTGAATTTAATTGTTAAACGCAATTGGAAGTGAACGTTTTGAAAAAGTGTAATGCCTATAAAAAATTTAAGAAATTAACAAATACCATTTGGAATAAGCAGTGCAAAATTAATAAAATTAACAAGTGATGTCCACTACATATTAGAACTCCTTCGAATAGAACAATTCACGCCTGTATAATTTGATGAAACCTTGAAAAATCAACCTTCGATGTCCAGCCCTAGCCCACAGAACTTTGACATTTTGGTGAGATCGTTACCGAGTAAAATTTAACTAAATTACTCCTCAACTATAAATTTATAACACTAGAAACAGCACCATTTCTTTAAATACTTGAGGAAAAGAGGTGAACATAAACTTTATTATTTAGTTAACCCAAAAAACCAGCAGAACGGGTTCTTGTGAACATTCCGGCCGCCATTAAATAATTTTCGTGTTTTCAGTGAAGAAACGTAATCTGCGCTCTAGCGGTCAACCCATAAACTACATAATATAAATAGTACAAATTATATTACAAACATTTGTTTATGTAAAGCTTGGTATTAACCCATATTCATTTTGTGACGTTCTATTCACATACAAATACACAAATTTTATTTTATTTTCCACCTACCTGTTTCGCCTTCCGCCAGGGTCCGCACCACGAACATAAAATTTCAAATATGATTATAGGTTATCGTAAGAACTTACGCAACGCATTTTTAAAGAGAAATTAATTAAAATTTTATTTTTACTTTAAAATATCCTTCAAGTATTAAATTGGTATTTATTTGGCCTCTTGGCTCAAATCATTGAAAATGCATAAAACCCTTACTGATAGTTACATGATGGTATTACTTATACTTACAGAATTACAATAAACACCTTACCTTAATTAGACAGCCCCAGTCTGCTATTTACTCTCACATTCACACCTTTACAAAACCAACTACTATTATTTAATTAACATGTTTGCACAAAAAACCCTTTATAAAAATTTGTTGAAAATACGGTTACTGGTTACCCGACGGCTCACTGCTTTCGTTGCCACGCGACTCGTATGTTTATTAATCTTTATTAATAATTGCCCGAAAGGATATTGTTCACTTGATTTTGGCCCACTCACTTCACTAACTCTTGTTTGTAATTTTATATCTTGGTTACCACTCTTTACATGATGAAACTGAAATGTTGTGTGCACACGGTTTTCACGCACCCGGCCGGGCTGAGAATTTTGTTCAAATGGCCGCCGCTGCCTCACCACAACACCACTCCTGCTTCACAATTTTGCTTTGTAATTTAGCTGAAATTTGTGTCCAGTCGGCGGACGCACTACTATTCGCGTCCGGCAGGTTAGGATGTTACTTTCCGACTTGAATAGATAGGCCGACTAATTATTACGGCCTATCTTACACTCCCAAGGCCACAGTTTTACTGTTTCCAGCACTTTATGCTGCTGCTGGCTATCTGTTCACTATCTGCTGGCAAACTGCAGACTGGAGACTGTGTCACAAGGCTGCTGCTAGGCGGTTACGCAATGCGTCTGGCAATTGTTTTGGCTAACAATGTGCATTGCTGTACTGGAGGCTCCTTACAGGTGAAGTCTGGCAATTTGAAAGTGGTTGCATGGGTGATTTGTATTAGTATAGAATTAAACTGGGGTAGCTCACATATATGAAGTGAATTTAAAATCTTTATGAAATCGAGACCAAAATCAATAAAATAAAAAACCTTCCCATTTGACCCATTACAATTTCTGACTTTCTCATAGTAGAAAGAACTCTAGAATAACCCTGGGAAATTAATAAATTGTTTCTTTATTGTTATTGAAATAAAAAATAAAAATATTTGTTATATATTATATGTTTGAAAATAAAATCAAAAGGGCTTTAATTAGGAAAGAAATTTTGAGATATACGAAAGATAATATAACAAAAAACCTAATTTTCATCGGCAACTATGAGAAAACAAGAAATGCATAATACCAGAGGCAGATCGAAGAAGAGGGCAGAAGACAAGGAGAAGGAAGAAGGTGGACAGGAACGAGAAATAGAAGTAGTCACGGACAGTGAAATAGAACAACAGATAGGCGATAAAGAAGAAACTGACGCAATTATGGACACGGAAAGGGAAATAGTTGAAGAGGATGCCCAAGGGGACCAACCAGATAAAGCGGTAGCCAGAGAAGAACCAAATTGGCAGGAAATAATGAAATTTATGGCAGAACAATTCAGGAAACAAAATGAAACTCAGAGCGAAAAATTTGACAAAATAGATGAAAACGCAAGGAAACAAAATGAAACGTTGAACGAAAAATTTGACAAAATAGATGAAAATTTTAGGAAACAGGAGGAAACTTCAAAGAAACAAAACGAGACTTTGAAGGAACAAAACCAGGAACTGAAAGAAATTATTAACGGACAAAGGGAATATATGAACACCAAATTTGAAGAAAGTAATAAAAATATCAAACAAGTTCATGAGAAGATTGAAATGATCAGTAACACACTTAGCCAAAAAGCAGATACATACAAGGGGGAGACAAATAAGCAAATGGATGAAAGTTTTGGAAAGTTAGAGGAAACAATGGACAGTGGTTTCAAGAATTTGGATGAAACATTAGACAGCATTTCAGAAGGTATTAAAGTAAGTCTGAATACAGAAGAGAGCGGGAAGGAAATAGAAATTACAGAATACCAAGGTGTAATGCCATCGGAAAATAAAAATAGCCACAACAAAGAGGATAATCAATACCTGGAAAAGAAGACCAAGAAAATAAGAAAAACATGTAGAAAGAAAATAATAAATACAAGGGAAGAATGGGAGATGATTACAGGTGGATTAATTAATGTATTTAACCTTCCAATTAACGAACAGAGGGAGCTAATTAAGTTTCGATCTCAGTTAAATATGTCGACGATTGAAGTGCATCAGAAGATATCAGTCATATCATCAAGACGGAATATATCATTAAAAAATTTGGTAAATCATCCAGAGGAAAAAGGGAATGGAATGATATTAAAAATGAGTGAATATGTTATGTCAGAGGAGATACAATACCTGTTAGTTAAAAAAGAATGAACAATGACGGAAGACCGGTACTTAAATGAAGGTTTCATAGCAGCAAAGTGGGAGAGCCGGATGGTAAGGAGATTATCAAGGAGAGAATTAAATCCGAACACCCCAGTAATCCGAGGAAAGGGACCTCGGATTAAACACCTGAGTTAATGGACCATGGTTAAAACAAGAAATAGTCAACCAGAAAAGGGGACTGATTTTCTGAAAACCGACCAAGCAAACCATTGGAGAGAAGTAACCAAATAAAATTAATTTAATAAACCCCATAAATCAAAAGTATGTAAGTACAACTTACTATATATTTTGAAACAATATGATTTAATAAACAGTAAAAAACCAAGAGTATGTAAGAACAGATTATTAAATAATATTTATAAATAACTGATTGAAACTGAAATAATAGAAAAAAAAATTTTTTTGATGGTAACAAACAGAAGAATAAATAAACAAATAAAAACAATTGATGGTAGTGTGCTCAAATAAGAAGAATAACGAATAATTTAAAGACTACAATGAAGCTAAAGGATGATGATAATTAATACAACTATAATTTAGAATTTCTCGGAATTGAAAATGATATAGGAAGAAATGATATGGAGAAAATATGTCACAAGAAGGAAAGTCAAAAGGATTTTAAAATAATGCCTATCAATAATGTTATATGCTATTAGTTAATGAAAAAGAAGAAGGAATCAAGAAGAAAAAGAAATATATAATTAAATGCAAACAGCTACAACGTGAAGAATCCCAAAAGTGTTTAGTATTAGTCGCTAATCGACTACGTGTAAGTTTTTTATTATAATGAATTGACTGTAGAAATGTTCCAGCAATCATTTAACTGAGCAGGGATGATGTTCCCCTGATCTCAGAAGGTGTAAGGATGGACAGCGGAGTAATGGACCCAAAAGTGGCCACCCGAACTGAACCACCGCACAGGATAGGGAAAAATGTTAGGGAAATTGAGTATGTAAGGGATAATGATAAAATAGCTGAAAAGATTGATATTAGATTCCAGAAGTATGAAGGAAGAAACCAGAAGAAAGATAGCAGACAGAAGCTTAATTGAGAAAGCAAATTTATAGAAGCAAATAGAAATATGAGTGTTAAAACCAGTTTTTTATGATTAGTGTGACCAGCCCTTATCAGGTAATATGTGAAAGACCACTACCCAGAGAAATTAAATCATTAAAGAATTTGCCTCCAAGAGAGAGAGAGTTGAGTATGAGATCAAATCTGTTAATAATAACAAAGTAAAAGGAGTATATAACCAATCAGAAATAAAGAGATATTATGAAGAATGATGAAAGAATCCGAAGACTGAAGAGTTCAATGATTATTTTTTTAAAAAACAAGTAAACAAAAATAAATCTGTTTTAGTGGGGGAGCTTTATGTAACGTTACATAACCCCTACCCAAATATGATAACACAATCACCATCGTTAAAACCAGTAATCACCCAATTCTAAAAGTCAGAAATGGGTATTATGTACCAAGCTATAAAAAACTTGTACTACAAAACACTGTAAACAATAATAATAAAAGTGCAGTGTACAAAGTGAAATATAGTGTACTTAGTGAAAGTGTAAACTTTTAAAAAAAGAGCATCTCACAGATTGGTACTGGAGATGAAAAACAATCAATATTGTAGCAGTGGACTATATTGCTGCTGACAAGTTTTGTATTTTGTGTAATTTTGTATTGTGTAGGCCACAAAGGTCTTGTACCTAGGAATAATCTTTGTGTTTAATATAATGATTTTGTTTAAATATAAGATAACTCAGAGTAAAATATAAAATAATAATATATAAAATAATACTATGTTAGCAACATGGCATATGAAAAATAGTTTAGAGTAAGGATACATTAAGTAAATGATAAATAATAAATAAATCAAAGTAAAGGGGATTAAAATATAAAATACCAATGTACAAGCTTAAGGAAAATATAAAGAAAAACCTTAAATAAATTAAATTCGATTATAAATAAAATCTAAAAAGGTTTATTTTTCTAAAAAGAAGAAATGAATTTATAATAATTAATAATAGCCTATATACTAAAAAGTATATAGATTCACCAATAAAAAACCATAAAAAATTCTTGGTTACTAAGAGTAACCAACTAACAAGATTTGAATTTAATTGTTAAACGCAATTGGAAGTGAACGTTTTGAAAAAGTGTAATGCCTATAAAAAATTTAAGAAATTAACAAATACCATTTGGAATAAGCAGTGCAAAATTAATAAAATTAACAAGTGATGTCCACTACATATTAGAACTCCTTCGAATAGAACAATTCACGCCTGTATAATTTGATGAAACCTTGAAAAATCAACCTTCGATGTCCAGCCCTAGCCCACAGAACTTTGACATTTTGGTGAGATCGTTACCGAGTAAAATTTAACTAAATTACTCCTCAACTATAAATTTATAACACTAGAAACAGCACCATTTCTTTAAATACTTAAGGAAAAGAGGTGAACATAAACTTTATTATTTAGTTAACCCAAAAAACCAGCAGAACGGGTTCTTGTGAACATTCCGGCCGCCATTAAATAATTTTCGTGTTTTCAGTGAAGAAACGTAATCTGCGCTCTAGCGGTCAACCCATAAACTACATAATATAAATAGTACAAATTATATTACAAACATTTGTTTATGTAAAGCTTGGTATTAACCCATATTCATTTTGTGACGTTCTATTCACATACAAATACACAAATTTTATTTTATTTTCCACCTACCTGTTTCGCCTTCCGCCAGGGTCCGCACCACGAACATAAAAATTCAAATATGATTATAGGTTATCGTAAGAACTTACGCAACGCATTTTTAAAGAGAAATTAATTAAAATTTTATTTTTACTTTAAAATATCCTTCAAGTATTAAATTGGTATTTATTTGGCCTCTTGGCTCAAATCATTGAAAATGCATAAAACCCTTACTGATAGTTACATGATGGTATTACTTATACTTACAGAATTACAATAAACACCTTACCTTAATTAGACAGCCCCAGTCTGCTATTTACTCTCACATTCACACCTTTACAAAACCAACTACTATTATTTAATTAACATGTTTGCACAAAAAACCCTTTATAAAAATTTGTTGAAAATACGGTTACTGGTTACCCGACGGCTCACTGCTTTCGTTGCCACGCGACTCGTATGTTTATTAATCTTTATTAATAATTGCCCGAAAGGATATTGTTCACTTGATTTTGGCCCACTCACTTCACTAACTCTTGTTTGTAATTTTATATCTTGGTTACCACTCTTTACATGATGAAACTGAACTGTTGTGTGCACACGGTTTTCACGCACCCGGCCGGGCTGAGAATTTTGTTCAAATGGCCGCCGCTGCCTCACCACAACACCACTCCTGCTTCACAATTTTGCTTTGTAATTTAGCTGAAATTTGTGTCCAGTCGGCGGACGCACTACTATTCGCGTCCGGCAGGTTAGGATGTTACTTTCCGACTTGAATAGATAGGCCGACTAATTATTACGGCCTATCTTACACTCCCAAGGCCACAGTTTTACTGTTTCCAGCACTTTATGCTGCTGCTGGCTATCTGTTCACTATCTGCTGGCAAACTGCAGACTGGAGACTGTGTCACAAGGCTGCTGCTAGGCGGTTACGCAATGCGTCTGGCAATTGTTTTGGCTAACAATGTGCATTGCTGTACTGGAGGCTCCTTACAGGTGAAGTCTGGCAATTTGAAAGTGGTTGCATGGGTGATTTGTATTAGTATAGAATTAAACTGGGGTAGCTCACATATATGAAGTGAATTTAAAATCTTTATGAAATCGAGACCAAAATCAATAAAATAAAAAACCTTCCCATTTGACCCATTACAATTTCTGACTTTCTCATAGTAGAAAGAACTCTAGAATAACCCTGGGAAATTAATAAATTGTTTCTTTATTGTTATTGAAATAAAAAATAAAAATATTTGTTATATATTATATGTTTGAAAATAAAATCAAAAGGGCTTTAATTAGGAAAGAAATTTTGAGATATACGAAAGATAATATAACAAAAAACCTAATTTTCATCGGCAACTATGAGAAAACAAGAAATGCATAATACCAGAGGCAGATCGAAGAAGAGGGCAGAAGACAAGGAGAAGGAAGAAGGTGGACAGGAACGAGAAATAGAAGTAGTCACGGACAGTGAAATAGAACAACAGATAGGCGATAAAGAAGAAACTGACGCAATTATGGACACGGAAAGGGAAATAGTTGAAGAGGATGCCCAAGGGGACCAACCAGATAAAGCGGTAGCCAGAGAAGAACCAAATTGGCAGGAAATAATGAAATTTATGGCAGAACAATTCAGGAAACAAAATGAAACTCAGAGCGAAAAATTTGACAAAATAGATGAAAACGCAAGGAAACAAAATGAAACGTTGAACGAAAAATTTGACAAAATAGATGAAAATTTTAGGAAACAGGAGGAAACTTCAAAGAAACAAAACGAGACTTTGAAGGAACAAAACCAGGAACTGAAAGAAATTATTAACGGACAAAGGGAATATATGAACACCAAATTTGAAGAAAGTAATAAAAATATCAAACAAGTTCATGAGAAGATTGAAATGATCAGTAACACACTTAGCCAAAAAGCAGATACATACAAGGGGGAGACAAATAAGCAAATGGATGAAAGTTTTGGAAAGTTAGAGGAAACAATGGACAGTGGTTTCAAGAATTTGGATGAAACATTAGACAGCATTTCAGAAGGTATTAAAGTAAGTCTGAATACAGAAGAGAGCGGGAAGGAAATAGAAATTACAGAATACCAAGGTGTAATGCCATCGGAAAATAAAAATAGCCACAACAAAGAGGATAATCAATACCTGGAAAAGAAGACCAAGAAAATAAGAAAAACATGTAGAAAGAAAATAATAAATACAAGGGAAGAATGGGAGATGATTACAGGTGGATTAATTAATGTATTTAACCTTCCAATTAACGAACAGAGGGAGCTAATTAAGTTTCGATCTCAGTTAAATATGTCGACGATTGAAGTGCATCAGAAGATATCAGTCATATCATCAAGACGGAATATATCATTAAAAAATTTGGTAAATCATCCAGAGGAAAAAGGGAATGGAATGATATTAAAAATGAGTGAATATGTTATGTCAGAGGAGATACAATACCTGTTAGTTAAAAAAGAACGAACAATGACGGAAGACCGGTACTTAAATGAAGGTTTCATAGCAGCAAAGTGGGAGAGCCGGATGGTAAGGAGATTATCAAGGAGAGAATTAAATCCGAACACCCCAGTAATCCGAGGAAAGGGACCTCGGATTAAACACCTGAGTTAATGGACCATGGTTAAAACAAGAAATAGTCAACCAGAAAAGGGGACTGATTTTCTGAAAACCGACCAAGCAAACCATTGGAGAGAAGTAACCAAATAAAATTAATTTAATAAACCCCATAAATCAAAAGTATGTAAGTACAACTTACTATATATTTTGAAACAATATGATTTAATAAACAGTAAAAAACCAAGAGTATGTAAGAACAGATTATTAAATAATATTTATAAATAACTGATTGAAACTGAAATAATAGAAAAAAAAATTTTTTTGATGGTAACAGACAGAAGAATAAATAAACAAATAAAAACAATTGATGGTAGTGTGCTCAAATAAGAAGAATAACGAATAATTTAAAGACTACAATGAAGCTAAAGGATGATGATAATTAATACAACTATAATTTAGAATTTCTCGGAATTGAAAATGATATAGGAAGAAATGATATGGAGAAAATATGTCACAAGAAGGAAAGTCAAAAGGATTTTAAAATAATGCCTATCAATAATGTTATATGCTATTAGTTAATGAAAAAGAAGAAGGAATCAAGAAGAAAAAGAAATATATAATTAAATGCAAACAGCTACAACGTGAAGAATCCCAAAAGTGTTTAGTATTAGTCGCTAATCGACTACGTGTAAGTTTTTTATTATAATGAATTGACTGTAGAAATGTTCCAGCAATCATTTAACTGAGCAGGGATGATGTTCCCCTGATCTCGGAAGGTGTAAGGATGGACAGCGGAGTAATGGACCCAAAAGTGGCCACCCGAACTGAACCACCGCACAGGATAGGGAAAAATGTTAGGGAAATTGAGTATGTAAGGGATAATGATAAAATAGCTGAAAAGATTGATATTAGATTCCAGAAGTATGAAGGAAGAAACCAGAAGAAAGATAGCAGACAGAAGCTTAATTGAGAAAGCAAATTTATAGAAGCAAATAGAAATATGAGTGTTAAAACCAGTTTTTTATGATTAGTGTGACCAGCCCTTATCAGGTAATATGTGAAAGACCACTACCCAGAGAAATTAAATCATTAAAGAATTTGCCTCCAAGAGATAGAGAGTTGAGTATGAGATCAAATCTGTTAATAATAACAAAGTAAAAGGAGTATATAACCAATCAGAAATAAAGAGATATTATGAAGAATGATGAAAGAATCCGAAGACTGAAGAGTTCAATGATTATTTTTTAAAAAAACAAGTAAACAAAAATAAATCTGTTTTAGTGGGGGAGCTTTATGTAACGTTACATAACCCCTACCCAAATATGATAACACAATCACCATCGTTAAAACCAGTAATCACCCAATTCTAAAAGTCAGAAATGGGTATTATGTACCAAGCTATAAAAAACTTGTACTACAAAACACTGTAAACAATAATAATAAAAGTGCAGTGTACAAAGTGAAATATAGTGTACTTAGTGAAAGTGTAAACTTTAAAAAAAAGAGCATCTCACAGATTGGTACTGGAGATGAAAAACAATCAATATTGTAGCAGTGGACTATATTGCTGCTGACAAGTTTTGTATTTTGTGTAATTTTGTATTGTGTAGGCCACAAAGGTCTTGTACCTAGGAATAATCTTTGTGTTTAATATAATGATTTTGTTTAAATATAAGATAACTCAGAGTAAAATATAAAATAATAATATATAAAATAATACTATGTTAGCAACATGGCATATGAAAAATAGTTTAGAGTAAGGATACATTAAGTAAATGATAAATAATAAATAAATCAAAGTAAAGGGGATTAAAATATAAAATACCAATGTACAAGCTTAAGGAAAATATAAAGAAAAACCTTAAATAAATTAAATTCGATTATAAATAAAATCTAAAAAGGTTTATTTTTCTAAAAAGAAGAAATGAATTTATAATAATTAATAATAGCCTATATACTAAAAAGTATATAGATTCACCAATAAAAAACCATAAAAAATTCTTGGTTACTAAGAGTAACCAACTAACAAGATTTGAATTTAATTGTTAAACGCAATTGGAAGTGAACGTTTTGAAAAAGTGTAATACCTATAAAAAATTTAAGAAATTAACAAATACCATTTGGAATAAGCAGTGCAAAATTAATAAAATTAACAAGTGATGTCCACTACATATTAGAACTCCTTCGAATAGAACAATTCACGCCTGTATAATTTGATGAAACCTTGAAAAATCAACCTTCGATGTCCAGCCCTAGCCCACAGAACTTTGACATTTTGGTGAGATCGTTACCGAGTAAAATTTAACTAAATTACTCCTCAACTATAAATTTATAACACTAGAAACAGCACCATTTCTTTAAATACTTAAGGAAAAGAGGTGAACATAAACTTTATTATTTAGTTAACCCAAAAAACCAGCAGAACGGGTTCTTGTGAACATTCCGGCCGCCATTAAATAATTTTCGTGTTTTCAGTGAAGAAACGTAATCTGCGCTCTAGCGGTCAACCCATAAACTACATAATATAAATAGTACAAATTATATTACAAACATTTGTTTATGTAAAGCTTGGTATTAACCCATATTCATTTTGTGAAGTTCTATTCACATACAAATACACAAATTTTATTTTATTTTCCACCTACCTGTTTCGCCTTCCGCCAGGGTCCGCACCACGAACATAAAAATTCAAATATGATTATAGGTTATCGTAAGAACTTACGCAACGCATTTTTAAAGAGAAATTAATTAAAATTTTATTTTTACTTTAAAATATCCTTCAAGTATTAAATTGGTATTTATTTGGCCTCTTGGCTCAAATCATTGAAAATGCATAAAACCCTTACTGATAGTTACATGATGGTATTACTTATACTTACAGAATTACAATAAACACCTTACCTTAATTAGACAGCCCCAGTCTGCTATTTACTCTCACATTCACACCTTTACAAAACCAACTACTATTATTTAATTAACATGTTTGCACAAAAAACCCTTTATAAAAATTTGTTGAAAATACGGTTACTGGTTACCCGACGGCTCACTGCTTTCGTTGCCACGCGACTCGTATGTTTATTAATCTTTATTAATAATTGCCCGAAAGGATATTGTTCACTTGATTTTGGCCCACTCACTTCACTAACTCTTGTTTGTAATTTTATATCTTGGTTACCACTCTTTAAATGATGAAACTGAACTGTTGTGTGCACACGGTTTTCACGCACCCGGCCGGGCTGAGAATTTTGTTCAAATGGCCGCCGCTGCCTCACCACAACACCACTCCTGCTTCACAATTTTGCTTTGTAATTTAGCTGAAATTTGTGTCCAGTCGGCGGACGCACTACTATTCGCGTCCGGCAGGTTAGGATGTTACTTTCCGACTTGAATAGATAGGCCGACTAATTATTACGGCCTATCTTACACTCCCAAGGCCACAGTTTTACTGTTTCCAGCACTTTATGCTGCTGCTGGCTATCTGTTCACTATCTGCTGGCAAACTGCAGACTGGAGACTGTGTCACAAGGCTGCTGCTAGGCGGTTACGCAATGCGTCTGGCAATTGTTTTGGCTAACAATGTGCATTGCTGTACTGGAGGCTCCTTACAGGTGAAGTCTGGCAATTTGAAAGTGGTTGCATGGGTGATTTGTATTAGTATAGAATTAAACTGGGGTAGCTCACATATATGAAGTGAATTTAAAATCTTTATGAAATCGAGACCAAAATCAATAAAATAAAAAACCTTCCCATTTGACCCATTACAATTTCTGACTTTCTCATAGTAGAAAGAACTCTAGAATAACCCTGGGAAATTAATAAATTGTTTCTTTATTGTTATTGAAATAAAAAATAAAAATATTTGTTATATATTATATGTTTGAAAATAAAATCAAAAGGGCTTTAATTAGGAAAGAAATTTTGAGATATACGAAAGATAATATAACAAAAAACCTAATTTTCATCGGCAACTATGAGAAAACAAGAAATGCATAATACCAGAGGCAGATCGAAGAAGAGGGCAGAAGACAAGGAGAAGGAAGAAGGTGGACAGGAACGAGAAATAGAAGTAGTCACGGACAGTGAAATAGAACAACAGATAGGCGATAAAGAAGAAACTGACGCAATTATGGACACGGAAAGGGAAATAGTTGAAGAGGATGCCCAAGGGGACCAACCAGGTAAAGCGGTAGCCAGAGAAGAACCAAATTGGCAGGAAATAATGAAATTTATGGCAGAACAATTCAGGAAACAAAATGAAACTCAGAGCGAAAAATTTGACAAAATAGATGAAAACGCAAGGAAACAAAATGAAACCTTGAACGAAAAATTTGACAAAATAGATGAAAATTTTAGGAAACAGGAGGAAACTTCAAAGAAACAAAACGAGACTTTGAAGGAACAAAACCAGGAACTGAAAGAAATTATTAACGGACAAAGGGAATATATGAACACCAAATTTGAAGAAAGTAATAAAAATATCAAACAAGTTCATGAGAAGATTGAAATGATCAGTAACACACTTAGCCAAAAAGCAGATACATACAAGGGGGAGACAAATAAGCAAATGGATGAAAGTTTTGGAAAGTTAGAGGAAACAATGGACAGTGGTTTCAAGAATTTGGATGAAACATTAGACAGCATTTCAGAAGGTATTAAAGTAAGTCTGAATACAGAAGAGAGCGGGAAGGAAATAGAAATTACAGAATACCAAGGTGTAATGCCATCGGAAAATAAAAATAGCCACAACAAAGAGGATAATCAATACCTGGAAAAGAAGACCAAGAAAATAAGAAAAACATGTAGAAAGAAAATAATAAATACAAGGGAAGAATGGGAGATGATTACAGGTGGATTAATTAATGTATTTAACCTTCCAATTAACGAACAGAGGGAGCTAATTAAGTTTCGATCTCAGTTAAATATGTCGACGATTGAAGTGCATCAGAAGATATCAGTCATATCATCAAGACGGAATATATCATTAAAAAATTTGGTAAATCATCCAGAGGAAAAAGGGAATGGAATGATATTAAAAATGAGTGAATATGTTATGTCAGAGGAGATACAATACCTGTTAGTTAAAAAAGAACGAACAATGACGGAAGACCGGTACTTAAATGAAGGTTTCATAGCAGCAAAGTGGGAGAGCCGGATGGTAAGGAGATTATCAAGGAGAGAATTAAATCCGAACACCCCAGTAATCCGAGGAAAGGGACCTCGGATTAAACACCTGAGTTAATGGACCATGGTTAAAACAAGAAATAGTCAACCAGAAAAGGGGACTGATTTTCTGAAAACCGACCAAGCAAACCATTGGAGAGAAGTAACCAAATAAAATTAATTTAATAAACCCCATAAATCAAAAGTATGTAAGTACAACTTACTATATATTTTGAAACAATATGATTTAATAAACAGTAAAAAACCAAGAGTATGTAAGAACAGATTATTAAATAATATTTATAAATAACTGATTGAAACTGAAATAATAGAAAAAAAAATTTTTTTGATGGTAACAAACAGAAGAATAAATAAACAAATAAAAACAATTGATGGTAGTGTGCTCAAATAAGAAGAATAACGAATAATTTAAAGACTACAATGAAGCTAAAGGATGATGATAATTAATACAACTATAATTTAGAATTTCTCGGAATTGAAAATGATATAGGAAGAAATGATATGGAGAAAATATGTCACAAGAAGGAAAGTCAAAAGGATTTTAAAATAATGCCTATCAATAATGTTATATGCTATTAGTTAATGAAAAAGAAGAAGGAATCAAGAAGAAAAAGAAATATATAATTAAATGCAAACAGCTACAACGTGAAGAATCCCAAAAGTGTTTAGTATTAGTCGCTAATCGACTACGTGTAAGTTTTTTATTATAATGAATTGACTGTAGAAATGTTCCAGCAATCATTTAACTGAGCAGGGATGATGTTCCCCTGATCTCGGAAGGTGTAAGGATGGACAGCGGAGTAATGGACCCAAAAGTGGCCACCCGAACTGAACCACCGCACAGGATAGGGAAAAATGTTAGGGAAATTGAGTATGTAAGGGATAATGATAAAATAGCTGAAAAGATTGATATTAGATTCCAGAAGTATGAAGGAAGAAACCAGAAGAAAGATAGCAGACAGAAGCTTAATTGAGAAAGCAAATTTATAGAAGCAAATAGAAATATGAGTGTTAAAACCAGTTTTTTATGATTAGTGTGACCAGCCCTTATCAGGTAATATGTGAAAGACCACTACCCAGAGAAATTAAATCATTAAAGAATTTGCCTCCAAGAGATAGAGAGTTGAGTATGAGATCAAATCTGTTAATAATAACAAAGTAAAAGGAGTATATAACCAATCAGAAATAAAGAGATATTATGAAGAATGATGAAAGAATCCGAAGACTGAAGAGTTCAATGATTATTTTTTAAAAAAACAAGTAAACAAAAATAAATCTGTTTTAGTGGGGGAGCTTTATGTAACGTTACATAACCCCTACCCAAATATGATAACACAATCACCATCGTTAAAACCAGTAATCACCCAATTCTAAAAGTCAGAAATGGGTATTATGTACCAAGCTATAAAAAACTTGTACTACAAAACACTGTAAACAATAATAATAAAAGTGCAGTGTACAAAGTGAAATATAGTGTACTTAGTGAAAGTGTAAACTTTTAAAAAAAGAGCATCTCACAGATTGGTACTGGAGATGAAAAACAATCAATATTGTAGCAGTGGACTATATTGCTGCTGACAAGTTTTGTATTTTGTGTAATTTTGTATTGTGTAGGCCACAAAGGTCTTGTACCTAGGAATAATCTTTGTGTTTAATATAATGATTTTGTTTAAATATAAGATAACTCAGAGTAAAATATAAAATAATAATATATAAAATAATACTATGTTAGCAACATGGCATATGAAAAATAGTTTAGAGTAAGGATACATTAAGTAAATGATAAATAATAAATAAATCAAAGTAAAGGGGATTAAAATATAAAATACCAATGTACAAGCTTAAGGAAAATATAAAGAAAAACCTTAAATAAATTAAATTCGATTATAAATAAAATCTAAAAAGGTTTATTTTTCTAAAAAGAAGAAATGAATTTATAATAATTAATAATAGCCTATATACTAAAAAGTATATAGATTCACCAATAAAAAACCATAAAAAATTCTTGGTTACTAAGAGTAACCAACTAACAAGATTTGAATTTAATTGTTAAACGCAATTGGAAGTGAACGTTTTGAAAAAGTGTAATACCTATAAAAAATTTAAGAAATTAACAAATACCATTTGGAATAAGCAGTGCAAAATTAATAAAATTAACAAGTGATGTCCACTACATATTAGAACTCCTTCGAATAGAACAATTCACGCCTGTATAATTTGATGAAACCTTGAAAAATCAACCTTCGATGTCCAGCCCTAGCCCACAGAACTTTGACATTTTGGTGAGATCGTTACCGAGTAAAATTTAACTAAATTACTCCTCAACTATAAATTTATAACACTAGAAACAGCACCATTTCTTTAAATACTTAAGGAAAAGAGGTGAACATAAACTTTATTATTTAGTTAACCCAAAAAACCAGCAGAACGGGTTCTTGTGAACATTCCGGCCGCCATTAAATAATTTTCGTGTTTTCAGTGAAGAAACGTAATCTGCGCTCTAGCGGTCAACCCATAAACTACATAATATAAATAGTACAAATTATATTACAAACATTTGTTTATGTAAAGCTTGGTATTAACCCATATTCATTTTGTGACGTTCTATTCACATACAAATACACAAATTTTATTTTATTTTCCACCTACCTGTTTCGCCTTCCGCCAGGGTCCGCACCACGAACATAAAAATTCAAATATGATTATAGGTTATCGTAAGAACTTACGCAACGCATTTTTAAAGAGAAATTAATTAAAATTTTATTTTTACTTTAAAATATCCTTCAAGTATTAAATTGGTATTTATTTGGCCTCTTGGCTCAAATCATTGAAAATGCATAAAACCCTTACTGATAGTTACATGATGGTATTACTTATACTTACAGAATTACAATAAACACCTTACCTTAATTAGACAGCCCCAGTCTGCTATTTACTCTCACATTCACACCTTTACAAAACCAACTACTATTATTTAATTAACATGTTTGCACAAAAAACCCTTTATAAAAATTTGTTGAAAATACGGTTACTGGTTACCCGACGGCTCACTGCTTTCGTTGCCACGCGACTCGTATGTTTATTAATCTTTATTAATAATTGCCCGAAAGGATATTGTTCACTTGATTTTGGCCCACTCACTTCACTAACTCTTGTTTGTAATTTTATATCTTGGTTACCACTCTTTAAATGATGAAACTGAACTGTTGTGTGCACACGGTTTTCACGCACCCGGCCGGGCTGAGAATTTTGTTCAAATGGCTGCCGCTGCCTCACCACAACACCACTCCTGCTTCACAATTTTGCTTTGTAATTTAGCTGAAATTTGTGTCCAGTCGGCGGACGCACTACTATTCGCGTCCGGCAGGTTAGGATGTTACTTTCCGACTTGAATAGATAGGCCGACTAATTATTACGGCCTATCTT